>OY728145.1:2132990573-2133590573 GCA_963277665.1 Viscum album | reverse complement strand
CTAAATTTGGGTTCACTGTACTCAATTGCAATAAATATAATGAAGAATGTATTTTATTGATAGGAAATCATATAAATGATCACTGATCTATATCTCATACCACTCAATACATGTAAATATAGTCTGATGTATGATCCATAGGTCTTGGTCCGTATGATATCAAAACATTGTGACTCAAATAATCTCTAAGGGTATAACCCTTAAGTGATGAATTAGGAGTGATCACTGGTGAGATTTCATGTCCACACATTGAGTTTTATGAATAGAGAGAACCTAATCATCCACATCACTCAGGAGAGCATAATAATCCATGAGTAAATATATACCAATAATGTGGAAATCCATGCCCAACACCACAATCCTATAATTGATCAGGGATATCCCAATCATCCCAATCGCTCGGGAGAGTGTAATTATCCATTAGTATCATTGGCAGGGACACAATGCTTGTATATCATAAATATAGGGATTCCATGTCCAAATCTAGGAGAGCATGATCATAATCCATAAACTAAATATTGAGGAGAGTGGAATCATCCTCATTATACAATAAATTGAAAAGATTAGAATCATCCTCAATAGTATCAACAAGGATTTAAGGAATATCCAAACATATATGGCTCAAAATCTAGATCCTAGGATGCACGTCTGGGTTTCCCAATGATATAAATAAGATGCCTCAAAAGTTGGGTCCCAAGTAGCACATATGGGAACCCAAATAAATAAATAAGATGGGCCCGAAGAAGTATGTCTATTAATCCAAAAGATAGACACCACACTGCATCAAGATCATCATCCACAAACCAAGAAGCACCCTAGTAATAATCGTTGTGTCAACAGTAAATAGATAAATTCATAAATAAATATTGAGGGTGACTAAACTCCTAAACCTACCACTACTGTCAGAGCCTCATAGGCTTACAAGTTCATCATAGGTTCTAAGGTAACAACAATTACTATCTCTTACCTAACCCAAAATACTATCTTAAGGTCATTTGAACACTGAGGTACCCACTGGGTCCCTCATGTCATAACATAAGGGATGCATCCTAACTCAGGATCCTAAATAGTAAAGGTAAAAGGAGGAATCCTACATGGGATCCTCAAATGGTAAGTGAACATAGGTATCCTATATGGGTCCTTATAATGGTACATAGAAAAATTCATCCTACATGGAACCCTCAATAACAGTGTACACAGGCAGAGGCATCCTACATGGGATCCTTAGAAGGGTAAACTGGTAGAAGGATCCTTCAGGGATTCCCTTGATCATCATGTAAGAAAAGGCATCCCAAAAGGGATACTCAACACAGTAATAAGATACAAGTATCCTATATGGGATCCTATAGTTCAAATATAAGAGAAGGTACTATAGGGGATCCTCATAAACAACTAACGCCATGAACCCCTAGGCCATAAGGGAACATCTCACAAGGGAACATCCTTAAGGGGAAATCTAAAAATCCATAGGTCAAGTGATACATATCATGGACCATCTTATATTAAAGGGTCTCACTCTCAGACAAATAGATTTTATTACAAGATGAAGAACCTCCCCATTTGTGGGAAATCTTAAAATTCCTCTTAGGAGTTCTCAAATCATCTCAAGGGTTATACCATCATGATCTACATAGAAAAAATCTCATAATGGACAACTCATGTGTACAATTTTGACTCCTGGGTATAAAGATATGAGGAACCCTAAAAAAGGCATCAAGGGGGAAATACACGACCTGTATACCTAGTACATGAAGTGTACTTTGAAGTCTTAACCTGGGTGTGTACTCTATCCATACTTGTAATGTAAAAGCCAAAGTACACGATGTGTAAGATAGGTACATGGCATGTTCCCTACATGGGGTACCCACCTGTGTACCTCACACGGACTAGCTGTGTACTTAACCTATTCATGTACCACTATAAAATGTGCAACCCACATGAGGTCTGGCTATATGTACTCTACACAGCCATGTGCCCCTATGGAGGCTATCTGGAAGGGTAATCGACCACACGAACGAGTACCGATACAAGAAGTGTATGACACATACAAAAATTTTACTTTTAAAAAGATCATATTCCCTAAAAAAGAATAAAATAGGATGTGTGTTCCTAATCTATGTGTCGTGTGATCAAAATTACTGAATGGGAAACCCATCAAATCAACCTGAAACCCATATTTTCTCCTCAAAAGGTATAGATTGTTCTACAGGGGTTCCTAAGTAGTGATAAATAAGAAATTAAAACTTGAAAATGGTAAATATATGGGGATTTATGTAAAATCATAAAAATTTACTACCTTTGGACAAAATCTGCTAAAGCTTTTCCCATTTCCACGATCCATAGTTGTCGCATGACAACCCAACTCCACCCGAGCTCCATAGTGGCACCAACCTTTATCCCTCTATCTTTCCATCTCTACATATCCCTTTTACTCTCTCGGTTATATGAAGGATAATACCTAGGTTAGTGTATGATAATCTAGGGGAGAAAGAAAAGAAAAGAAAAAAAGAAAGGAATAAAAAGAAGAAAAAGAAAAGAAAAAGAAAATGGGGGTCTAGGCCGACCCGGATGCCCAACATGAGTTTATGCCTCACATAGAAAAAACACCCCATTCTAGAATGAACAGTGGATAAAAAATCTCAATCCAATTCTCGGTTAAAATGATATGGCCAAAAAAACCGGTGCGAATAAATTAATATTTAATTAATTAAATATTAATTATTAATTACTTCGTTAAAATTCAATTGTCTTAGATTTCCACCAAAATCCTATCCTAGGGTAAACACCCTATTCTAGAACCAACTAAGTAGTCCAAGTTATTTTTGAAATCATCATCTAGTATAAAATGACCATTTTAACCCTAAAAAATATCTGAAATAAAAAATTCAAATATTTTCTCAAATTCTCAGTCTAAAAAATCACAGGTTCTTAAACATGAGGTGGAAAGTTCCTTAAAATGTAGATTCTATGTATATGATGGAAATATTGAAAAGGGGTTGTGTTATTATATTCTTAAACTATGTTTGATGTATGATCACATGTGTGTGCATGTAGCCCGTGAGACCATGTTTGATGTATGATCACATGTTTGTGTGTATCCCATGAGACCATGTTTGATGTATAATCAAAAGTATTTGTAAAATAAGATACCATATTTGATTTATGATTTCATGTGTGTGTGTGTTTGTGTCCCATGATACCATGTTTTATATTTGATAACATGTGTGTGTATATGGTTACTAATACCTATTATTATTATGGTTTCTTTGAATGGCTTATGTATTCCTTACTAAAACATTTGTTACTTGAGTAATATTTCATAGATTGTTGAATTACCAATTATGATATACTATTCCGTGATATTTTATGCCTTATTTTTGGTTTTGTGCATAGCCAGTGGGACTTCAATTTGTTCATTAAAATATGAGAACTACTACCCAAAGAGGGATTGTACTTTTTGAGAGGGGGAGGCTTATCTGTTCATTCTCTTAAAGATGAATATTGTTGCTCAAAGAGGGATATTGCTTCTAAAGAGGGGGAAACCCTATCTATTAATTCTCTAAAATATAGTAACTTCTACCCAAAGAGGGATCATTATTCCCAAGGTGGGGAAATCTTATGTCGTCATATCACTTGGTTCATATTATAGGATGGCTAGTTGGCTCCTTAAAATCAGATGTGTAATTTTTACTTAAAGGAGGAACATAATTGTACTTATAGGTGGGAAATTTCCTATTAAATTTTAGAAAAGGTTTTTTCCTTAAAAGTGGATAGGGTTTATTGGAATGATCTAAGTTGTGCGATACTACTATGATACTCTTCCAGTATGAAGATTAAGCAGGTATGTCCACGGTTCGTGGAGGCTTTTTCAACACATGTTCACTCAATGTATGATTGTTTGTATGGTTTTTACACATTTATATATGTATTATCATGGAATAAAATATTATGAATGTGATCTCGTGTTAATAACACATTGTTGTTGTCCTATTGGGTTTATAATCACACCCTGCATAGGCTTCTCAATGTGTATACAGACTTTGTAGTCAAGGATATAGTAAATGGAAAGGCCCTAGTGACATGGAGCTAGTATACCATGCATCTAGAATTTATTTAGTACTAGGATGTACTTTAGAGTGATAAAACAGTGTTTTATTTACTTATCTTCCTTTCTCACACTTTTTTTTGGATTTCCACTTTGGGGTCCTTGGTTATTATTTTTTGTATTCCTGGTGTTACTTTCTATTTCATATGTTATAACATTTTTTTATTTATTCCATTATGTTATTATTTATACTCATATTAATTGATGTTGAGGATATAATCTTCCAACTAGAAGTGTTCAGATCCTCATTGCTAACCGAAAACCTCTTGTGTATGGGGAGGCACACATGAGTCTATATAGCACATCAGACCAGATTTAGTGATTCAGGTTGGGGAATTAAAAAGTGGTATCATATATTATAAAATTTTCTATTTATTCTACTATGTTATTATTTGTACTCATATTTATTTTTAATGAGGGTATATTCTTCCCATCGATGGAATTTAATCATTTTTTGATAGTTTTTTTAAAAGTTGGGGCTAAAGCCTCTTTTTTATTATGAAATAAAATACCTCTTTCTACCTAGATAGAGGGAGAAATATTAAATAGAACATAGTCCCAAGTCCAAGTGGTCCATGAACATAGACCAAAGGTACAATGTAGCATCATTCATGCATCATCGTGCTAGTTAGAAACCTTTTACATACGAGGAAGTGCACGTGAGACCATGTAGCACATCAGATCAGATTCAGAAATTAAGGTTGGGGAATTAAAACGTGGTATAAAAGGATTTTACCTCTTTATTTATTCTTGAATATGTTTTGGGGTAAGGTGGAAAGGGGTTAAGCAGTGTGGGACTTAGATAGGGGAGTTTCATGTGTGCCTAATCAGTACATGTGTAATGGACCTCTGAGTTAAAATTGTTGTGACTGTTATTATAGTTATAGTTTTCTTGTTTTAGGATGATCATGAGTATATTTTTATGTTACAATTTTATAGGATTTGGGAGCGTTTCTCATCATTACTAGGCCCTTAGTATCAAATAACATATATATATTTTTGTTGAGTTCTTCATATAGTTATTTAATTTAATTCCTTGACTGTGCTATCTATTCAGGACAAACCTATATTTCTTTATTGAATGATATAGATATATTCTTAATATTGTGATATATTTGTTTTTTTAGTTTAAATTGATCATGATGTTATGTTTTTTAATTATATATATAATAGTAACTAACATAAATGTACAAAGAACTTGTCTTAATCCTTGATTAGTACTTGGATGGATGTGTTTTCTTAGTATTGATATCCTCCTAGGATAGGTTTTCCATAATCCCTTATGTGTGCCTATGAAATTATTATGTTGTTACCTAAGTAATATGTTATATGTGTTCTAAAAATTTATGGAATTACAAAAAATATCAACTCAACGTCATCATATAAGACCACCAAGGATAGTATGCGAAGATTTTCTTTCAATGGAGGACGTTCTTGTAACGACCCAAAATTTCATTAATGGAAAATCCCTCTTGATCCAGTTAAATGTTTCTTTATGAAAAAAAATGTTTTTATAAGATGTCAAATTCTTTAGTTTTATGTTAAGATTTGTGACCGTTACTTTTATAGCCGTTGAACAGTGATCATCTGAGTAGTATAAATATAAGGCTTTAACGAAACCATTTCTACTCAGACAAAGGAAGCGATGGCCTCATCCAGTAGAATTGCCCCTTACGAAGCCCATTTGTCGGAGCTCGGAAAGGAGGTGGCGTCTTTGGGCTTTGCCCTTGACCAAGCACAAGCTGAGCTTCATCAAGTCAAGCTCGAACGTGATCGTCTACGGGAAAAATGGAAGTTGATAGAGATTACCACTCGAGCAATGTTATCCGAGCAACCCCAAGAGTCTGTCACCATCGCACACCTTACCCTTAGGTCTTATGTGGCTATTTTAATGGGTTATGTAACAAATAAGTAGCACCATGTTCATGTACATTATTTTTTTTATATAATAATGAATATAATTTCTAGTCATTTTTGATACATTGTAATTAGTTTTTAAAGTACAAACAGTGTTTTTAGTTATTATTTAATTAAGAATTATATTTTATTAAATTAAAGGATTTTTGAATTAAATAATATTTTAATAAAATATTTTTATTAATATTAAATTAATTTTTATTAAATATAAATGATCTTATAATTTTATGAATGCAATTAAAATTTTATTAAGGTTTGAAAGCCATTTCTGTCAAAACCCGTGATTTTTTTTATAAATGTCAGTTTTTATTTTAAAAATGAAAATTCACATATTTAGAAAATTATTTAGATAAAATAAATATTATTTTTGGAATTAGGACGTCGAAATTATCCAACGGTGAATTTTTCATAATTTTCTGAGACAGTCAAATTTTTGGGTAAAAATTAAATACCATTTAAATATATAATGTGTTTTATGACATCATAATGACCCAATGGTGATGTAATAAAATACCATAATCCTTATGTTCGGCCAATATGTGTTTTATCATTAAAATAATGAGGTTTTGGGTTTGTTTGACTCACTTTTCAAAGCATTAATGGAGCCTTCAAGACTTATTCAACACTTTTCCTTTTTAAATTAATTTCCATGGGAGTGTGACTCACCTCCACATAAGCAACACTAATTTTTTAATAAGTTCGGACCTTGGACTTGTAAAATATTGTTTTCCTCTTTCCTTTTCCAGAAACCATGGGAAAATACCATGGGATGGTTTGTGGTTTGGATTATTTTTATATAAGGGGTCCCAAACCTAATTAATAAAGAATTCTCTCACCTTTCCTATATAAACCCACCCAAGCTCCCACTTCCTCCTCACTCAAAGCCCTTTAAGTTCGTCCAAAATCTGCCCTACTCTCTCTAGAATCCTCCCAAGGTGCCCCAAGCTCCCAAGAAGCCTCTCACAAGCCTCTCTCTAGCCTTTGGAAGCACACTTCCAAGTAAGGGTTTTTTCTTCCTTTCTCATTTTTGTCAATTTTCTTTAAGTTGTATTGCCCTTTTAATTTCATTTATGAATGTTGGGGTATGGTTTCGAACCTCTCCCATACTGCCCTCTTATTTTTTTGAATGATGGGAGACCCCTTTCTCTCTCATTAAATGCCTCCCATGTACACCCGTTACTATGCCGAAATTCCGAAAGGAACCTTTTTCTCCTCTTTTATATTCAAGCAATACTTTTGTATCATGAATCTAATTTCCTTTTATATTGTTGGGAAATGTATATATATGATCTACTTACTGTCCATTACATGTAAATATGATGAGGAACCCCTTTCTCTCTCATCAACCTTTTTTATGAATTCTTATGTCACGCCGTTACGCTGCCGAAATCGCACCGATTTTCTAAGCCAATGTCTTTGTGTAGTGAATACCATGCCCATTTCTCCATCAAGGGTATTCACCTTTATGCACATTTACATATTGATTATAAAGTTTCATGTATGAATTCCACTTTCCTTTATCGTGGAAGAAATGATTATGTTTTATGAATCCATGTTTTATGATCCATGTGGCACACTTATGCATGAAAAGAAATGTTTAAGAAGGGTGCGCCCTTTATAGCGCTCCAATGCATTGGGTAAAGTATAGTATCATGATACGTCATGTGCAATGAGTGTTGACTCATGCTAATTCAAGTGCAACGAGGGTTTACTCATGCTTCAAGTGCAATGAGGGTTTACTCATGCTCTATGTGCAATGAGCCTTGGCTCATGCTAATTCAATGTTAAGTGTTGTTGCCACATTTCCATGTTATGATTATCATGCTTTATCATGCCTTTATGTTCATGTCTCTCTTATGCTCTATTTATATGACTATTGCCTAACATGTATTGTACTCCTCATGTTATTCATTGTGTACTCCCTTACTGGGCTTTATAGCTCACCCTTTTCTTATGCATGTCCTCAGGTTATCCCATGCAATGCTAAGTACGAAGGAATGTAGTGGTCATGTAAAGGAAGTTTTCAATAAGGATGTTGTATTTCAAGTTTAATGTTTTTATGTAATAATCCTAAGCCCCAAAGACACTAAACCTCTCGATCTTCTTTGTTGTATCAAGTGAAGTTTTATGTAATAAAGCATGTTTAAGTTGTAATAAAAAACAGGGTTGTCATAGTTGGTATCAGAGGATAGGTTTAGTTATTTTTGGGATTAGGAAACCCTAGTAAAGCCTTAGATACAAGACTAAGCATAATAAAAACATCCCTAAGTTTTGGTAAATACTAATTAAGTGGTTTATCAAACAAATACATCCCTGTCTGGATACGAGCAGGTAGAGGCGGCTCTGGCACAGATGTATCCTAGGGGTAAAACCCGAAAACACTGCTTTGAGCTAGACTCGAATAGGAACTGGTGCACGACAACGGGCCTTGCTGCACTCTTGGTTACGACACTCCCGGGGGATATGTTTTGATAAATTCACAATCTTAGTATGAACCCTTATTAAGGGAAAAATGCCCCTAAGAATATATGTTAGAAGGAAGATCATGAAAAGCCTGGATTGAATCCTATAGACTCATGAGTTAAAGAGATTAAAGTTTATTTATAAGTCATCAACTTTTGTCTTTGGATTACCCTCTATGTGTTACCCCTAACTTTCCTTTTATTCCAGCCAATGGCCGGTAATAGGAGAACTCGGGCTAACAACCGTTGTGAAGATCAGTGTGATGATTGTACTAATGAGATTCCCAATCCAATGGGAGCAGGAATCGCGAACTTTGTCATGCTTCTCTCTCATCTAACTCAAGTTTTGAATAGAAACACTGGTCAAGAGGAACGTTCAACCCCCCCTAAGAAAGAACAAGTCTCTATTGAAAGCTTCATGAGACAAAGGCCTCCTACTTTTAGTGGATCATCCGATCCCACGATTGCTGAACAATGGATCAACTCCATTGAAAAGATATTCTCCATCCTCCAATGCTCTGAAAAAGAGAAGGTTCTCCTGGCGGCTTATCGTATAGAGGGTGAAGCTGATCAATGGTGGACGTTGATAAAAAATACAAAGCCTGAGGAGGAGATCGAGGCTTTGGAATGGAAGGTATTCCGGAAGATGTTTTTCGATAAATATTTTCCACGCACCCTCCGTCTTAAGATGGAAAGGGACTTCCTTTCCCTCAAGCAGAAAGATGAGAAATCTGTGGGAGCGTACGAGGCAAAATTCACAAGGCTTGCATGATATGCTTCCGGCTTTGTCGTTACCCCCGAATGCAAGGTTGACCGCTTCTTTGGTGGGTTGAAGCCTAGCTTGCGGAAAGCATTAGCGATCCGTGACTTCGACAGCTATGAGGAAATTGTCCGATGTGCCCTCAAGGTTGAAATGGAGATCGGAGAATCACAGGGGTATCATGGGGACAAGAAGCGGAAGGTGGAATTCAATGCTGGTGGTCCGATGGATAAATCCAACGGCGCTAAGAAATTCCAGCACCCCACTTTCCAAAAGTGTGGAAAAAGGCACCCTGGAAATTGCCTTAGGGGGACAAGAAAATGCTTCAAGTGTGGAAGAGAAGGGCACCTAGCTGTTAACTGTCAGCAAGAAGGACCCGCGGCTGCGACGGAGGGGAGGAACGCTCCGTTCGAACCTCAACGCGTTGTTCAATGCTTCAAATGCAAAGAACCGGGTCATTTTGCGAATCAGTGCCCTAATCCAAGGGTTATCGGAGGCAATCAACAACCTCCAAGACAGCAAGGAAGAGCTTTTGCTATCACTTCTGCCGAAGTGAACCCCGACAACGAAGTGGTGACAGGTACGCTAGTTATTCATTCAAGAATAGCGAACGTACTTTTTGATTCAGGTTCTACGCATTCTTTTTTATCTCAAAAGTTTAGTAGAACAATCCCTGCACCACCACAAATCATGGAAGTAAAGATGTCGGTGAGTACGGAAAATGGGGAAATCATTGCATCCCATGAGTATAAGTCCTCCCCTGTTATAATCTGTGGATTGAATTTCCCGGCAAACCTCGTCATACTCCCTTTGGTGGAATTTGATGCAATTCTTGGCATGGATTGCCTTTCCTTATTTAGAGCCAACATAAATTGTCGGGAGAGGGAAATCACACTCCATATGGAGAATCGACCCCCGATTCATTACAAGTGTCAGGAGGAAGATGAATCTCCTTTAGCTCCATCATCTCAAGCATGGATATTACTGCCTTATGATCACGCATATCAGGCTCAGATGATTGAGTCCAAGGAAGAAACCACCCTTGAAGAAATGCCTATTGTGAGGGAATTCGCTGAAGTATTTCCCGAGGAACTTCCTGGTCTTCCTCCAAGAAGAGATGTTGAGTTCTCAATTGAACTTATACCTGGGGCGCTACCAATATCCAAGACTCCATATAGAATGGCTGTGGTTGAGCTTGAAGAACTGAAGAAACAACTACAGGAGAATCTGGATAAAGGGTTTATACGCCCAAGTGCATCACCATGGGGTGCACCAGTCCTCTTCGTCAAGAAGAAGGATGGGTCAATGCGGCTTTGCATCGATTATCGTGAACTTAACAAAATCACGATAAAGAACAAGTATCCTCTCCCAAGAATCGATGACTTGTTTGATCAGCTGCGTGGAGCACAATACTTCTCCAAGGTCGACTTGTGGTCGGGATATTATCAAGTAAGGGTGAAGAAGGAAGATATCCCCAAGACTGCTTTTCGTACAAGGTACGGGCACTATGAATTCATAGTAATGCCTTTTGGACTCACCAATGCTCCAGCAATATTCATGGACTTGATGAATAGAGTCTTTAGAGATTACCTAGATAAATTTGTGGTAGTCTTTATAGATGATATTCTAATATACTCCAAAACCAAGGAGGACCATGAGGAGCATTTAAGAACTGTACTGGAGACTTTGCGCAAGGAGAAGCTCTATGCAAAGTACAGCAAGTGTGAGTTTTGGTTGAAGGAAGTCTCATTCTTGGGTCATATCATCACAAGTAATGGGATATCTGTGGACCCCTCCAAAACAGATGCAATTGAGGGATGGCCGAGGCCAACATCGGTAACTGATATCCGTAGCTTCTTGGGGTTAGCTGGATATTATCGACGATTTGTGAGAAATTTCTCACGATTGTCCAACCCTCTTACCAAGCTAACTCGAAAGGGAGTAAAGTTTGCTTGGAGTGATGAATGTGAATAAAGCTTCAAGGAGTTGAAAAGGAGGCTTATCACTGCACCTGTGCTCACTTTACCCACAAGTGGGGAGCTTTTTGTGGTATTCAGTGATGCTTCGAAGAAGGGATTAGGATGTGTGCTGATGCAGAATGATAAAGTGATATCCTATGCCTCAAGACAGTTGAAAATCCATGAGCGAAACTATCCAACGCATGATCTGGAGTTGGCGGCGGTGATCTTTGCCTTGAAAATCTGGCGGCATTATCTCTATGGAGAGAAATGTGAGATATATACTGACCACAAGAGTCTTAAATATATATTCACACAGAAAGAGCTTAATATGCGCCAGAGAAGATGGATAGAGATCATAAAGGATTATGACTATTCAATACATTACCACCCTAGGAAGGCGAACAAGGTGGCGGATGCCCTAAGTAGAAAGGATCCAGCAATTCTATCAATGATGAGAATTGAGAAGGATCCAATCTTCTTAGACTTGATGAAGATGGACGTGGGAATCATAAAGAAGGGAACATCATCAATCCTTTCACAAATGATTGCTCAACCATCTCTTTTGGAAAGGTTAAAGGATGCTCAAAAGGATGATGCGAGAATCCAAGAAAAAGTGGAAGCTATCAAAAAGGGAAAATCCTCAGAGTTTAATGTTAATGAAGAAGGAATTGTGCGGTTTGGGAAAAGACTATGTGTCCCATCAAGTTCGGAGCTGAAGAAGGAACTTTTGGATGATGCACATAGTTCAAATTTCTCTATTCACCCAGGGAGCACAAAGATGTATCGAGATCTTCGAGAAAACTTTTGGTGGGATAATATGAAGAAGGAGATCGCCGAATATACATCAAAGTGCCTGGTGTGTCAGCAAGTGAAGGCAGAGAGGCAAAATTCTAAGGGGATGATGCAACCATTGCCCATACCAGAATGGAAATGGGAGAACATCACCATGGACTTTGTCACCGGACTTCCAAGGACATCCAAAGGCAACAATGCAATCTGGGTTGTTGTGGATCGTCTTACAAAGACTGCACACTTCATTGTTATTCGAGAGGATTTCTCTTTGGATCAACTGGCACGGATATATATCAGGGAAGTGGTACGGTTGCATGGAGTACCACTATCTATTGTCTCTGACCGAGATCCAAGATTTACCTCTAAGTTTTGGAAGAGTCTTCAACATGCTCTGAATACTGAACTGAACTTCAGTACGGCCTATCATCCTCAAACTGATGGCCAATCCGAGCGGACTATCCAAACACTTGAGGATATGTTGAGAGCGTGCTCAATGGACTTTAAAGGAGGATGGGATCAACATCTTCCTCTAGTTGAGTTCTCTTATAATAATAGTTTCCACTCGATCATCCAAATGGCACCATATGAAGCCCTGTATGGGAAAAGGTGTAAAACACAAGCATGTTGGGATGAGGTCAGTGAACGTAAGCTACTTGGACCAGAAATGGTCGAAGAAATGGTGGAGAAGGTGAAAACCATTCAGCAGCATATCAAGGCAGCCCAAAGTCGACAGAAGAGTTATGCAGATAATCGTTGACGAGACCTTGAGTTTAAAGTCGGAGACGTGGTGTTTTTACGCATATCTCCGTGGAATAAGGTCATGAGGTTTGGAAAGAAAGGGAAGTTAAGTCCAAGGTACATCGGCCCCTTCGAGAATCTTGATCGTGTTGGGGCTGTGGCCTATCGACTAGCACTTCCACCTACTATGGCCAAGGTGCATGATGTCTTCCATGTATCCCTCTTAAGGAAGTACATACCAGACCCTTCACATGTACTCTCTTCCGAGGTGGTACAATTAGAAGACGATCTTTCTTATGAGGAGCAACCAGTGAAGATCTTGGATCGTAGAGAAAAAGTTCTACGAAATAAGACAATGCCCCCCGTCAAGGTGTTGTGGAGAAACCACAAGTTTGAAGAAGAAACTTGGGAGTCGGAGGATATGATGAAGCTAAGTTACCCACATTTGTTTTAGTGTGGGAAAAGGAAAATTTCGAGGGCGAAATTTCTTAAGGGGGGAATGTTGTAACTACCCAAAATTTCATTAATGGAAAATACCTCTTGATCCAGTTAAATGTTTCTTTATGAAAAAAAATGTTTTTATAAGATGTCAACTTCTTTAGTTTTATGTTAAGATTTGTGACCGTTACTTTTATAGCCGTTGAACAGTGATCATCTGAGTAGTATAAATATAAGGCTTTAACGAAACCATTTCTACTCAGACAAAGGAAGCGATGGCCTCATCCAGTAGAATTGCCCCTTACGAAGCCCATTTTTCGGAGCTCGGAAAGGAGGTGGCGTCTTTGGGCTTTTCCCTTGACCAAGCACAAGCTGAGCTTCATCAAGTCAAGCTCGAACGTGATCGTCTACGGGAAAAATGGAAGTTGATAGAGATTACCACTCGAGCAATGTTATCCGAGCAACCCCAAGAGTCTGTCACCATCGCACACCTTACCCTTAGGTCTTATGCGGCTATTTTAAGGGGTTATGTAACAAATAAGTAGCACCATGTTCATGTACATTATTTTTTGTATATAATAATGAATATAATTTCTAGTCATTTTTGATACATTGTAATTAGTTTTTAAAGTACAAACGGTGTTTTTAGTTATTATTTAATTAAGAATTATATTTTATTAAATTAAAGGATTTTTGAATTAAATAATATTTTAATAAAATATTTTTATTAATATTAAATTAATTTTTATTAAATATAAATGATCTTATAATTTTATGAATGCAATTAAAATTTTATTAAGGTTTGAAAGCCATTTCTGTCAAAACCCGTGAATTTTTTTATAAATGTCAGTTTTTATTTTAAAAATGAAAATTCACATATTTAGAAAATTATTTAGATAAAATAAATATTATTTTTGGAATCAGGACATTGAAATTATCCAACGGTGAATTTTTCATAATTTTCTGAGACAGTCAAATTTTTGGGTAAAAATTAAATACCATTTAAATATATAATGTGTTTTATGACATCATAATGACCCAATGGTGATGTAATAAAATAACATAATCCTTATGTTCGGCCAATATGTGTTTTATCATTAAAATAATGAGGTTTTTGGTTTGTTTGACTCACTTTTCAAAGCATTAATGGATCCCTCAAGACTTATTGAACACTTTGCCTTTTTAAATTAATTTCCATGGGAGTGTGACTCACCTCCACATAAGCAACACTAATTTTTTAATAAGTTCGGACCTTGGACTTGTAAAATATTGTTTTCCTCTTTCCTTTTCCAGAAACCATGGGCAAATACCATGGGATGGTTTGTGGTTTGGATTATTTTAATATAAGGGGTCCCAAACCTAATTAATAAAGAATTATCTCACCTTTCCTATATAAACCCACCCAAGCTCCCACTTCCTCCTCACTCAAAGCCCTTTAAGTTCGTCCAACCTCTGCCCTACTCTCTCTAGAATCCTCCCAAGGTGCCCCATGCTCCCAAGAAGCCTCTCACAAGCCTCTCTCTAGCCTTTGGAAGCACACTTCCAAGTAAGGGTTTTTTCTTCCTTTCTCATTTTTGTCAATTTTCTTTAAGTTGTATTTCCCTTTTAATTTCATTTATGAATGTTGGGGTATGGTTTCGCACCTCTCCCATACTGCCCTCTTATTGTTTGAATTATGGGAGACCCCTTTCTCTCTCATTAAATGCCTCCCATGTACACCCGTTACTATGCCGAAATTCCGAAAGGAACCTTTTTCTCCTCTTTTATATTCAAGAAATACTTTTGTATCATGAATCTAATTTCCTTTTCTATTGTTGGGACATGTATATATATGATCTCCTTACTGTCCATTACATGTAAATATGATGAGGAACCCCTTTCTCTCTCATCAACCTTTTTTATGAATTCTTATGTCACGCCGTTACGCTGCCGAAATCGCACCGATTTTCTAAGCCAACGTCTTTGTGTAGTGAATACCATGCCCATTTCTCCATCAAGGGTATTCACCTTTATGCATATTTACATATTGATTATAAAGTTTCATGTATGAATTCCACTTTCCTTTATCGTGGAAGAAATGATTATGTTTTATGAATCCATGTTTTATGATCCATGTGGCACACTTATGCATGAAAAGAAATGTTTAAGAAGGGTGCGCCCTTTATAGCGCTCCAATGCATTGGGTAAAGTATAGTATCATGATACGTCATGTGCAATGAGTGTTGACTCATGCTAATTCAAGTGCAACGAGGGTTTACTCTTGCTTCAAGTGCAATGAGGGTTTACTCATGCTCCATGTGCAATGAGCCTTGGCTCATGCTAATTCAATGTTAAGTGTTGTTGCCACATTTCCATGTTATGATTATCATGCTTTATCATGCCTTTATGTTCATGTCTCTCTTATGCTCTATTTATATGACTATTTCCTAACATGTATTGTACTCCTCATGTTATTCATTGTGTACTCCCTTACTGGGCTTTATAGCTCACCCTTTTCTTATGCATGTCCTCAGGTTATCCCATGCAATGCTAAGTACGAAGGAATGTAGTGGTCATGTAAAGGATGTTTTCAATAAGGATGTTGTATTTCAAGTTTAATGTTTTTATGTAATGATCCTAAGCCCCAAAGACACTAAACCTCTCGATCTTCTTTGTTGTATCAAGTGAAGTTTTATGTAATAAAGCATGTTTAAGTTGTAATAAAAAGCAGGGTTGTCATAGTTCTGGTTCTTTATTATTAATTGTTAGGCTTGAATTACTAGTGAAGTTATCTTATGAGTTATTATATCTTGATACACCCTTGGGAAAGATAGAGGATAATATTATAATATTCCTAGGGTATCCCATAGTATTTGTTGTCTAAATACATCTATGGGATTTCATGATCCTTGATATGACAAGATTCAATGTAATCTTTGACATGGATTGACTGACTAGTTATGAGGTGAAAATCAAATGTTACCAGAGACATGTGTTCTTCAATACTCCCAATGGGGAGAAGGTTGTTTTGAATGGTTATTGGGATGTTGGAGAATGTATAATGGGACTATACCTAGTCCAAATCAAAGCTATTACATTATAGGTGGATGGAATTGTTCTTACAAAAAACCCATAATCAGCCTCATCCTTTCCTCCAGTGGTGGACCGGTATCAGGATGTATTCCTAGATAACTTCTTAGGAATCCATCCTGAGAGGGGAATTGAATTTGATATTGAACTCATAATTGGAGCACAACCTGTATTTATTTTCCCCAAATCATATGGTGCTGGATGAGTTGAAGGAACTCAAATTATGACTTTAGGATTTTGAGGCAAAAGGTTTTATCAGACCAAGAAAATCTCCCTTGGGTACTTCAGTGTTTTTATAAAAGAAGGAATATGATAGACTTCAGTTTTTTTAGATAATAGTATGTTTATGTTGGTAACCATAAAGAATAGATACCCATTTTCAAGGATTGATAACTTATTTGACCAGTTATGGGTATCTCGATGGTTCTCCTAGATTGACTTACAATTAGGCTACCACTAGATTTAGGTTAGAGAAAATTATACTCCTAATACAACATTTAGGTGTATATACAGGTAGTATGAGTATCTTATCATGGATTTTTGGATGATAAATTATCCATTTATATCAATGTCTCTCATGAACAAAATATTTCATCAAATCCTCATTACCTTATTCTTTTTATAATGGTGAGCGCAAGGGAACTTTTTTGAAAATAAAGAAATAGAGTTTATAAAAGTGGAAAAGAGGGAAGTTTTCATTTGTCTCTAACTAGGATTTGCATGAGATTAGAAGGAAGGGTAGTAGAGAATACGAGTCATGATTCTGATATTCCTTTATTTTCAAGTCCATCTACGAGTTTTTTTCCCTCCCAATAGGTGTGTGTGAGGATAGAATTCATTGAGGAAAGCTTGTCCAAGCAGTTCACCCACTTTGTGGTTAGCTTCCTTGAGAGGTGAATAATCTCCATCCTATTTGCTTGCACAATTGTACATGAATCAAATTTGAACCATAAATTATGCCATCCTCGCTGATAAGAAAGAGAGACAGCTCTTATAAATCTCTACATCTCCACTTCCAAGGGAGTTCCATTTTCACATGGGCCATAAATACAATCAAATATGTCAATGTTGTGGTCCCTAAAAAATAGCATTGTAACCAGATGGTCTCGGGTTCCCCCTCCAGGCACCGTTAGTGTTGCATTTAATCCATCCGATGAAGGGAGGGGACCAACATATTTCCATGGGGCCAAGAGGTTTGGGGTAGTTTCCCTTGATGTTCAACCACCTAAGTATGATGATATTAGTTACCGAGTTTTTTCAGCATGCAGTAAGGGGAAAACTGGAATTTTGGATAGTCGAGATGTTGGAAGATATCACCAACTTTGGATTAAGGTGAGTTTTGGTGTGGTTTTTAGCATTTGGACCACTCCAGAGCACATGTAACAGCTCTATGCATGCCACTTTAAGGAGTACATGCATCTGTTTGAAGTGGAGAATAACCAAAATCACCTTCATGAGGGAAGATATAGAGTTTTCCTGGGGCTGCTGCAGCTTGAAAAGATTTAAGGCTTCTTTCCAGAGAGATGAGGTTGTTTTACAGCTCAGGAATAGATGGTCAACATCTTCATGATGTTTATGACATAGTGAACACCAGGAACATAGATAAATGCCCACTCTTTGGAGGTTAACCTCAACAAGAACCTTATTCTGCGATAGTTTCTAGAGCAAGGTAAATCTAGAAGTAATGATCCATGTTTTATTAAATCTACTAATCCACTATTTATCTCCCCGCACCATGTATTTAAAGAATGTTTTGGAATCAAGCTGTTCATTCGGGGATTGGTCCCAAATGATGATGTCATCATGTTGAATGAAATCATGGGATGCAATAGTATCAGCAACATTGTTAGGGAGTAAATAAATTCTTTCAAGTTGATCCTTTATTGTTATATTCTGATTGATGTCTGTATCTAGGGGATTTACCCGATTAATAATTGGTTCTCTAAGGCAATTAGTGTGCCAAAAATTGATATATGAGTTAGCACTAACAATCCAATGGGACTGTCTATAGATTTTCTGAAAAATCATTTTCAGACCAGGCCAAATGGAAGATCCCATATAAGAATATTTTCCTGCAATAAGATTTGGAATAAATCGGGATCTGAGAAAGTGAAATGGGTAAAGGTTCTTGGTGACTAACCTCCATATGAAATACCCCTAGAGGGACTAATTAAATAGAGAAATTCCTTTGATTCCAAGTCTACCAAGATCATGAGGCATGCAACATTGCTTGCAAGGGACTATAATAATCTTTGTTTCCATCACATTTCCACTCCAAACAAAGTTTCTCATCATGGAGTTAATGGATTTGATAACTGAAGCAGGCCATAAGTACACCATGAAAGAGTATACCAACTTTGAAACCACTACATGCTTGACCAGGCATATACGACCTGTCATTGATGAAGATTTTTCCTTCCAAGATGCAAGAGTTTTTTGGATTTGGTAGACTATGTTGGAAAAGTATGAGGCTCTTGGTTTCCCCAAAAACATGGGAACCTTGAGGTATATAAAGGGGATAGATACTTCCTTTATGCTGAGATAATTCATGATAGATCTTTTTCTTGCATCTGGAATGTGTTTCCCAAAGTAGATAGAAGAATTTATCCAACTAATTTCCTACCCAGAGACTCTTGGATTTTGGAGGTGTGATTTCTTGGGCATGTGATCATTGAGGATAGAATTTCTATGGACCTAGAGAATGTTTAGGTTGGGATGTCTTGAGTTCAACACAAGAAAGTGTTTGATATCATAATCTTCCTTTCCTTGGTTGTATACTACAGATAGTTCATCCATTAATTCTCTCATTCATAAATTCCTATGAAAAGGATTTCCAAAAAAGGAGTAAAGTTCGAGTGGATATACCAGCATGGGGATGTGATCCTAGAGTTAGAGAGAAGATTGAAGACAAATATATTTTTCACCCTTCTAGAATATATGATTGGATACATGGTTTATTTTGACTCCATAAGATTTGGTTTGGGTGTTGTGCTATTTTAGAGAGATTATGTATTTTCCTATTGGCCACGTCAGCTATGAACCCATGAGAAGAACTACATAAATCACGACTTAGAGTTGGAATCTATGGTAAATTCCCAAATGTTTTGGCAGTACTATCTCTTCGGTGAGAGATTTTTCATCTTCATGGACTGCAAAATCTTTTGATATATATTATATTAAAATGATCCCAATTTGAGGTAGATTCATTGGGTGGAGTATCTAAAAAAAATTTATTTGAGATGGCCTATATTACAGGAAAGTTTAATGTCATTAAATATGTTCATAATAGGAAAAATATAGTGATACAGGATCTTAGAGAGTGGCCTACATAGGACGAATTGAGACTAATGAGTTTAATGGATGAGTGGATTATGGATGCATCATAGGATAATTGTGTAATGACATGTACACATTTGGTGATCATGTATTCATTATTGGACTGTGTGAAAGAAAGTCAAGAGACATTCCCCAAGTGTGTGGTGATGTGGGGAATTTTTTTTGGAGATAATCTAGTTCCATTTTGGTCCTCATATGAAGAAGAATTAATCTACATCTATGGGAGAGTAGTTGTTCCAACTTCCTTGAGGGAAGAGCTGATGAGAGACTCTCATTCATATAAGTGGTGAGTGCATCCAAGGTTGATGAATATGTACCGTGAAATATAACATCTATTATGGTGGCTAGGTATAAATAGAGATATCACTATTTTTTTCTCGTGATTCCTTACTTTATATAGGGTAAAGGCTGAGAATCAGTGTCTCAATGGTTTGATTCAACCACTTTTAATACCAATGTGGAAGTGGGATGACATGATGATAGAATTTGTGATAGAGTTACCTAAAACCCTAAGGAGTTGAGATGTATTTTTAGTTATAATTGATTAGCTGATTAAAGTAAAACATTTATTACTAATCCAAGAGACTCTCTCTATTGATGAGTTGGGAAAGATGTACATTCGAGGGATTCTATGACTGTATGAAGTTCCTTATAGTATCATATCAGAGAGGGATGTGTGTTTTACATAGTGGTTCTAAAAGGTATTATAGAAGGTTTTGAGGACTCATTTGAGATTGAGCACAACATATCACCCACAACCCTCTGGAAATTTTAAGAGAATAATATGTATTCTTGAGGATTTACTTCCAGATTGTGTCCTAGACATTGGGGGAACATAGGATGAGCATATAAATTTGGTTGAGTTTTCCTATAATAAAAGTTTCTAGGATTTTATTTATAAGTAAAACTATGAGGATATCTATGGTTGACCTTGTTGCTCGCCATTATGCTAGAATGAGGTGGGTGAGGTAGTCATTGTGGGACCGAGCCTGGAGTTGGAGACTTCAAAAAGATTTCAGTTGATCTTGAAGCAGTTGGCCATTGCTCGGAGAAGAAAAAGATCATATACCGATAGTAGGATGAGACCATTGGAGTTTACTATGGGGGACGGGGTTTTCTTATGGGTGACTCCTCAGGTGTGGTATTGACAACTTTAGAAGTAAGGAAAGTTAGCACTAATATTTTTTGAATCATTCATGATCATAAAGTTTATAGAGATATTGGATTACAATTCAGGTCTTTCTCAATGTTACCGAGTAATGCATGATGTGTTACACATATCTCAACATTGAATTTACTTTCTAAATCCTGCTCATGTTATAAACTTTGAGAACATTGATTTGGAGCTGGATGCATCATATGAAGAATGGTTGGTACATATAGTCAAATGGGGTGAGAAAGATTTACGGAGGAAGATGGTTCCACTTATCACTATAAAAAAAAGCGATTCAAGGTGGTTTTTTTCTATACTTGGTGGTTTAAACTACTACTACATGGTTTAGTATTGGTTATGGAAAAAATTACATATTTCATGGATGATAATAATTTAGCAGTGGTTTTTCATTTTTATCGGTGGTTTTTATATGTGTCATTTTTAGGGTACTTAGTGGTAGTTTTTAATTCATTTGGAAGTAGTTTATTTTAAATAATAATAATAATAATAATAATAATAATAATAAACATATTCTAAGTAAGTTAGTGGTAGTTATAAAAAACAACAACTATATAGATATATTAAAATCTATTTAGTGGAAATTTTCAGTATCCGCCACTCAATATGTTTTATTTTTTAATTTTTTAATACAAATATTTAATAAAAATAATATACATATAAAACATTAATCATATAAAAAAATAAACCATAAATGCACAATAAAATCATCATACATACACAATCATACATCCAAAATTGTATATATACAACCTCAGTCAGCCCATAAACTCAGTAATAAATATATACATATAAAATATGTCCAACATCAACTATTGACCCATGGAAAATATATGTTCATCCCATGAGCTCCAAGACATCCATATACCTAGACATCATATCATCAATTAGAAACAACCACATCATGCCATCAGCCGAAACAAAAAAGAAGATAGAAATTAGAAATGAACATAATAAATCAGAATTACAGTAGAATCGTTGATAATATTTAACCATAACTTGGAAACTAAGAACCATAATGAATTAGTTTTGCATAATTTTATGAATAGTAGTTGTAAAAATATTTCCTACTGCCGGTATCTGTCACCTACAATACAAAAAAGAACATTTAAGAAAATATATGTAAAAGAGAATAGAGACATAATATATTCTGAATGTTGCATATAACCTTTGTTATATTTTTAATGCAATAGAATAAAATTTAATAGAAAAAAAATAATATGTCATGAATAACACTTTGAAAACATAAAATTACCTATTGAAGATATGATTTAACACTTGGAAATAAAAAGGGATAAGTATATAACAATCTAATAAAATTTTAAACCAATGTGTGGTGTACTTGAAAATAATTAATACTTTTTTTAAATACTTTGATATTAAAACATTTATTGTATTTCAAAAATAATTCAATGATGGTGGTCTCATGATTTCACATCAATCTAAGGTCATTTTATATGTTACATGCATGTTTTAGTGTTTTAAAACACTAAAAACATGTTTACGGGAATCTTAAGAAAATTGTGACTCAAATTGATGTGTCTTCAGTTAATAAATTTTAAAAATTAATCTTTCATCATTTTCATATGATTTCATAGCCATTAGACACAATTTCCTTGGTTTGGACCTCCCGACACACATTGTTAAAGACTTTGGTATCATTTAATTTTTTTAATATTTCTGAGAGCACCGCACATCAGATGGATGTTTTTTATGTGAATACACATAAAAAAATTATTCAGTAGTGGTTTTAAAATGATTTTACGTAAATCTGATATTTTTTTCTATGGTTTTGACTATTACACACATGTCTTAGTGTTTTAAAACACTAAAAACATGTTTATGAGAATCCTGAGTATATAATAACTCATAATTATGTGGCGTTAGTTCCTACATTTCAAAAATTAACCTAATATTGTTTTAAAATGATTTTATGGTCATATGATATTGTTTTCTTCTTTTTGACCCCATAAAACACGTTTTTAAATAGTTTGGTATCTTTTAAAACTATTTATTGAGTCATTATGAGCACACCACATGTTAGATGGATGTTTTGTCTATGCATACGCATAAAAAAATTAAATGGTTATTTTCACATTATTTAATATAAATATTAGTAATTTTATATTTTTTTCCCATAACACACACGTTTTAGTGTTTTAAAACACTAAAAAGTGTTTATGGCCATCTAAGAAAAATTGTAACTCAGATTGAAATTCCATTAATCCCTATATTTTAATAATAAAACTATAGTAATTTTACCAATAATTCACAACCATCAAACACTTTTTTCTTGGTTTTGACTCCCTAAAACATATTTTTAAAGACTTTTTTTTCTTTTAAAACTGCTTGTAAAGTCATTCTATACACACTACATGTCATATGGAATTTTTTCTATGTGTACACATCAGAAAAATTCCAAAGTTTTTTTACCATGATTTCACATAAATATGAGTTTTTTTGTATGGTTTTGATCATTACATACACATTTTAGTGTTTTAAAACACTAAAACGTGTTTATGGGAATCCTAGGGTAACTATACCTTAGAATGAATGTCTTCTAGTCCTATATTTCAAAAATAAATATATAGTCATTTTACTATTATTTCGAATCCATATGACATCATTTTGTTGGTTTTGACCCCCTAACACGTATTTTTACTGAATATGGTGTCTTTTAAAACTATTTATTGAGTCATTATAAGGACACCACATGTCATATGGATGTTATGTTTGTGTGTACACATTTAAAATAATTAACTGGTATTTTTACCATGATTTAACATCAATACGAGGTCGTTTAATATGGTTTTGAACATTACATTCATGTTTTAGTGCTTTAAAATAATAAAAACATGTTTACAAGAATCCTAGTAAAACTGTAACTTAGAATTATGTTTAGTGGGTTCTTAAATTTCAAAAATCAATATACGGTCATTTTTCAATGATTTCAAAACCCTATGATGTTGTCTTCTTGGTTTTTATCTCCTGACATATGTTTTCAAAGACTATGGTATCTTTAAAAACTCTTTATTGTGTAATTATGAACACACCACACATTGGATGGATGTTTTGTCAGTACATACAAGTCAATAATAATTCAACAATGGTGGTCCTATGATTTCACATCAATATGACGTCATTTTCTATGGTTTTAAACATTACATGAATGTTTTAGTGTTTTAAAACACTAAAAATGTGTTTATGAGAATCAAGTGAAAACAGTAACTCAGATTAATTTTTTGTTGGTTCTAACATTTTAAAAATCAATATTTGGTTATTTTTATATGATTTCATGTTCATACGATGCCATATTATTGGTTTTGACCCCACCCCAACACACTTTTTTAAATACTTTGGTATCTTGTAAAACTATTTATTGAGTCATTCCAAGCACACAACATGTAAAATGTACATGTTTTCTACACATATACATAAAAAATAATTCATTGGTGCTTTTTCCATGATTTAAAATGAATATGAGGTCATTTTATATGGTTCTGAACATTACATGGATATTTTAGTGTCATTTTTATTTAAAACATTTGTCACATTATCAAAATCAAGTAAATGAGCTCAGATTGTTTTTAAAATTTAATAAAATGATCCATAATTCATTTGTGATGTATATAAATTGACCGCATGTCAATCAGACATAAAAATTGTGTGGTATGACTCAAAGTGCACATTTTCAATATTAGTTCAATTTAACTTGAAAATTCCTATCATATAGCCAAAATTGGGAAAACAAGCTTTAATTATTTTCAAAAATTAGGATAATGATCTATAATTCATTTTTTATGTGTGGGAATTGACCGCACATAAATCCAACACACTATGTGGTTGGTATGACTCGAAGTGCTTATTTTTAGCATAATAGTTTCATTTTTGTTTTATTCATGGCAGTTGTATGTATTTTTTTTAAATGTGTGAATGATATATGAAGTTTATAATTTACCTCAATAAGATAAGCTATAAGGATATAAATTTACTCAAGGATCATTCCCATCATCATCTAAAATACTGACACTAAAATATTTTCCATTATCAACCATCACTAATCTTATGTTTGCCTACAAGATTAATGTTCTTACACTTTTTCATTCAAACATTAAATTTCTATTCATGTTTCTTGATTAATGACACTTATTGAACCCCTATTGGGTGTATTGGTAAATAATGACGAGGCCCTACCAAATAAAGCTGATAGAGGAGGCCTAGAACCCATCCTTCACACATGCTCATGGCGCTCCTTCCCTAAAACAATTGTAACTATATTGTTCTAGGAAAATTATGATGATTGTTAAGGGTTCACGTCCCTGGATTTTTTTTTTAAATTAGTTAATAAAAAAATATTATCAATGATTTTTCAAATTATCTAAACATAATAATATTATTTAATTCATAAAATTTTCCTTACTATTTAATGTTATTTCATTACTATAAAACCATAATAATGATAAATAAATGTTAACAACAAAATATCGTTAAAATAAATTAATTAGGTCCAACTACATTGATCAAATGATTCCAATATATCTAATTGACATTGTTTGATCCATTTAGCTGACCCCATTTAATTTGGATTAAGGTGTGTTTTTTGTTATAATTTATTTTTCCTTATTATGTTTTTATAGTAATTAAATAACATTAAATAGTAATGAAAAATAATTACTCCAATGTCTTTGGTAGGTTCATTCACAAAACTATCATCGACATTCCTATGAACATTAAGCCAAATCTATTTTTGGCCAAAAGAGTGACCTAATTCATTATTATTTATAAATAAATACATATAAAAGTTATAAAAAAACCTTTATTTATAATAAAATAATATAAATAATATAAATAATAATGGATAAAATACAACCAAGATTGTTCTTTTTCTCTAAAAACTCTAAGACCCAACGATATGAAGAACTCTTATAATATCGGAAAACATCTTCTAATGCTCATGGGAAATTCATTTAGGAAATATCTCATACATTCATCATGAGCTCGTAGATCTATTATTAAACTTATTACATAATATCAATTTAATATCTATCCATTTCTTGCCCAAAATTTTCCGATTATATGGGCATGAAACGGAGTCACGAGCATCAAAATGAAAAAAAATCTGTAAATAAAAAAATAACAATTTATAAGTATATTAATAATTTTACTCATTTCTTATAAAATATTTATCTATTAATATTAAATTAATATTAACTTTACTTGGTTATCATGGACCCCATCTTTTCCAAATTTTTGGAATATTCTTCTAATCTCTATTATTAATTATAAATCTCACAATCTTATAAGTTATTCGCCTAAGAATCATTCCATAGATTTTAGCAGCATCACCGGAAGGAACATTGACCTCATAAAATTGAATGATAATCTCAAATTTTTTAGGTCCCATACATATGTTTTGTTCATATTTATATCTCTTTTGTTTTTATATTTATATATTTGAAAAATTCATTAAACAATTAATAAAATATTTTTTTTGTACAATAACATAAATACCAATAATAGTAACTCACCGATATCCCCTAGATAGAGGGTTGACCAAATGATCTATCTCTTGAGGTACATCATATGGTTGGATACCAACAACATTTGGGGAAACTTTTGGCTCTATAGAAGTCTCTAGTATAGAAGAATCACTCATATCGACTGAAATTGACAATAGTGGTGCCATGCTCTGAGATGTTGATTGAATGGGATCTCAAAAAAAAAATTGTTCTCAACATTACTGTTACTCAAATGATTAAGAATATATTCAATGTATAAAAAAAATCCAAAAGTAAAATATTTTAACAGAAAAAGAAAAAATAGAACAATATATATATATGTATAAAACAGTTATAAATGAAAAATTCAAATACAGTTTCATTACCAATTTATACATTCAATTTTATTCATATTCATTGTATTCATTATTATCATACTCCATTGTGATGAGTACTTCATTTTCACCCTCTCATTAAAGTTATATTGTTTCAATATTTCTAGGAAAAATATGTTCAATGCATTGTGGTTGATAAGGTTCACTGTCACAAAGTACCAATTGATCTTCATCATCCATATCATACAAGTCTCTCTACTTTATGTGTACATAAACAGTCCAACCATCATGTATATCATCATCCACATAATAAAACATATTTTTGTATGAATCCATGATAAATGGATAATTATTTGTATTCTCACTAGTATGGATCAAGTGAGAGAATTTGATAGAAGTAAAATGTAATGAATCATTCATTATACCCATAACAATGTTTACTCTCTTTCATTTGAATAATACAACTGAAAATTGACCATTATAGTTTAATTTTATTATATAAATCATTTTTCCATCGTATATCACCTCTGTATGTGTAAATACACCACTATTTTTATTTTCAAGTATTTTTCATTATAGATTGTATGAAACCTAAAGCAATAAATATTTTAGGCTTCGAATCTATTAGACTTCCTTAGAGGACCTTGAGCCAAAAACTTCAAATCATTTGATATTTGAACTCAATCATAAACATTTTTTATCTAGATAAGAATATATAAGGTGTTAATTTTAACATTGAAAAAATAAATACAGGTCAATAATATGAATATGAATATATACATACATGATGATTGAACCATTAGATAATATCATTATTAACAACTTTTGTTAATTCCATCTCATTTTGAGCTCGACCCCTTAGTCACCTCTTTGTTTGCAATCTCAATTCTTCAATAAATGGATCTGTAATATGACTATTGAGTATCATATATCTATGTTCTTGTAGTAACTCCAATTCAGTCAGTGTAAATTTGACCCCTTTCAAATTAGTCATCTAATAATTAGAAACACTGATTTCTAGAATTTATAATGAGAATTAGTGGATATGTCATCAACACATCTAACAATATTTAATATAGTCCCAATCCCATTCAAATAACTAGAACAGAAGGTCAATCACTCTTCATCTATGTAACATTTAGTAATAGATCATTCTGGTAGAGATTTATTCTTCACATTTGATTTCAAATGACCTAAGAACCTGGTGAAAAAAATATTAAAAATATTAAGAAAATTACACAATGATTTGATAAAATTGAATTCATCAATTATAATAAAAATAATATTAATTTACCTCTCAATTTTATATATCAATTGATAGTTTACTATTGCCCCAAGTTTAGCTTCTTCAACTAAATGAATAGTCAAATGAATGAAGGGGGAAATAACAACTCCAAATGACAAAGTGTCAAAACAATTATTTCATCAAGTTTATTA
Organism: Viscum album; assembly: GCA_963277665.1. Lineage (NCBI taxonomy): Eukaryota > Viridiplantae > Streptophyta > Magnoliopsida > Santalales > Viscaceae > Viscum > Viscum album. The sequence goes on along the minus strand of OY728145.1, from coordinate 2,133,562,554 downwards.
AGCTCAATTGAAACAGTAGTTTTTCCAAAAAGATCTCTAAAAAAGTTATAAAAATCAACTATAACTACAATTCATTATTCAAATAACATATTACATAATGCCAATGGAAATAAATTCCCTATCAAAATTGGTGGGTCATGACTTTTCAGTCTATGTAACTTTTAATGTTTTAATCCAACACACCTTGAAATTTTACTTGAATATCCATCTATAAATTTTACATTCTTTAAAATTTTACAGAATATATATTTCTCATTATTTTTTCTTATAAGAATAGTCGAAGAATATTTCCCATTATTATTTTCTATCAAACTGTAATTTATATTCATTTATTCCAAATCCTTATGAGAATTAAGGTGATCCTTTGATTTACCCTTCTCATTATGAAATGTAAATATTATATTATCACAGAAGTTCTTATCAATATGCATTATATTATGATTATGGCATATAAAATTAAAATCCCAATAAAGAAGTTTGAAAAATATAATCATTTTCCTCTACTGTTGTGTTCTTGTTGCTTCAAATATTATACCTCATACCATTTCCCCCTTCTTTAAACTGATTACATATTATAAACTCTACATTGAAATTAATTAATTATCATAATATTTCTAAACTAGATAACACCTTCAGTGACTTTCTCAATTCAATATATCCATTGAATAATGTATTGTTAAACCTAAATTTATGATAATCATAAACAAATTGACGATGACATATAAAACATCATTTTCTAATATGAGATAATCATTGAGGTTCCAAATAAAAATTATAAACTATACAAGCAAAACTAGTATGAGTTTTCCAACTATATAAGTTTCCTAGTCCAAGAAATTCACTAACTTCCCACATTAAAGCAACATTAATCTTTAATTGTTTTCTCATTAAATCATTATATGTTTCAACACCATAATCCCATAAGTTTTACAATTATTGGATTAAAGGTTGAAGGTATACATCAATGTCATTTCCAAAAATTTTATTTCCATTAATAATCATTGAAATAATGAAAGAAGTCTTCTTCATACAAATTCATGGAGGTAGATTTTAGGGGATCAAAACAACTAGAAATATTCTATAATTAGTACATAAAGTACCAAAAGGGTTAAAACTATTTGAATCTAATTCCAAAAATTCATTCTTAGGATTCGAAGAAAAATATACACACAATGAATCAAACACCTTCCATGATATTGAATATTTTTGATATATCATAAATCCACTGATGTTACAAGCCTGAGAATGCCACTTCATGTTATATTCAGTCTTTGATGACATGAATAATCTTTTCAATTGTTGTTTTAAAGGAAAGTAATAAAATACCTTTGTGGTAGTTTTCTTCTTATGTTTCTTCTTGTCATTACATAGATTTGTACTCTTATTGTTTATAATTGAATTCCATTTTCTTGTATAAAATCTTAAGAATATTCTTTATTATACTATTATACCTAATAAATGATGCAATCATTGTGGTATGCATACATCTTTGTATAATCAAGTCCATGTTTTTTGATGATTTTATTCATCTCATAGAATGATTCATGTATGTTATCCTCACTAAATTCATCATGAAGAAAATCTAAAATCATGGAAATTAATTTTGTAGTAATTACACCGATACATTTGATATGATAAAACTTAAGTAGAAAATATAAATTCAAATATTTGGAATACCCTTCATTCAGTTCTTATTGTCCATCTTCAACTAATTCATAAAACTCAATTTTTGGGTCACTGATGTTTTAAGCAATATTAACCTACTCATGATCAACTAAAGGTTCCATTGATCTATTAAAATCTTAGAAACTATATCTTTCAAAGACAAATTCATCATTTATCAAGTTTTGAATTGAATTATCCACTAGTGGGTCACTTTGTATTTCATTGAAAATATAGTCATTGTTTTGATTTTCTATAACATTTGATTCACCATTAAAAATCCAACATACATATCGAGAAAGAAATTGTTTCGATATCAATTGATCATATACTTTGTTTCTACTCAACCATTAGGATGTATAAATATTATTTTATTATCCACTAATCAGTTTGAAATTGCATAATACAACAATTATTCCTAACTCTTGGCATACTAAGGTGTGTTTTGAGGTAAATTCATCTACCATTTATCCATCATCATTGTATTGTGACTTGTAAAATCCTTCAATTTAGTAATCTCTCATGTGTCCAAATGAGGTTGATTATTAGACCTCATGTGTGCCTCCCCATATGCCAGAGGCTACCAACTAGACGTGGGATTGAAAAGATCTTAGTGGGGAGACTATACCACATGGTACAAAGTTTCAGTATAGTGGAAATAACAAATATCATAGTAACAAAAATAAAATAAATAATACATAATACAACTAGAAGATAAAGGATGAACCAATTAAACCAAATAATAATGAACCATGTAATGTCAGAATATAATGTAACTAAATGATATTTTGGGATTCATACAGAAAAAATAACAAGCTAACACAAATAAACTCAAAATTCCCTAGTCCCAAATCCCTAGTCAGTACCATATCCAAGATTCATCCCAGCTAGTAAGAAATTATCAACCAAAATATCCTTTTCTCTTTTCCAAAACTACATTCAAGTAATATAATCAGGTAGAAATGGAATCTTGAACAGGGTGTGAGAAAAACTCTGTAGGTTGACACTACCATGTTCAAACAAAACCAGTATGATAATAAGTGCACGTAATAAAGCAATAAATTGATGTATTAATTAATCAATTAACATAATACAAAAATAAACCTACCTTAACACCATGCTATATTATCTCTGAGCATATAACATAACCATGCCAACCACAATCACAAACCATGGAATAATCACATAACCGCGCAAAGCCCTTTATATAATAATTTAGACATAAATAGTTCAATCCCTATAAACATTGAAACAGAATCAGTCCAAGTCCTCTATATAATCATTTCATCATAACTAGTCCATGCCCTATATATAATAATTTCATCATAAACGGACCAATTCCTTTATGTAATTATTTCATCATAACCAGACTAAGTACTCCATATCAGAATTTTACAATGACCAGGAAAATCCTTATAATCATTACAGTATAACATAAAACACAAGTCATAATGGAAATAATAAAACAACACACATCAAAATCCATAATGGCCAATTCATCCAATTACCATTGGTCTTTAAATTACCCTTTCATACATTAAATTATTTCTTAAACCATTAACAAGCCAATGTACACAATCATGTCATATCACGGTATCACTAGTCATTTCAATAAACAGGTAATATATTTTCCAAAGTGATCCTATCACAAGGAATAACTTAAGGTATCATGTCATGATTCAAATTATTTTAATCCAAATTCCATATCATTATTGTTCAAGGGTAGGCTCACCCTACTAGTGACCACAAGCCAGGTCTCATCAATATTAGATCTAAAGGGATCCAAGGAATAGTGTATAAAAATGATTATCAACACCCAATATTAAGTTGGTTAATTCACAAATTATGTCAGTACAATCATATAATATTTACCACACTTAAACAAATATAAATAGACTATATTTATTTATTCTAAACCACCCAATATTATCTAGTGATCAAAGAAACACTTTAAATAGGTAATTCTAATATGAAAAAAGGAAATAGAGCTCACATGTAAAAACTATATCACACAAACAAAAAGGTCAAAATTTGATTCATTGATGTTCAAGAGATCACACTTCTATAATGATGGATAACATAAGGAAAGAGAAAAAAATAAAAGGAAATAACCAAATATTAAACACTATACCAAGATGGCAGAAAGAGAAGGAATCACTCCAAAATTGCATGGATATTCCATAGGATCTGAGAGAGAAAGATGCACAACAGATGAAAATAAATTATACACAAAATATGGTATAAAATCATTTGACCCAAGACATTCACAAGGTGAAAAAATTTCACAATGTGAATTTATCAACTTACAAGACATATAGAAAAACACATATCCTTAGGTAGAAATAACCTCGATCAACCTTTTCACAACATGAAATAGTTTCATGACATGTAAACCTTTCATGCTCTAAACCAGTTCATGATATGTGTTCAATAACAAGTTCACATTTTTTTAACAGTTCATGACGTAAAAGTTTCTAGTAGACAAATTTCAGCCCAACTTCTCTAGGAAAAGTCTGAATCACCTATAAATCCATCAAAAACAAAAAACCCCTCCTAATCCCTTGAAACATTTATACCCTAAATCCATTAATTAAAAAATATACATCCCTGAACTTTAGGTCATTTCCCCCTAGAAAAATCTATCCAACCTCCAAGAAAAGTCATTGCCACCAAGGTTTTAATAAAAAAACCATCTAAAATAGGTTAAACCAAAACTAAAGAGGAGTGTACCTAAAAAAATATAGGAGCATACATGAGTCTTATACCTATGCATTCATTTATAAAGATATTGATGTTTTATAAAACAATTACAATCAATTTTTAAAATCACCTAATTTCATCACTAACCAGGGTAGGGTCTTGATTAGGTAGAACAAAAATTTAACATAAAAATGATTCAATTAGATATGAAAAATATAGGCAACATAAAGGAATAAATATTATCCCTCGTAATAATAAGTTGGATGTCATTAAAGCAAGTCACTGAGGCAATGAGAGGGAAATAGACAACATGGAGGTCAGAGATAAAATCCCAACAATGTAAAAATTAGGGGAAATCGAGGAGGCAAGCATGAGTACATGTTAGTGGGAAAGGGGTTAGGGCTCAGAAACTGCTAGGGGAAGTGGTAGCCATGAAATAAGGAAGAGGGGCCACCATATTTAGAGAACACCAATTGGAGGGCATCGTAGCATTCATCATTAAGGGAGGGGTGTTAGGGTTCGATGGGGTTTGAAGTCCATCATCAAGGGAGGGGGTCAGGGGTTAGGATTCAGTGGTCGTCGATGAGGGAGGGAATTTGGGGGTCAGCATCAAGGGATGGGTGCTTCGAGGGGTAATGATCAAGGTGGATGATGTTAATTAGTGTTTTTAAGGATTTAGTAGTGGTTTTATGAAAAGTAATTATAAATATAACTATTAGGGGAGGTTTTATATAAACATCAATCAATTTAAAAAAAATATTCAGGAAATTTTAATTAGTAGGGGTTATAGGAACCACCGCCAATAAACCACTATTAAAGCCTCTATTTTTTTATAGTGTGTTAAGATCCTGTGGTTGTATGAATGGGTGTAGAAGGAGACTTAGGAGTGGGAGTATGGTGTTTGGGAACAATTTATTGTGTTATTTGAGCTTGACTCCAGATATACTTCTCGAGGACAATAATTACTTAGAGTGGGGAATTGTAAGACCCTTGTTTTCAATGGGTATGTTAATGTATGTTTTGAAATGTTTTAAGTGATGTTTTAGAGCCATTTAAAGGTTGATACTTGGGTCCAGAATGTTTTGGAGGTTGTTGGAAGCTTAAAAGTTTATTTTTAGTGTTTTTTATCCAAAATAGGCAACACCACGATCATGGTGTTGGTTAGGGTGTCCATAGTGAAATTTGTTGTAAAACAGGAAATGGGTCTATGACTGGCATGGGTTTAGCTATGTGTGTGGAACCCTGTAGATCCCTTGGTTAACATAAACATAGAAGAACTCACCACACCCATGGTGGAAGGATTGGTGAGGGAAAATGTGAAGAATATCAACACCAATCCATAGGTGTAATTTGTTTCACTCAGGGTGTTCAAGAACAGAAACACCATGGTGAGGTCATGGTGTTGGTCATGGTGGAGTTCATGTGAGTTTTGAAATGACTAAAACTATTTTCATTATTCTCAATTCTTAACTATTTTCAATGGGAAACATGTGAGATCATGAATTTGGGATCTTTAATGCGTTTTTAAGTTGATTCATACATCAATTAATTGATCAATTCTCCTCCCCTTGGTGGTTACCTTGATCTTGATGAAATCCATATGCTCCTTAGAAAATCCTAGAAACCCTTAATGCATTGAGGTTTCTTCCTTGAGAAAACTCATTTATCTTGAACCTCCTTTCTCAACCTTTTTTTAAGATAAAACCTTGGGAGTTAGGGATTATTCTTGTTGATCTAGATTAGTGGAAACCCAACATCCTTCTTCTTCAGCTGCTGTTCTAGGAGTAATGGGTTCTCTTCTTTCAACTAGACTTGAATTCCTCTATTGATGATGTTTAATGTCGGGTATGTGTTTGTTATATACCTTATATTTTTCATTCTTGAGTACCATTCTTAAAACATGTCAGGTTGTATTGGAATCAATTCTATGATTTCTTGGCATGAAATCTTTTGTCGATTAGTGTGAAAACATGGTTCGGGAGGCAACGATCTCGAAAAACCTTGATATTAATGATGGAACACTTGAGGTATGAATTTCCTTACTCTATAGAGGCCATGTATATGATGGAAATCATGAAATGATGTTGTGTGATTATATTCTTAAATTATTATTGATGTATGATTACATGTGTATGTAGCCCGTGAAACCATGTTTGATGTATGATCACATGTGTGTTCGTGTATAAACCATGAGACCATGTTTTATGTATGATAACATGTGTGTGTGTGTGTGTGTATCCTGTGAGACCATATTTGATGTATGATCACATGTAAGTGCATGTATAACCATTGAGGGGTCCCCTTTAGAAAAGCGTTGATAAAGCCGGTGAAGATAAAGGGGGGGTGGGTCCCCTTTATCGGTGCTCCAAAAAGCACTGATAAAGACCCCTTTTATCAGCGCTAAAACGAAGCGCAGATAAAAGGGTCTTTTATCAGCACTTTCTTTTTAGCGCTGATAAAAGACCACTTTTATCAGCGCTTTTTTTAGCACTGATAAAAAAAATAAAAAAATAAAAAAATACTGCCAATCTCAGGGGGGGATTTTTACAGCGCTTGAGAACCCCTTTATCAGTGCTTTCCCACACCTCCAGTGCCCGCCCGCACCGCCTACACCCTTTATCAGCGCTAGCCCTTTAAATCAACCTTGCGCGCGCACCCGTTCCTCCACCCGGATTCGATCTCGAGACCTCCCCCCTGCGCACCTAAAGCCTTTGCCACTACCCTATATTGATTTTTTCTCTTATTCATGATATATATATTTATTTATATATATATTTAGTTATATTTATTCGAATATTAATATATATTTATATTAATATATATAGTTATATTAATATATATATATATAGTTATATTAATATATATAGTTATATTAATATATACATATAGTTATATTAATATATATATATAGTTATATTAATATATGTATAGTTATATTAATATATAGTAGATATATAATTATTCATATATTGGTATTTTAAATAAAATGGATATTATTTATTATTTAGATGAAGCTAATATATTTTATATGTAAATATGTTTAATTATTTATTTAAAAAATTTAATTTTTAGGTGTGAATATATAAAAAATATGTACATATAGTTATATATTTGATTATAAATAGCAGTGCATTATAAAAAATGATGAAATTTCAAATACATAATATCAATATTAATGTAATACCTTGGAATAAATTTATTCCCCACCAAAAAAATCCAATAATACCCCCTTAAACGAGGTTGAAAATCCACAAAATGTTAACAAATCTGGGTACCCCGACAAAAAACACAGTTTTGGAGGCCTTCTGGGCGTCTTTTGGCCTTGAAAAATGATTGACCGGGATAACCCCAGTCACAGCGATGTAGAGCTCGTCACAGACTTCGATTTGATATGTGGTAGAGCTCAAACGGACACCCGGATCAACAGTTATGGCCGTTTGAAGTTTGAGTTGCGTTTTCAACATATTTTGGATCTTTTTTTTAATTTTTTTTATTTTTTTATTCTTCAAATTGTTATTAAATTACTATTACTCCATAATAATTATCAAATTATTAATTAAAAAAATTGTTTTAATTTTTTAAGAATCCATTTTCACAAAATATCTTATATATTAAGTATATTAAGTGTAAATGTACATTTATAATTATCTAAAATATATTTAAAAATTATATATTATATCTATATCAATATAACTATATAACTATATTTATATATTAATATATATTTTTTAAATTTTTTTTGAAGTCGACCCTTTATCAGCGCTTTTAAAAAAATTGCTGATAAAGCCCCCCCCCTTTATCAGTGCTACTAAACAAGAACTGATAAAGGGGGTCCCTTTATCAGCGCTAAAAAAAAGCGCTGATAAAGGGGTACTTTTATCAGCGCTTTTTTTAGCGCTGATAAAGCCCCCCCCCCCCCCTTTATCAATGCTTTTTCGTTAGCACTGATAAAGGGGTGGTGCTAGCCTTGCCCAGTCTTGTGGTAGTGATTTATGACCACATGTGTGTTTATATAAATACTGATACCTGCACTTGGTATGGTTTATTGGTGGGACTTGTGAATTCTTTACTATGTCATTTATTACTTGATTAATAAATCATAGATTATGGAATTACCTATTGTGATGTACTTTTCATTTCTATGTTATGCATTATATGTGGTTTTTTGTGTAGTTGATGGAACATCTTCTTGTTCTTAGAAAGATGGGAACCACTTCCCAAAGAGGGATTGTACTTTCTGAGAAGTGGAGTCTTGTTTTCTCATTCTCTAGAAGATGGGAACTGCTACCCAAAGAGGGATCACACTTCTTGAGAGAAATATGCTTTTATTTTTGTTCTATTAAATATGGGAACTACTACCCAAATATGGAGCATTTTTCCTAAGAGAGGGAAATCTTTTATGGTTGTATGACTTGGTTCTGATTATAGGATGGATAGTTGGATCCTTAAAGGTGGACACAAAATTGTTCCTAAAATGTGGAACATATTTTCCCTTAAAGGCAGATGGGTTTTCAATTAAAGACAGGGAAAAGATTTTTCCTTGAATGTGGACAAGATTTATAGCATGACCTATGTCATGTGGTACTACTATGATACTCTTCTGACATGGTGTTGAAGTTGGTACAACTGGGGTTTTTGGTGCCTTGGTATGTGCATATTCTCTTAGTGTATGGTTGGTTATATTCTTGTATGCATATTTATTTATTTATTGTTATGGAATATACTCTTATACATGTCAACTCGTGTTAAAGACACATCAATGGTGTCCTACTGGGTTTACACTCATTCCCAAAATTGGAATCTTGATGCGGGTGAAGACTTCCTGATCAGGGATACATGAAAGGTCAAGGGCCTGATTATAGGGAGCTAGGAGATGAAGCATAGTGATTGGATGTGGTACTGAGACGAACTCTGGAGTAATGCCATGGTGTTTCATTTTATTATTTATCTTTCTCACACTTTTGTTGACCATCCACTTTGGGGATCATTAGTTATTATTTTATATTCCTTGAGATAATTTTTATTCCATAAATTATAGAATTGATTATTTATTTCTCTTTGTTATTATTTAGACTTGTCTTTATTAATATTAAGGGTATAGTCTTCCAACTCATGGAATTCGAACTATCACTACTAGTCAGAAACCTCCTTCATACGAGGGGGCATGCTTGAGGCCATATAGCACATCGAATCAGATTCGGTGATTTAGGTTGGGGTGTTAAAATATGTGTGTAGTGTAGAGTAAGAAAAAGAAGGTTTGGATTATTCAAGAGATAATACTAGAAAAATCATCTATATCCATAGACCTATATTCATGGTTGGGATTTTCCATGGCTATAACCCACCTATATCCTTGGGAAATATGGGTTTTATCCATGAGAAATGTCCATGTCTATAGTTTACCTATAGCCATGGGAAGGATGGGTTATAACCACTAGCATTGCCCGTTGCTATAGCTGATTTGGGTGGGTAATTTTTTTTCATTGGGAAGAGTGTGGAAAAAAGTTTCCCGCCAAAAAGGTGTGTCAAAAAACCTATATCCATGGTCAAATCCAACCCATGGCTACAACCCCTTATGAGAATAAGTGTATTCGCAGTCATTAGTGCATGTGCCTATAAACCTTCCACGTCAACACCTGTCGCCATAGACATAATGCCTCTGGCTATAGGTCGGTCCACATGGACCAAAAAATATTATATATATATATATATATGTATATGTATATGTATATGTATATGTATATGTATATGTATATGTATGTATGTATATATATCTGTGTGTGTGTGTGTTTATATATTTGTAAAATATGGTGTATCATAGTGGTAGGGTTTCTTTTCTATATATACCTAATGTGGGATCAAAACTAGATGTTTTAAATATTTTTTACTACTATAGACACATGCATAAGGCCCATGGAAATAGTCTGAGCCACATGGATTGATGATTTCCATAGTCATCTATAGATATAGCCACATCCAGCAACTATAGAAATAGTATGGTCCATGTGGATCGGGCTGTGACGTACTGGACCCGGCTGCCCCTCAACCCGAGCCCCTAGCCTGGTTGGCCACTTGACCCCTGGCTTGTCTCCCCATAGGCCAGGGGATGCCAACTAGCAGCGGGGGTGTAATGGTAAGTCAGTGGGGAGACTGTACCCCCATGCCATAGTACACAACGGAAATAGCAGCAATGTAATAAAAATAGTGGAAACACAACCAATGGATAACAAGAGAAATAGAGAAAACATACAGACCAAACAATGGAAGTAAGGAAAACCCTGATAAGTATACAAAATCCACAAAGGCAGTGTCTGATACAAAATAGATGCATGGAATTCTAGAAAAATGGGAAAGATGGCAAGAATGCTATACAGCAATACAAATGTTGCAAAATAGTCCACGAGCATCTCTTTCCAAGATCAATCCTCTGCTCTGGATCTCTAGCTAGAATGTATATAAGTCAACAACCTGAAGCTGGGCCTTTTCCCCTGCTAGTACCTGCAGTAGTGCAATCTACGCGGGTGCCAAGGAGGGCACCCGGGTAGGGTGTGAGACAAGTCTCAGTAGGACACCACCAATGATGTCTACGTGTAATCCAAAAAGGTGTTCACATGTAATAATGAGTAATATACTTCAAGTAGGTAAAAAAAGTAAAATAAAAACCCTCCTGCTCAGGTTCCATAAGGACACCTGGCGGGTCTACCTGCTTCAGCTCATGGCTGGAAATCTGAACAAACACAAGAGGTATATAGGTTATCACTGGAACGAGGTAAACATGCCTCTCGTCCACAAGTATAGCAGCTGGCATGGGGTAGAAATGCCTCCCACCCATAAGGTTATATAGGCACGAGGTATAAATGCCTCTCGTCCTCAATCACTGTAGTTGGCATGGGGTAGAAATGCCTCCCACCCGTAAGGTTATATAGGTACGAGGTATAAATGCCTCTCGTCCTCAATCACTGAGATTTTCCTGGCACGGGGTAAGAATGCCTCCCGCCCACACACGGGTTGTCACGATCATGTTAAAACAGCAAGCATAACCATTCACATCACAATATATAAGGCAAAGCATCTTATATCACATTACATTAACAATGCATGGAATTTCCCAATCACATCATAAGGAAAAAAATCATCTCAAGGCAATGTAAATTTCAATTCGTTCAAGGGGTTCAGGCTACCTCATCCTAGCCAACCTCTAACTAAGAAATCCCATTTTCCTAACGCGACAAATGGCTTTCAAGACATATCGTTAAGGTTCAAATGTAAAAAAGGGCCAATTCCCAAGGCATATCACCTATGGTTGACTATACCCGGTCCATACCTCATCTAAGAACCCTAACAAGGTTAGATTCATCTATCCTATACCACAAGGGTCATCTAGACATGAAACAGCCAATAAAAATAAGGGGTTTGGAATGAGACAACCCACGACTCGACAATATGAACTCAAGGTGAAGGAAAAACCAAAAGAAGAACACATGACCACCTACCGTAGAGTTGTAGGAGTAGGCTCACTCGATATCAACCTCAGATTCATGGTAGGTTGGAAGAGATCTGAGTTTCAGTACAATACCCTGAAAATAGGGCATATGAGCCTGTATCAATGTAACACCCCAAGATTTAATAGTGTGTTATTTCTTCAAAATAATTCAATAACTTTCACTACACGCAACACCAAGTTAAATCGCACCATGACTTACCAAACAAGCTGATCAAAAGAGGTTATGAATAGTGTTAACTAAATTTTAAACTTTATATAATCCTTATAATTTTAGAATCCATATTATGAGTTTCTTAGACATAATGTAAGAACAAATTCATTTTCAGTATTTCACTTTTACCAAATTTTAATAGTGAACCCTTTTTAAATACAATATTTTAAACTTTTTGACTAAATGGGGACATCAAAAATTTAAAATGAAACATCCCAAACTTCCACGGTACACTTTCTTTGAATAATACAGTAGCGTGTGTTGTACGCAACCTTGAGTTTTAACACACACCACAACCAATCAAACTAGCCGTTATGAATAGTAATACATACTTTTTGAAATTATATATATTTTATATTTGAAAATGGACTTCATTTTTGGATTCGGAATATCAAATTTAGCCTAAGGTGAAATTTTGGTACATTTCGGATAACTTTCATATTTTGATGAATAGTGAAAATTACTAAGTTTTAATTAAAAACAACTTTTTTAATCAAAATAATTAATAGTGATAAATTATGAATTTGAGTGGTTTTAAAGTATATTTAGAATATATTTTTACCATTTAATATAATGTTGGTCATTGGACATAATTTTACAATTAAACCGAACATAAACGAGTGTCAATCTTTTGATAGTTATTATCTCTTAAAAACACGCTTTTTGTTTTGACAGCGGGAATTAATTTTAAATTAATTTCTGCCACTTCTGTGTTTTGAATTTAGGAAAATGGATTCCATATTTGGAATCAGGATGTTCAAATTGTGTAAATAGGTAACTTTTATTTTTAGACATTTTGAATAATTACTGCGGTAAATATTTTATTTACCATGGTTAAGGGTAAATCCGGTAAATAAGGGTTAAAAAATAATATTATAATAATACTAAATTACCCTAAAACGTGTCTTAACCCTATTGGTTGATAAATGGTCGACCCTGGACATCTTTGTGTCAATTTTGGGACCCCATGGATCCACTTGTAAGTGATAATGACACTTTATTTTAATTAAGTTAAAATGAATACAAAAATGACACAAGCATATATCTTTTTGAAAAACAATTGTTACATAGGGTTATATATGTTGGATTTTAGATTATAAATATTCATTAGAAATATAAAAAGATTTCCTACATAATGATAATTTATTTATAATTTTTAGACATTAAATAATTTATTTTATATATGACACAATGATGATGCAGTAATTACTATAATAGTGAAACATTAAAATAATTGATATTATAAATACCCAAATAAATATAATATGAAACTTTTAATGAATTAAACTAATTTTATAGGATAATATGATATATTAGGATTGATTTAATTGACTTTTTTAGAAGTAATCAATCTGTTTTGAGTTTCACAAAAATCAACTATTGAATAGTGTCAAAATTGACATAAAAGAGTTCTTAAAACATATATTATATTATTAATTGATATTAAATTACTAAAAATATAAGGTTCGGACAAGAGACTTATATCATGATAGTTTCATCATTAATGTACCACTTGGGGGTCTCTTGGATGTATATAGTAAGTTTATTAACCATATTATATAAAAATACAAAGAGACATTGTAAAAGTGAAACTAATTAACTTAGAGTTAATACTTAAAGATAAGGTTAATATAAGTACCCAAACCTGTCTAAATTCTATTGGTTGAGTGGTTTTCGACCTATCCCCACCTTAACCTTTGAATAATAAGCTTTGGAGCCATTAGAAACCGAATATGAATTTATTATAAATTAATATTTCTAGCTTTTCCAAAGGTGCCCCTCACCCCTCTTATAAAAGGGCACTCCTCCTTCTCATTTCTTCACACCTTCAAAGCCTTTTGGTTCGGCCAAACTCTGCCCAAATACTCTCCCAACATCTATCACTACAACCTAGAGGCCTTAGTTTGGTCAGAAAGCCAACCTAAGGATCCCTTTTGATCAAATCAAAAGGAAGAACCCGAAGAAGAGGTAATGATTTCACCACCCTCCTCCAAGTTCATTTCTTCTTCCACTTCTTCTTCCTTTGTTCTTACCATTCTAAAATAATAACTCCAGTATCTCACATATACTGTGATGTTATTATAAATATGATACAACCATATTCAGTATTCTATCCACCCTTTGAATAACATGTCACCATACGTGCGTACGTACGGACTACCGTCTCCACGTCGTGGTGTAATTGTTATTCAATATAATATTATTTGGATGGGTATAATAATGATGTGTAACTCATGTAAATAATAAATATAACATGTTAATGATTCTGTATATATGATATACCATCCATTTATATATTATTTTAATATCAAAAGAATGATATTGCCGCTCGTGCGTACGTACGGACTACCGTCTCCACGAACGCGATGAGATTCATTCTCCATCGTATCCATTCAAGTATAATTATCATTTGATGATTTAAAAATGATGTTTAAGGAATAGATATCATTCTGGATATGAATAAGATACAACAACCATGGCTTATGTAACAAAACATATAAAAGAAAATGAGTAAGTTAACTCCCGAAACGACGATAATTCTAAGATATTATTAACAAATCAATGTTAAAAGATCATATATGATATCATATTATTATATATGATTCTTGTATAATTTAATAACAACTATTTCACCATTATACAGGAGGTTAACCTACCCCAAACAAGGAAAAGTACAAGGTAAGGGTTTACTTTGCAATCTCGTCATTATCCGAGATTGTTTATACGTAATAATCTACTGGGATCTCTTTATCATCCACATCCATGTTTCTTAAAAATGCATTTCAAAATTTTTTTACTATTTACTAGAATATGAGTTAAAGTCATTTATACCCTTTTTTACTTTTATAAGTGGTTTATAAAGGAATATTTCGGTCGTTTTCAAAACAAGGTCCTTTTTAACCTTTTCGACAGAATTAAGGTAAGAATGTTTTTTTTACTTATACGGCGGGTGCGGCTATTTTCCGCCGTTATAAAATCTTCAAAATTCCCTTACAAGCTTATAAGAATATTTTCAAATAAAATGTTTTATTTTATATGGATCTTAAATTATTTCAAAATAAAAGGAGATATTTCTTTAAAAAGAATTTTGATTTCATCTATGTCAACATCCTTTGATGGATTTTAAGATTATTTGAAGTTGATTTATTATGATACAAAACTTCTATATTGTATTGAAGGTTTTGTGATATGTTTGACTGTGGATGTGCTATTTTTATACCATTCATAGTTTATGGTGAAAGTATTGACATTTCATATGCTAGTTTTAATATGAATGTTTATGTTATGTTTAAACCTTTTCATATGGGAATGCATTGGACTTAATATGTGATGGGTGGAGCCCGCTATAGCTCCTCGATGCATCGGTAGGTCTCATGAGACAAACTAGTGTCTTGGCACAAGGCCTTGACAAAATCTTATTTTTAGTCTTGGCACGAGGCCTTGGCTATGTGGTTATGATAGTCTGGCATTATGCATTCCAACATTATGAAAGTGGTTATTGATTTTTGCATGTGATTATTCGATTAGTAGAATATCCATGTGAATAAGTAAATGGCATTATTTCATTTTATTTATGCCATACCATGTTGAAAGTTCATATTTAAAAGGCTTTTGTTTTAGTTATACATTGCCTTAAATGTTTATTCTTATTTATGAAAGTTTCCGCTATATTGTTATCCTTACTGGGCATTTGAGCTCACCCCTTTTCTATGTTTTATTTTTCCCAGGATGTGAAGAAGTAAGTTATGAATGACCTGCAGGGATTTTATGAGGTGTTAATAGTGTGGATTGTGGAAACATTATGTTGTTGTAGTAGTTTTTCATTTTATGATGTAATGTAAAACTTATGAATATATCTAGTGTTTCCAAGGCTACTAAACCAATCGGTCTTTCGAGATTTGATCTTTCTTGTGATCATGCCAATGTTATGTAATAATGCACCGATTCTGGGTAACTGGGGTCGGGGCGTTACAGTTGGTATCAGAGGAAGTTTAGTACAAACCTTGGAATCTAGATTTAGATAAACTCTGATTAGAGCACGTAGACCTAAGATGAACTTTGAGGATTAGTATAGAAGAACTTCCTAGAATTTTGGTATTGTAGAGATTTTGTGAGTTTTCCAATCAATACATCCCTGTCTGGATACGAGCAGGTAGAGGCGGCTCTGGCACAGATGTACCTAGGGGTAAAACCCGAAAACACCGCTTTGAGCTAGACTCGAACGGGAACTGGTGCACGACAACGGGCCTTGCTGCACTCTTGGTTACGACACTCCCGGGGGATATGCTTAGGATAATTCTCATTTTCTTTACAAACCATTATGAAGGGTTTATGAGTATATACATCCTCAAATGAGACATTTTTATGATTATGGATTATATCCATAAATAGTTCAATTTATGTTAAGTGTTTTATAAGTATGGGATTATGTATTTTGATTCATAAACTGATCTAGTGTATTCCATTGTTTAGAAATGGCGCCCAGTAGAAGGAATGAGAACTCCAGAAATGCACATGATCTAAAGAGAAGGAAGGATCATATCTTTCATGGTCTTAAGCTAGAATTTATAAGAGAAATAGTCTCCCATGTATTATCATCATATGAAGAAATAATATCATGTGTTGATAAGATAAGTAAAGAGTTTACTGAGTCCTATGGCTTTGAAGGGAAGCAAGAGAAGAAAAGGATAGAAGAGAGAAAGATGGATAAAGGGAAGAGGGAAAAGAAGAATTTTCCCATATGTGGTAACTGTGGAAAGAAACACCCTGGAACTTGCCTGAAAGGAATGGGAGTTTGTTATAAGTGTGGAGGAAAAGGGCACAAAGTACATGACTGCAAGGGTAAGAAAATGGTTTCAAATGTACAATGCTTCATTTGCAAGGAGTTTGGACACTACGCGAACCTATGTCCTAGTCATCAGACTATGCCGCAAATAATGCTATTGGATAATAATCAAGTTATGATACTACCACAGATTAAGAGGAATGATTAGAGTTATTATGTTGATTATATCAATTGAGTGTTGTATCAACAATGTACTTGTTATAATAATTATGGAGTATATAAGGATTGTACTGCAGTACTATTTCATTAAGGACTTGAGATGGTTTGGAACAAAGAAAAGTGACTCAGTAGCAGGTTAAATGTTTGGAAAATATATGGTTGAGAGAAAGATAAACCATAATATGGTTCAGATACCGAGGTGGTGATTTTAGAATAATACATGATTGATTTGGATAAATTATATTGGATATTATTGACTACCTTGAAGCTGATTAATGATTTGTATATTCCATCATTGTTGGGGTTTAAAACATTTTTGGATTAATGAAGTATATCCAGCATTCTATATGGAATAAGGGAACATGAATGTAATCAATAAGGAATATGGTAAATACATGATGAAGGTATTCATATGCTATTACGGGGTAAAAAGGATCTATATTATGTTTACCTTCCTTATAAATGTTGGACTGTGAGTTTGTATAGAAGTATTTTGGATAGTTCTAGTTTGGATTATTTTGGATTTCCATAAAAGGACAACCCGGAGGTCGGGCGACAACCCGTCGCGTCCGGCAAGGCTGCGAGACTTGAACCCGCAACCGAAGGGCGACAAGGGTGTATCACCTACCACTGGCCCACGAGATGTCCTGGATTAAATAAAGTAGTTTTTATTAAAAGATCTTTTAGATGAATTATAAATTCGTTTATTTTGGAACCCTATACGAATAGTGTAAATAGAATTTTTTTTACATTCTATTATCTTTTAGAGTGAAAGATGAGTATGTGGTAGAAATTTATTAATGGATAAAACTCTAATTATAAAGTAAGTATATCTCTATATGATCTTAGCCAATCTCATAAAAAAAATTCCTCAATATTAAGAAAAGCAAATTAGAACAAAAATGTTTTCCTAGATGGTACCTTAAATCATAACTAATTTATGGCTTTGGGATTGTTGGCCTTTTCATAGCCATGTTCTCTACCACTCTCCATCAGGTAATTGATGGTTAGATTTTTCTTCCATATCCATATTTTACTACATGGAACCCTAGTATGTGTTATTTTCGGTAATCTTCATACTTTCGACTCTTTATTTTAAATAGAGGCCTCATTAATTCATTTTTCGATGTGGGATTTCAACTAAGATATTTTGAAACGTCAAAAATGTGTTATCCTAATACCCTATGTTTTGTTGAACCGATGGTATTTCAAATCATCATAGATTTATGAATTTAAGGACCTCAATTTTATACTTGTTTGTGATTGATGACCTCAATCACTACCTATAAATATTTACGTTTTTCCTCCAATTATATGTCTATAATTGCCACCAATGTTCTCCTAATAGAGATCATAATTTGGTGGTGATCCTTTCATTTCTCTTTTCCTCATATTAAGACTAAATTTTAGTAACCCAATTTCCGATGTGGCTTTTCCCACAAATATATTTTCTACTTTCAACCTTTTATTTTCGAAGAACAATTTCAAATTGCGAGGACGCAATTTATTGAAGGAGGGGAGAATGTAACACCCCAAGATTTAATAGTGTGTTATTTCTTCAAAATAATTCAATAACTTTCACTACACGCAACACCAAGTTAAATCGCACCATGAATTACCAAACAAGCTGATCAAAAGAGGTTATGAATAGTGTTAACTAAATTTTAAACTTTATATAATCCTTATAATTTTAGAATCCATATTATGAGTTTCTTAGACATAATGTAAGAACAAATTCATTTTCAGTATTTCACTTTTACCAAATTTTAATAGTGAACCCTTTTTAAATACAATATTTTAAACTTTTTGACTAAATGGGGACATCAAAAATTTAAAATGAAACATCCCAAACTTCCATGGTACACTTTCTTTGAATAATACAGTAGCGTGTGTTGTACGCAACCTTGAGTTTTAACACACACCACAACCAATCAAACTAGCCGTTATGAATAGTAATACATACTTTTTGAAATTATATATATTTTATATTTGAAAATGGAATTCATTTTTGGATTCGTAATATCAAATTTAGCCTAAGGTGAAATTTTGGTACATTTCGGATAACTTTCATATTTTGATGAATAGTGAAAATTACTAAGTTTTAATTAAAAACAACTTTTTTAATCAAAATAATTAATAGTGATAAATTATGAATTTGAGTGGTTTTAAAGTATATTTAGAATATATTTTTACCATTTAATATAATTTTGGTCATTGGACATAATTTTACAATTAAACCGAACATAAATGAGTGTCAATCTTTTGATAGTTATTATCTCTTAAAAACACGCTTTTTGTTTTGACAACGGGAATTAATTTTAAATTAATTTCTGCCACTTCTGTGTTTTGAATTTAGGAAAATGGATTCAATATTTGGAATCAGGATTTTCAAATTGTGTAAATAGGTAACTTTTATTTTTAGACATTTTGAATAATTACTGCGGTAAATATTTTATTTACCATGGTTAAGGGTAAATCCGGTAAATAAGGGTTAACAAATAATATTATAATAATACTAAATTACCCTAAAACGTGTCTTAACCCTATTGGTTGATAAATGGTAGACCCTGGGCATCTTTGTGTCAATTTTGGGACCCCATGGATCCACTTGTAAGTGATAATGACACTTTATTTTAATTAAGTTAAAATGAATACAAAAATGACACAAGCATATATCTTTTTGAAAAACAATTGTTACATAGGGTTATATATGTTGGATTTTAGATTATAAATATTCATTAGAAATCTAAAAAGATATCCTACATAATGATAATTTATTTATAATTTTTAGACATTAAATAATTTATTTTATTTATGACACAATGATGATGCAGTAATTACTATAATAGTGAAAAATTAAAATAATTGATATTATAAATACCCAAATAAATATAATATGAAACTTTTAATGAATTAAACTAATTTTCTAGGATAATATGATATATTAGGATTGATTTAATTGACTTTGTTAGAAGTAATAAATCTGTTTTGAGTTTCAAAAAAATCAACTATTGAATAGTGTCAAAATTGACATAAAAGAGTTCTTAAAACATATATTATATTATTAATTGATATTAAATTCCTAAAAATCTAAGGTTCGGCCAAGAGACTTATATCATGATAGTTTCATCATTAATGTACCACTTGGGGGTCTCTTGGATGTATATAGTAAGTTTATTAACCATATTATATAAAAATATAAAGAGACATTGTAAAAGTGAAACTAATTAACTTAGAGTTAATACTTAAAGATAAGGTTAATATAAGTACCCAAACCTGTCTAAATTCTATTGGTTGAGTGGTTTTCGACCTATCCCCACCTTAAACTTTGAATAATAAGCTTTGGAGCCATTAGAAACCGAATATGAATTTATTATAAATTAATATTTCTAGCTTTTCCAAAGGTGCCCCTCACCCCTCTTATAAAAGGGCACTCCTCCTTCTCATTTCTTCACACCTTCAAAGCCTTTTGGTTCGGCCAAACTCTGCCCAAATACTCTCCCAACATCTCTCACTACAACCTAGAGGCCTTAGTTTGATCAGAAAGCCAACCTAAGGAGCCCTTTTGATCAAATCAAAAGGAAGAACCCGAAGAAGAGGTAATGATTTCACCACCCTCCTCCAAGTTCATTTCTTCTTCCACTTCTTCTTCCTTTGTTCTTACCATTCTAAAATAATAACTCCAGTATCTCACATATACTGTGATGTTATTATAAATATGTTACAACCATATTCAGTATTCTATCCACCCTTTGAATAACATGTCACCATACGTGCGTACGTACGGACTACCGTCTCCACGTCGTGGTGTAATTGTTATTCAATATAATATTATTTGGATGGGTATAATAATGATGTGTAACTCATGTAAATAATAAATATAACATGTTAATGATTCTGTATATATGATATACCATCCATTTATATATTATTTTAATATCAAAAGAATGATATTGTCGCTCGTGCGTACGTACGGACTACCGTCTCCACGAACGCGATGAGATTCATTCTCCATCGTATCCATTCAAGTATAATTATCATTTGATGATTTAAAAATGATGTTTAAGGAATAGATATCATTCTGGATATGAATAAGATACAACAACCATGGCTTATGTAACAAAACATATAAAAGAAAATGAGTAAGTTAACTCCCGAAACGACGATAATTCTAAGATATTATTAACAAATCAATGTTAAAAGATCATATATGATATCATATTATTATATATGATTCTTGTATAATTTAATAACAACTATTTCACCATTATACAGGAGGTTAACCTACCCCAACCAAGGAAAAGTACAAGGTAAGGGTTTACTTTGCAATCTCGTCATTATCCGAGATTGTTTATACGTAATAATCTACTGGGATCTCTTTATCATCCACATCCATGTTTCTTAAAAATGCATTTCAAAACATTTTTACTATTTACTAGAATATGAGTTAAAGTCATTTATACCCTTTTTGACTTTTATAAGTGGTTTATAAAGGAATATTTCGGTCGTTTTCAAAACAAGGTCCTTTTTAACCTTTTCGACAGAATTAAGGTAAGAATGTTTTTTTTACTTATACGGCGGGTGCGGCTATTTTCCGCCGTTATAAAATCTTCAAAATTCCCTTACAAGCTTATAAGAATATTTTCAAATAAAATGTTTTATTTTATATGGATCTTAAATTATTTCAAAATAAAACGAGATATTTCTTTAAAAAGAATTTTGATTTCATCTATGTCAACATCCTTTGATGGATTTTAAGATTATTTGAAGTTGATTTATTATGATACAAAACTTCTATATTGTATTGAAGGTTTTGTGATATGTTTGACTGTGGATGTGCTATTTTTATACCATTCATAGTTTATGGTGAAAGTATTGACATTTCATATGCTAGTTTTAATATGAATGTTTATGTTATGTTTAAACCTTTTCATATGGGAATGCATTGGACTTAATATGTGACGGGTGGAGCCCGCTATAGCTCCTCGATGCATCGGTAGGTCTCATGAGACAAACTAGTGTCTTGGCACAAGGCCTTGACAAAATCTTATTTGTAGTCTTGGCATGAGGCCTTGGCTATGTGGTTATGATAGTCTGGCATTATGCATTCCAACATTATGAAAGTGGTTATTGATTTTTGCATGTGATTATTCGATTAGTAGAATATCCATGTGAATAAGTAAATGGCATTATTTCATTTTATTTATGCCATACCATGTTGAAAGTTCATATTTAAAAGGCTTTTGTTTTAGTTATACATTGCCTTAAATGTTTATTCTTATTTATGAAATTTTCCGCTATATTGTTATCCTTACTGGGCATTTGAGCTCACCCCTTTTCTATGTTTTATTTTTCCCAGGATGTGAAGAAGTAAGTTATGAATGACCTGCAGGGATTTTATGAGGGGTTAATAGTGTGGATTGTGGAAGCATTATGTTGTTGTAGTAGTTTTTCATTTTATGATGTAATGTAAAACTTATGAATATATCTAGTGTTTCCAAGGCTACTAAACCAATCGGTCTTTCGAGATTTGATCTTTCTTGTGATCATGCCAATGTTATGTAATAATGCACCGATTCTGGGTAACTGGGGTCGGGGCGTTACAATCAAAATAACTAGATGGAAGGCAAGATTTGCCGAGGAGAAAGGGGTGCGTGAGGTAAGCCTTACCTTGGCCCTTCCAATGCTTCCTTTAGACCAAGGAACAGAAAATAGGGGAAGAAACCACAAGATATTGAGTGAGAAGAGGGTTTGGGAGATCAAGGAGGAGTTCTCCTCCTGTTCTGTCCGTAGGAAGGAGAAGGAAAGAGGATTTAGCCTTAAATAAAATTAAGGGAAAATTTGTAAATTTAACCCAGATCAGGGTCGCACGGTTTACCAAACCGTGCACAAACTGTGTGCACTTCCCTGCCTCCAGAAAAAGGGTCGCACGGGTTAGGCGCATGGTTTACCCAAACCATGCGCACCTCCCTACTTCCAGACCAAAGGCTGCACAGTTTACCCAAACCATGCACAAACTGTGCGCAGGACGTGCGCCCCTATCTGCAAGTCCATTTCAGAAACTTCCGGGCTCCGAACAATCCCCGGACACTCCCCGGACCTTCCTTAGAACATTACACACATTAAAAAAGCTTAAAGGAAAGGTTCAAAAGAAAAATTAATGATACGTACCTTTTCCAAAGAGTCCGGTCATTACAACCTAACCTCTTTAAAGCAACTCGTCCCCGAGTTGGCCTTCCGATGGTACTGAGGTGTCATCAATGAAAATATCTGGCCATTGAGAACATATATCAACCTCTCGCTCCTAGGTCTTGTCTTGTACCCAGCCATACTACCATAGCACTCGTACAAGTGGAATAGACCTACCACAGAGTGCCTTCACGCTCCGATCAACAATTCTAATCAGATACTCCTCGAAGGAAGAATCCATATCTAGTTCAACCTCATCAAGATGAAAAATGTGAGTCGGATCTGAAAAGTACCGGTGTAGCTGAGATACATGAAAAATATCGCGCATGGATTGGTATCTCTATGTAAGTGCAAGATGGTAAGCTACTGGCCTGATCCACTTCATCACCTCAAAGGGTCCTACGAACCTCGGTGAGAGCTTACCCTAATTCCGTATACATCTCTTCCCCAACCTGGGTGAGACCTTCAAGAAAAATCGGTCCCCAACCTCGAACTCAAGAGGTCGCTGGTGCTTGTTAGTATAGGACTGATGTCTAGACTGAGTTGTCTGCATATGCTTCCTAATAAGCTGTATCTACTCTGTAGTCTCCTACACAAGACGTGGTCCTAGAACAGCTACCTCCCCTGCTTCAAGACAACAAAAAGGCGAGCGACAAGGCCTACCATGTAAGGCTTCATAGGGAGCCATCTCAATGGTATCCTGGAATCTATTGTTATAACTGAACTCGACAAGAGGAATGTGTTTCTCTCATTAACCTCCAAAATTGAGAACACAAGAATGTAACATATCCTCTAGTACCTGTATAGTCTGCTTGGTATATCCACTATTCTACGGGTGATAGGTCGTGCTCAAAAGTACCTGTGTACCCAAGGCCTTCTGTAAACCCTACCGGAACCGAGATGTAAAACAAGGATCTCTATCCGAGACAACAGAATGAGGTTCTCTATGAAGGTGCACTATCTCCTTGACATACATCCTTCCCAAGTCATCAACTGTGAAGGTTTCTTGCATAGGTAAGAAATGTGCGACCTTTGTCAGACGGTCGATGATAACTCATACTGAATAATTTCCACGAGGTGACTTGGGAAAACTGGTTACAAATTCCATAGAAACATCGTCCCATTTCCACTCCAGAATGGACAACGGCTGCAAAAACCCTACCGGACGCTGATGTTCCACCTTCACCTACTGACAGGTGGAACAACGCGTAATGAAACCAGCTATTTCCCACTTCATGCTGGGCCACCAGTACTGTCGTTGAAAATCCTAGTACATTTTAGTGATGCCTGGGTGGACTACCCATGTTGAGGCATGGAAATCCCTCATCAGCTCCTCTCTGATGTCTGCTGGGACCCATACATGCCCATGGAACAATAAAGTATCACCTTCACCTATGGTCCAATCTGTAGAGGCGTCATCAGTGACACTTTCTCGTAGAACAAGGCCTTCCGAATCTGATAACTACCTTTCCCTGACCCGTTCCAAAAGAGTAGATGTCACAGATAAGGCTGAGAGAACGGTCTGACCCTGGCCCTCATGAACCTCCACGTGCATCTTTGAAAATAGGGACATTATCTTCCACTCCTCATTGGATTCCCGAACCACTTACGACTGAGTTTTCCGACTTAGCGCGTTGGCTACTGAATTTCTTTTCCCAGGAATTTAGGCCAGTTCGAAATCAAAGGATTGCAGGTAATCGACCCACCTGTGTTGCCTGAGATTTAGATCCCACTGAGTGAAGATATATTTTAGGATTTTCTGGTCAGTGAATACCACAAAATGCTCTCCCAACAAGTAGTGTCTCCAACAGTGTAAGGCATGTACAATAGCTGCGAGCTCGAGGTCGTGTGTCGGATAATTCCGTTCATGATCCTTTAACTGACAAGATCCATACGCAACGACTCGCTCATCCTGCCTCAAGGCAGCTCCAAGCCCGATACCTGACACGTCACAAAAGACCGTATAAGCTTTTCCTGTCTCTGGAAAGATCAGTATCGGTGCTGAAGTTAGTGTGCCCTTCATTTCCTGAAAAGCTACTTCACAAGGTTCTAATCAAACGAATCTCACCCCCTTCTTGGTCAAAGTTGTAAGTGGTGCTGCTAGGCGTGAAAAATCATGAATAAAACACCTATAATATCCGGCAAGCCCCAAGAAACACCTAATATCAAAGACATTTTTGGGCTGCTCCCATGAAATTACAGAACTCACCTTCTCGGGGTCAACTGAAACTCCAGAATCAGAAATGATGTAACCCAGGAAGTGAACCTTATTTATCCAAAAGTGTCATTTAATGAGCTTAGAATAAATATAATTCTCTCTTAGTGTATTCAACATGATCTCAAGATGGGTTGCATGGTCGTGTCTCGAGCGTGAATAGACTAAGATATCATCCACAAATACAACCACAAAATAATCAAGGTAAGGGTGAAAAATCTGATTCATAAGAGCCATAAACATTGCAAGTGCATTCGTAAGCCCAAACAGATTGACTAGGTACTCATAGAGACCATACCTCCTCCTGAACGCTGTGCGAGGTATGTTCGAATTCCTAACACGCACCTGGTGATAGCCCGACCTCAAATCTATCTTTGAAAACACCTTCGCTCCTCAGAGCTGATCAAAGAGGTCGTCAATTCGAGGTAAAGGGTACCGATTATTAACAGTCAGCTGATTTAACTTATGATAATCCATGCAAAGATGAAGGGTACCATCTGCCTTCTTGGAAAAGAGAACCGGTGATCCCCAATGAGAAGTACTGGGTTGTGTAAAGCCTTTTTATTCCAGGTCCCCCAGCTGACTCTTGAGCTCCAGAAGTTCCTTACGTTCCATCCTATAAGGAGGAATGGTCACTGGTGTTTCTCCTGGTATAAGATCAATAGTGAACTCCACCTCTCGCACTGGAGGTAGACCAGAGAAATCATCGGGAAAGACATCACTGAAATGCTCCACCACGGGAGGATAAATAGAGGGTTGTAACCCTTGGTCATCGAGATAAAGGCTGGAAACCTGTTTCATGACACCACCTAAACTCTGGTGTTCCGATCCTGCATGTGTCACACTAAGATCCCATTCTCCCTTATGCATATTCATGTCGCCGTCTGGTGATGTAAATGCCACCCTCTGACGATAGAATTCAATCCGGGCTCTATAGGGAACTAACCAGTCCATCCCGATTATTACATCAAAACTTGTCATATCCAAAACATACAGGTTCCACACGAAAAGATAACCACCCACCTCGAGAGGACAACATTGACAACGACGAACGCCCTCTAAACGGATACCTAATGGGGTGATCATACCATGATATGAATCAACGTCGAGGCCCAAACTTCCAGTAATCGCCTTCGATATAAAGGAGTGAGAAGCGCCTATATCAAAAAAAGTAGATACTAATGTAGAGGCAACTAGAATCATACCTCGTACAATAGATGGTCTGGCGTACTGCTCCTGCAGCGTAGGGTCGACTTCATACAACTGTCCTGTACCATGGCCCTGATTCACAGTCTGGATACCCTGAGCAGACCTGCCCGGCTGGCGCTAGGATTCATTCACCTGACTACCTCTGCCTCGACCGCCACCACGGCTTGATCAGACGGCGGTATTCCAGCAGCCTGACTGACGTGATCCTGCTGATCCAGCGCCAGATCGTGGAGTAGGTACATATCCTTGCTCACTATACCCTGGGGGAAAAGTCCTGTAGAAGCGGTGGAGATGACCCAACCCACCACAACCTCTACACTCCACGAGGTTTCACGTACACTGCCTCTTCATATGTCCTGGAACCCCACATTGGTGATAGATAGGAGTACCACCAGAGAAAAGGGTCTGAACACTACTCACACCATGAGAGTCCTCAAAACACTGCTTCTTCCCAGAAGCAGATCCACTAGAACCCTTCGGTGTCGAACTTCCCTGGTTCACACTGTCCGCTTCCCTCAAGTTCCTCTCTGTGATCAATGCCTGATTGATGATCTCTGAAACGATCGTCAGCCTGAACACATAAACCTGTGACCGGATGGCCTAACACAGCCCATCCTCAAAACTCCTGGCGGTCGTGAGATCATCAGCAGCTAGTGTAGGAGAAAAACGTTGTAACTCAGTGAAACGGGACGAATACTCCATGAATATCATGGTTCCTTGCTGCAGATTCATAAACTCCCTAGCTCTATTAGCCCTCAAAGTATGAGGAAAGAAATAGTCATAGAAGATGGTTTAGAAATCATCCCAGACCATCTCTCTCTGCTGTCCCAACTGGGTGATGACATCCCACCACCTCCTGGATAAACCACGTAGAATATAAGCTGTGAGCTTGACCCTCCGCTCTGGAGGCGTCTCAAGGTTCTCAAAGATGGTCAGAATATCCTCCAACCAGGACTCTGCATAAGTGGTCCACCATCTCCTGTAAAGGTAGGAGGATGCTGCGACTGAAACTCGTGGGTCAACTCTGCCATACTCGGGGTAGGTCGCACTCCACCTTGCACACTCTGCATCAAGCGCAAGAACCTCTCACGGAACTGGGCATCAGTTCCCATCTCAGGAATAGAAAGAGGATCCACAGGTGGCTCAACAGGAAGATCAACTGGTGTCTCAGGGCCCGCCACCTCAGGAACATGGTCGTCACCACCTTCAGCACGTGCGACTCGAGGACGTCTCGGAGTCATAGTGCTACAATGCCAAATGAAAGTATCAAAAGAAGAAACCAACAAGTTAAAGGTTGAACTCTGGAATCTAGGATAGGTACTAAGCCTTCCTGCCCCTAATATAACCTATCCATACCCATAGGTATTCTTAGAAAAACCCACAACTGCTCAAATGAACTTAATCCAGTGATATGGAATTTCCAGCCCATAATGGCCCATACTCCTCATGAACTGAAAGATGACACACACTTGGATTTCATTTCTCATTTACTACTACTAATCAAGTATTTTAATTTCCTTTAAAGAAAAATATTGGTTAGTTGGGATGTCATTTTCTGATCCATAAGGGCCCATACACCTTATGAACCAAAGAGTGACACCCACTAAAATCACATCATTCTCCAATTCACAACATGCATGAAAGGTTTTCACAATTGCACACACATCAACAAGGCATAGAAATAAACATCATGCAATGCTCGCTAAAAATTTAAACGTGGCATGGACAGATGCATGGCCTAATCATATTGTGCCTATCGTGATGCATGCTCAAATGCATAACCCTCATTTCATCAGGTCGAACCATGAAATCTGAATCTCAACATTGAAAATCTCAATAACATCACAAAACATGTGAAGCACCCAATGGTGAAACGATATCAAAAGTAAATAGAAGAGTCAATAAAAACCTTAAATAGGCAACTTGGTCTTTTCCCCATACCTGGGTTTGTGACACCCAAGCACGACTTATAACTAAGTCCCTAAGCGTTCCCATTCTCCAAGTCTATTGTCGCCAAATAGTAAATCAAGAAAGAAAGAAAATCCTTTGATACCACTTTGTGACGTCCCGGACCCGACTGCCCTCAACCTGAGCCCCGATCCCGGTTGGCCACATGACCCATGGCTCATCTCCCCATAGGCCAGGGGCTGCCGACTAGCAGCGGGAGTGTAATGGTAAGTCAGTGGGGTGACTGTACCCCCATGTCAGAGTATACAGCGGAAATAGCAGCAAAGTATTACAAATAGCGGAAACACAACAAATGGATAACAGAAGAAATAGGGAAAACCTACAAACTGAACACTGGAAGTAAGGAAAACCCGGATAAGTATACAAAATCCACACATGCAGTGTCTGATACAAAATGGATGCATGGCATGCTAGCACACTGGGAAAGATGGAAAGCATGATATACAGTAATACAAAGAGAGAAAAATAGTCCACGAGCATCTCTAGCCAAGCTCGATCCTCTGCTCTAGATCTCCAGCTAGAATGTATATAAGTCAGCAACCTGAAGTTGGGCCTTTTCCCATGCTAGTACCTGCATCAGTGCAGTCTACACGGGTGCCAAGAAGGGCGCTTGGGTAGGGTGTGAGACTAGTCTCAGTAGGCCACCACCAACGATGTCTACGTGTAATCTAAATAGGTGTTCGCATGTAACAATGAGTTATATACTGCAAGTAAGTAAAACAAAGTAAAATAACAACCCTCCCGCTCAGGTTCTAGAAGGACACCTAGCGGGTCTACTTGCTTCATCTCATGGCTAGAAATCTGAACAAACACTAGAGGTATATAGGTTATCACTGACATGAGGTAAACATGCCTCTCATCCACAAGTACTACAGCTGGCATGGTGTAGAAATGGCTCCCACCCGTAAGGTTATATAGGCACAAGGTATAAATGCCTCTCGTCCTCAATCATTGTAGTTGGCATGGGGTATAAATTCCTCCCACCCGTAAGGTTATATAGGAATGAGGTATAAATTCCTCTCGTCCTCAATCACTAATATTTTCATGGCACGAGGTAAGAATGCCTCCTTCCCACACACGGGTTTTCACGAGCATGTTAACACAGCAAGCATAACCATTCACATCACAATATATAAGGTAAAGAATATTATATCACATTACATTAATAATGCATGGAATTTCCCAATCACATCAGAAGGAAAAAAATCATCTCAAGGAAAAGTACATTTCAATTCATTCAAGGGGTTCAGGATACCTCATCCTAGTCAACCTCTAACCAATCCATCCCATTTTCTTAACACAGAAAATGGCTTTCAAGACATATCGTTAAGGTTTAAAGGTGAAAAAGGGACAATTCCCAAGGAATATCACCTATGGCTGACCAAACCTAGTCCATACCTCATATAAGCACACTAACAAGGTTAGATTCATAAATCCTATACCACAAGGGTCATCTGGACATTAAACAACCAACACAAATAAGGGGTTTGGCAAGAGATAACCCACATCTCAACAATATAAACTCAAGGCGATGAAAAACCCAAAAGAAGAACACATGACCAGCTACCTTAGAGCTGTAGGAGTAGGCTCACTCGATATCAACCTTAGATTCATGGTAGGTTGGAAGAGATCTGAGTTCCAGTCCAATAAACTGAAAATAGGGTGTATGAGCCTGTATCAAAATAACGAGATGGAAGGCAACATTTTCTGAGGAGAAAGGGGTGCATGATGTAAGCCTTACCTTGTCCCTTCCAATGCTTCCGTCGGATCAAGGAACAGACACCAGGGGAAGAAACCACAATATATTGAGTGAGAAGAGGGGTTGGGAGCTCAAGGAGGAGTTCTCCTCTGGTTATGTCTGCAGGAAGGAGAAGGAAAGTGGCTTTATCCTTAAATAGAATTAAGGGAAAAATTATAAATTTAACCCAGATTAGGGTCGCACGGTTTAGGCGCACGGTTTACCAAACCATGCGCAAACCCTGCGCACTTCCCTACCTCCAGAAAAGGGTCACACATGTTAGGTGCACGGTTTACCCAAACCGTGCACAAACCGTGCGCACCTCCCTGCTTCCAGACCAAAGGCCACATGGTTTACCCAAACCATGCGCAAACCGTGCACCCCTGTCTGTAAGTCTACTTCTCAAACTTCTGGGCTCCGAAGAAACCCTGGACACTCCCTGAACCTTTATTAGAACATTACACACATTAAACAATATTAAAGGAATGTTTCAAAAGAAAAACTAATGATCCGTACCTTTTCCAATGATTCAGGTCGTTACAGGGCTATTTCCATATTTAATCTTAGATATAGCCTTGAGTATCGCATGTGGATATAGCTAGTCCATGTAGTCCGGGTTCATTTTTTGCACGACCTATTAGCATGAGTGTTTCTCATTGATATATCTAAGGATACATGTGGCTCTATATTCCAAGCTATATCCATTCTAATAGGATCCACAAATTACATGTTTGTGGCTATAGCCCAATTTTCTACTTGTGAGCGAATGAAGGTGGAATAGGGCCATCAAAAGTCTTATAAAAATCAAAGGAGCATACCACTAGATTTCAAGGATGGAAACCATGTATTCCTAAAGTTTTCCTTTTATCTTTGAAAATATAGGTTTATATGGTGGAGTACGTTTCCTCCCCATTTTATTTGTCCTTTCGAGGTGTTGCATTATGTTGGTGAGGTGGTGTATTGGGTGACACTTCCCTCACAATCGAACCAGATTCATGATGTCTTTCATGCATCACATCTTTGTCCATATATACATGATAACTCATGATGCACATGGAAATCATTGACTTTTCCACAACTTTTAAGAATATTTTAAATTTATTAATTTAATCCTTTTAATCATCTTTAGTTAATTTTATAGTTTTTCACCAGTGAAGGTATTTATATAATTTTTAGTTAATTATATATATTAATATTAGTAATTAACTATTATTGTTAGTTTATATTAAATTTTCAAATATATTTCATATTTTTTAACATTATATTATTAAGTATTAATATTAGTGTTATCATTTTTGTGTTACTTTTGTTATTGAAGTTTTTAATATATTTTTTCTTTAGTGGAATTTTTAATTTTTACGTGTATAATTGTGATTGATTTTATTTAATAGTGTATCTAATTACACACAGATATATATATATATATATAATTATAATCATCTAAATAATTTTATTTTATTTTTCTATATTTATCATCATTAAATTATAGTCAAAGAGGACCCAAACCAGACGCTTCCATCTCTTATCCCTCTCCACATAGCAGCACCCACCTCCACCCACTGGTCGTTATGAAACCTCACCAGTCACCTGCACCAGTATAACCAAATAGTAGGTTGACATTCCCTACTATGCACTATCTACAATAATCCAACCCTTTTGGGAAAGAAACCAACCCATAAACTTGAAAAAAACCATGAAAATACACATCAAAAATATATTCTCCTTTCATTAAAACAAGCCATAAAAATTAAAATGAACGTGAAACAACAAAAAATATGTGAAAAAAAAATAAAAATTGACACCATAAATTTTTAACATGGAAAACCCAAAAGGGAAAAACCATGGGGCCTAGTCCAAAAAACCTGAATCTATTAATAATAAAAAGTACACAACAGGGTCTCCCAAATATGATAGGGATCTAAAAGATAATACTCTGATAAAATAAAGGATTAAAGGGAGAAATAATATAAAGTTTGAAAGAAGCCTGAAATAAGGAATGTGACATGATAAATAAAACCAAATAAATATAACAAATAAGAGTTGGTGTTCTTTGTCTGAATAAAAGGTGCAGATGAAAAACACTATGATTATATCAAAGATCACCACATATGAAATCCAATTAGACCTATATAATTTCATCAGTTATATATCTAAAAACTGCTACATGAAACCCTAACTGACTGCACCTGGAATGGATAAAGACACATCTTTCTATGGATGAAAAAATGGGAGTCCAACTTCCACCTTTAAAAACCATAAACATCACATATTTTATTTGCATCTTTTTTTAAGAATAATGTGGGGTCCCCATGTAAGGAGTGCCTCCAACAAACACCACCTCCAACTCATGTAGGGATAACTACCAACTCTATAATCAGTCAAAAAACATAAAATTTACCTCTAGGGAAAATATTGGTCAACATGTTTGAACCATTTTAATCTATGAGGATCTTATCAATATCCAACTATCTCAAATCAAGGATTTCATAGATCCAATGATACTAAACATCAATATGCTTCGACCTTCCATGAAAGGTAGGATTCTTACTCAAACAAATTGTACTTTGACAATCACAAAATAAAATATAATTGTACTGATAAAAATTTAGATATTGAATAAAAAATTTCATCTATAATAATTATTTTCATTCCTTTGTAGCTATAATAAACTTAGCCTTTAGGGTAGATAAAGCAACACATCTCTAAAATATAGACTGGTAAGATACAACTCCCCTTGAAAAAGAGATCAAATAACCTAAAGTATACTTCCTTCAATCCATATCTCCTACCATATCTAAATTTGTAAAGCCACAAAGCATAGGTTCCCCATTTTCAAAAATACAATCTCATATCATAAATACAACAAAGATAATGAAATATATACTTCACTACTCTCCAATTCTCTCTACCTTGATTATATTTAAAATTATTGACCACACCAACTTCATGATCCATATCAAGTCTAGTATATACCATCACATAAATAAAAATCCAATGGTAGATGAATAAGGTATGTGTTGCATCTCCTCTCTCTCTCTCTCTTCATCTATATAAGGTGACTAAATAGAACTGAGATTAAAATGTAAAGTAAGAGGATTACTAACCACCTTCACTCCATCCATAGAAAATATTTTAAGAACCTTATCAGTATATCTCTTGTGAGATAACTATAATTTGTTTTCCTTTATATCATGGGAAATTGACATGCCAGTAATCGATCATTCTAGACACAAGTATTTCATCATGAATGACTAAAAAAGATCCTTATTCAGTTTGTCAATTTTAGAAGCATCATGACCAACAATGAACATATCATCAACATAAACAAATAGTATAATAAAATCATCATCAATGAATCTCTAAAAAAAACCAATGTTCATAGGATGTATTCCCAAAAACCTAATTAATAGTGATAGATTCAAACTTATTATACAACTACCTCGAAGCTTGCTTCAAGCCATAAAAACTATTCTCTAACCTGCAGACATAATTCTCTTTACATTTTTCAATAAAACCCTCTATTTTCTCCATATAAATCTCCTCATATAAATCTCCATGGAGGAAAGTTATCTTCACATCCATATTCTCAATCCATAGATCCAAAATAGTATCCAAATCATGAATAACTCTAATGGAATAAATTTTTATAATAGGTGAAAAAATATCATCAAAATAAATACATTTCTTTTTATGGAAGCCTTTAACAACTACCCATTCTGTGTATCATGGAATAGAACTGGATTCATAATTTCTAATATAATAAATCCATCGATTTTGAAAATCTCTCTTACCTATGGGTAATTTTACAAGCTTAAAGTATGGTTATTGTGTAATTATAGTATCTCATCATCCATTTCCACAACCCATATATTCTTCAGGTCACTTTACATCACATCATCAAAATATTATTCTTCGCCCCTTTAGCTATGAGCATATATTTATCAGGTGAATACTGAGTAAAAATGGTATGATGCCGAGATGACCTATGGAGTGGAAGTTAGGGTTCATTAATAACCCCTAGAACCAAATCATTGGAAACATATACTCCAACCTATTCACCGTAAAAATCATTCTTCACAACAACAAAATCTTTAAAATCAACAACATGAGGTAAATGTGACTCAGAAACTAGATTAAGACTGAAAAATCTATTAGAATTCAGGGAATTACATTTTTCTCCCTTATCAATGTATGTGGTAGTATGATCCTCCATAGATATTTCATCACAAATTCTAACAAGTTTCTTCAAATTAGGATCATAGAACTTGTATCCAGACTCATCGTGTCTATATCCATTAATAATAAACTATCATGACATACCATTTATATTGGATCTCTTATCTCTTGGAACATGAACAAAATCCTTACAAACAAAAACATGTAAGTAATCATACCTGATATATTGTACATACCAAAATTTTTCAGAATTTTCTATCTATAAATAAATTATAGGTGATAAATTTATAATATATACATATTTAAATACATCCTCTCCCCAAAAATTTCTATGAACATTTTCTTCCAAAAGTAAACACCAAACTCCTTCTAACAAAGTCTTGTTCATCCTCTCAGCTACACCATTTAGCTGAGGTGTCTTAGGAGGTGTCTTATGATTCCAAATACCTTATAACCATCAATAATAATCAAATATACCATAATACTCACCCCTATGTTAGTGAGAATACATTTTCACTTATTACCATATTCTATCTCAACTGAAACCTAAAGTTTCTTTAAAACACCGAGTGCCTGATTTTTCGAATTCAAAATATAAACCCAAATATTATGTCAGTATTCATCAATAAAATTACCAAATTAAATACCTCCACTAATAGTATTATAATTTAAAAGACCAAAAACATCATAATGTGGTAATTCAAGTACATGTGACTTCTTGTATAAAGTTTGATTTCTAAAACTCACTTTTCTCTATTTTCTAGCCATATTGTGATCGCACATGTCCAATTTGGCACTCCTAAAATTTTTAATTAGATTTATCTTGGCCAAGAAATGAAGAACCTTATCACTAATGTGTCTAGGTCTATTATTCCATAACTTGGAAGATACACTACATTCAACAACCCAAGCATCATCACATGAAATAAAATCTCAAGTCTAGTACAAACCTGATTGATTCTTAACTTGAACAACAATCAAGGAACCCTTAAAAATATTTCATTGACCATAACTAAAAGTAATGATAAAACTTTAATCATCAATAACACTGGTATAAATAAGATTCAGATGAACCTCATGCATATATTGAAAATTATTCAAAATTATCTTACTTCCTATGCTGGTCTCCAAACAAACAGTCCCGATAACTGCAACAACAACATGAACATAATTACCCATCATTAAAATCTCAAAATTACATAGGTTATAAGATGTAAAGAACTCCTTCCTTGATGTCATGTAAAAAATCATTACTATTAATGACCCAACAATAATCATTTGAAATAACATTAATGGAATCATAAACAATAATAAGATCACCTCCTATAGTAGTGAAAATGTGATCACCTCCATCACCATTTTTATTTTGATTGTTTTCCTTCATATTATTTTCCATTTTAATATGATATAAAATCTTATTAACATTTCCTTTCTTACCAAAATTATGACATTAAAACCCCATCTTAGTCAACCTAGATTTTCTTTTATATTTTATCTTACATCAACAAATTTGTTCCTGATTTGTTTCCTGGCTTCTCCCACTATTTTCTATAAACAAAAGATCTGAATAAGATCTCTCTTAAGTACATCTCTGGAACTCTT
Source organism: Viscum album (assembly GCA_963277665.1). Taxonomy (NCBI): domain Eukaryota; kingdom Viridiplantae; phylum Streptophyta; class Magnoliopsida; order Santalales; family Viscaceae; genus Viscum; species Viscum album. The sequence goes on along the minus strand of OY728145.1, from coordinate 2,133,526,375 downwards.
CATTAAAAATAGTAGAATTAAAAAAAATTAATTTCATAGCACCATCAAGAGTAGAAATGTTTAGAGTAACAAAAAAATTATCCCAAGAATTAGGTAAAGTATTAACAAACAAAAGCACTAAAAATCATCTTTACAAGTAATACCCATACAAGACCATTGATAAAAAAACCCTTAAAATGTGCTCAAATATTCTGAAATATATGTACCTTCTTTCTACCTCAAATTCACCTCCTTTTGGGGGAGAAACAATTTATTTTTTATTATCTTGGAAGCAAAAGAGATCTTGACCTGTTCCCAAAAAGTTATAGCATGACAGATGTTGAAAATATATTTCATTACATTATCATCAATCCATTTAAAAATAAACCAAAAACCATATCATGCTCAAACTCTCATCCTTCATTATACATTCTTTCTAGATTCAGAATACTAAACACTGACATATGCATTCTCTTAAAAAATCATATCCTTCATTTTTAATCACAACATATGTTAGTTGGAACCATTATAAAAAATCAACTGAATGCAATTGGATTCTATAATTTATCTAAATAAAAACCAAACCATATGATACTAGATGTTGGGAAAGATAGAAAATGAAAAACATGAAAAACAGAAGTAAACTCACAATGGAAATATATTTTATTTCCCTTCAAACATACCAAAAAAATAAAGTGAATGTGCAACGACCAAAAATATGTATAGAACAAATAAATGTTGACACCATAGTTTTTTTATGTGGAAAACACGAAAGGGAAAAACCATGTGACCTTGTCCAAAAATATGAATCCACTAATAATCAATAGTACATGAAAAATACTCCCAAATATGAGAGGGATCTCAAAAATTGTAATTAGATAAAATAGAAGATCAATGGTGGAAAGTAGATGTAGCACTACTACAAAACTGGCCTTTAATAGTGATAAAAATTGTATTTATTGGCATTATAAAAGCATTGACTACATTATAGAGGATAAAAGCCCATGTCTTTTATCAGTTCTGATAAAGGGGTCCTTTATCAATGCTAAAAAAGTGATGATAAAGAGTCTTTTATCAGTTCTTATAGAAGAGATGATAAATTATACCTTTATCTACACTTATAAAATCAGCGATAAAGGACCTTTTAACAACGTTTTTAAAAGCGCTGACAAAGGGCCATACTACAATGTGTTGTAACAGCACAATGTAGCACCAGTACAATGTACTGTAACAACACATTGTAAGATCATAAATGCACCAGATATCAACAGAAATAAGTACCAACACAAGAATTAAATGAAATGAAATTTACAACACAAACACAAGAAAAAACACTATATTATAGAAATTTCTAACCTTGGTTTATACAATTACATAAATACAAATTATTTGAAACATTCAAAAACATCCATGTTCTTTTATATTTTAATATGGACCTAACTCAAGAAATTTATAAAGAAACCACCCCTTCTCAAGAAAAATAACATACCTATATAAGAAAACAATCCTTATGTTAGTAATAGTATAAATAAATAAATTAACATAAAGTGTTAATTTTAAAAAAATTGATGTCAAATTTTAAATAAAAAGATGCACTTGGTGTCATACTGGTCACACCATACCTTAGATTGAGGTGTGGCTGATTCCAACATGTATCAAATGACTTGTGGGTCATTTTCCTAAAGTGTCGAAACAATCTGAATATGTTTTCATGGTTTTGAGTATGTGAGTTGTCTTTTTTTCTAAAATGTCATTTTAAACTAGAAACATGCACTTTTGACTCTTTATGATATCATTGTATATTGATTTGATGTGAAATAGATTCTTATATATCAAAAATGACATATGAATCATTATCCTAACACTACAATAAATAAGCCTTTTATCATCACAAAAAATGGCCTTTAACAGCGCTGGAAAAGTGCTGTTAATGCTGGTGAAGATAAAGGGGGGTCCCCTTTATCAGCACTCCAAAAAGCGCTGATAAAATGGTCCTTTATCAGTGCTTTATTTTTAGCGCTGATAAAAGACCCCTTTTATCAGCACTTTTTTTAGCACTGATAAAAGTTAAAAAATTAAAGAAAATATAAAAAAATTTAAAAAAAGTTAAAATAATCCTGCTAATCAGGGGGGGCTTTTATAGCGATTGAGACCCCCTTTTAACAGTTATTTTCCATCCCCTCCAGCGGCCGCACGCACCCTCTCCACCCTTTATTAGCGCTATCCCCCCCCCAAATCCACCCCCATGCGCGCGCCCCTACCTTCACCAGGTTTTGAACTCGAGACCTCCCTCCTGCGCGCCTAAGCCCTTACCACTCCTCTATTTTGATTTGTTTTCCATTTCATGATATCTATATATATATATAGTTATATTTATTCATATATTAATATATATTTATATTAATATATATATATATAGTTATATATAGTTATATTAATTTATATATATATAGTTATATTAATATATATATTCATAGTGATATTAATATATATATATTTATATGAATATATTTATGTAGTTATATTAAAATATATATATAGTTAGATTAATATATAGGTATATAAATATTCATATATTTTTATTTCAAATAAAATGGATATTAGTTATTATTTAGATAAAGCTAATATATTTTATATGTAAATATATTTTATTATTTATATTTATAATTAAATTTTTATGTGTGAATATATAAAAAATATGTATATATTGTTATATATTTGATTATAAATAGAAGTGCATTATAAAAAATGATAAAATTTCAAATACATAATATCAATATGAATGTAATACCTTGGAATAAATTCAATCCCTTCCAAAAAAAATCCAATAATACCCCCTTAAACAAGACTGAAAATCCACAAAATGTTAAAAAATCGGGGTATCCAGACTAAAAACTCAGTTTTGGAAGCCTTCTGGGACTTTTTTGAACTTGAAAATGTGACAAAGGCCTCACCTAAGTCACTAGCACGTAGATCTCGTCGTAGGATTCGATTTGATATGTTGTAGAGCTCAAACGGACACCCAGATCAAAAGTTATGGCCGTTTGAAGTTCAAGTTGCGTTTTCAACATATTTTGGGTCTTTTTTAATTTTTTTTTTAAAATTAGTCTTCAAATTGTTATTAAATTACTATTAATCCATAATAATTAGAAAATTATTTATTAAAAAAATTAATTTTTTTATAAGTTATTTTCACTAAATATCTTATATATTAAGTGTAACTGTATATTTATACATATCTAAAATATATTTAAAATTATGTTTAAAAAATATATATTATATTTATGTCAATATAACTATATCTAGATATTTAAATATTAATAGATTTTTTTAATGAATTTTATTTTGGATGTAGACCCTTTATCAGCGTTTTTTAAAAAAGCACTGATAAAGACCCCCCTTTATCAGCGCTACTAAAAAATCACTGATAAAAGGTTACCTTTTAACAGTGCTAAAAAAAGCACTATTAAAGGGGGTCCCTTTATCAGGGCTAAAAAAAGCCCTGATAAAGGGGTACTTTTATCAGCGTTTTTTTAGCGCTGATAAAAGTACCCCCCTTTATCAGCGCTTTTTCATTAGCACTGATAAAGGCTGGCGCTGGCCTTGCCCAGTTTTGTGGTAGTGTAATTTATCAAGAAAATCCGAGAATGTTTTATTGGCTTTCAGGGAGTGACACTTTTTGAAAAAAAAATATCAATTCTAAAATGATAACGGACACTTTGAGTCATACAGGGCACATCCTGTATCAGATTGAGGGGCGACTAATTTCTACATGTCAAAACTGACTTATAGATCATTTTTGAAAAGTATAAAAACAATTGGAAAGTGTTTTCTTGGTTTTGAGTAGGAAAGTTGTTTATTTTACTAAATTTGATGACAATTTTAAATAAAAAGATTCACTTTGAGTCATACCGGTCACACCATATGTCAGATTGAGGTGATACTGATTCCTACATGTCCCAAATTATTTATGTATAATTTTATTAATGTTTCAAAAAAATATGAATGTTTTTTCTTGGTTTTGAGTATGCCACTTGTCTTTTTTACTAAAATATCATTTTAAAATAGAAACACAGACTTTGACTCACACCGATCACATTGTGTATCAGATTAAGTTGAAGATGATTCCTACGCATCAAAAATGACTTATAGATCATTTTACAAAATTATTTAAATAATGTGAATGTGTTTACTCGGTTTTGAGTAGGTCAGTTTGCTTTTTTACTAAAATTGAGGACAATTTTAAACAAAAAGACGCACTTTGGGTCATATTGGTCACACCGTGCATCAGATTGAGGTGAGACTAATTCATACATGTCCCAAATGACTTTTGGATCATTTTACTAAATTTTAAAAATAATATTAATGTGTTTTATAGGTTTTGAGTATGCCACGTATCTTTTTTACTAAAATATCATTTTAAAATTGAAACATGTAATTGGACTCATACCAATCACATTGTGTATCAGATTGAGGTGCGGCTAATTCCTACACATAAAAATGACTTATAGATTGTTTTACTAAAGTATTTAAACAATTTGAATTTGTTTTCTTGATTTTGAGTAGGTCAGTTGGACTTTTTACTAAAATTGATGTGAATTTTAAATAAAAATATGCACTTGGAGTCATACAGGTCACACCATGCATTGGATTGAGGTGAGACTGACTAAAACATGTCCCAAATGACTTATGGATCGTTTTACTAAAGTTTCAAAACAATATGAATGTGTTTTATTGGTTTTGAGTACATCACTTATCTTTTTTTCAAAAACATCATTTTAAAATTTAAACACGTACTTTGAATCATACCGATCACATTGTGTATTAGATTGATGTTTGGAAAATTCCTACACATCACAAATGAATTATGGATCATTTTAATAAAGTATTTAAACAATTTTAATGCATTTTCTTAATTTTGAGTAGTCTAGTTGGACTTTTTACTAAAATTGATGTAATTTTAAATAAAAACAAGCACTTGGAGTCATATCGAGCACATCGTGTATCATATTGAGGTGAGGCAGATTCTAACATGTCACAAATTACGTATGGATCATTTTACTAAAGTATCAAAATAATATGAATATGTTTGCTCCATTTTAAAAATGTTAGTTTTTTTTACTTAAATTAATGTCAATTTTAAATAGAAAGAAGTACTTGGAGTCATACCAGCCACATCGTGTGTCGGATTGAGGTGCAGTTGATTCTTACAAATCCCAAAGTCTCAAAACAAAAATCCTTACTTTCAATTTTACCATGATTTCCGTTGAATTTATTTGTCAAAATTCAAATACTTCATGAGCAGCTTTAAGAAAACCACATCAACTCGAGAAAAAGAATCCACCTGTGTAAGAAAACAATTATTGTGAGTCATACTAAAAAGAAATAAATTAAACATAAAAATGATATAATACATTAATTATATGGAAAATTATTTTACTATGAAAATATCAATATTTACATTGTGATTGATTAGTGGGGGGAAATTTAAGGAAATTGAAAAATGCCAACACTTTTGGGGTGAAAGGTTTTGAGGGAGAAATAGTTTTGGTGAAGAAAGGCATGAAAGATAGACAGAGCATCCCAACTCAAACAAAACAATCTACCTATATAAGAAAACAATTATTATATGAGTAATAGTAAAAATAAATAAATTAAACATAAATATGAAACAATACATTAATTCTATGGAAAATGATATAACAATGAAAACATCAAGATTCACTCTAAAATTGAGTCAAGTCAATGTCATTGCTCTTCCTGCAAATCTAGTGGAGGTAACTTGAAAGAAATTGATAAATTCACCACTGTAGGAGTGAAAAGGTTTAGAGGGAGAAAACTTCTGCGGATGTTTTGGTGTAGAAAGGCATGAAATATGGACATAGCACCCCAACTCGACAAAATAATCCACCTGTATAGGAAGAAAAATATTATGTGAGTAATACTAAAAAGAAATAAATTGAACATAAATAGAAAACAATACATTAATTCTATGGACAATGATTTTATTTTGAGAACGTCAAGATTAACTCTATGACTAAGTAGATATAGTGTCACTTCTCTTCTTACAAAGGAATGACACACGGATAGAAATATTCTAAAATAAATTAACTATTCCTTGAATAATAAAGATTAAATCAATGTTCCATTATATAATTTTTCCAGTAAAATAGATAAAGTATATCATAACATTAATTTTACATTTTTCAAAGGGTTTCCTTTATTATAGTTTGTTCTTCCAAGGGATTGGTAATATAATCATTTGAAGAAGATATTGTCTACATGAGTAGTCAAACATTTAATTTAGATTATGTTAATGTAGTATAGAACATAAAATATTATGCAGAAACACATAATATATTAAAAAAACTTTAACCTTCTCATTGAACCCTCTTTATTTTTCTAAAGGTTTCAAGGATTTGGTTCCTCAATCGAGATTCCAAATCCCCTCTTAATGGTCCTCTATAACATACAAGAAATTGTCTACATTAAGACCATAATGAACTGATTATGATGTTCCAATAAAAGAGTCATCCTCAATTAAATTTTCATCTAACCCAAAAAAAATTTAGTCGCCAATAGGACAATTGACCAATTCTTGTTTTTTGGATCAGAGACATAATATACTTGCATTTCTTATGATGTAATTATGAAAAACTCCTATTTTTCCCCTTATACACTAAAATTCACCTTCATAGAGACCATTTCATCAACTTTCACTCCATTGATATTATCAACTGATTTCAATGGTAAAGTAGAACTTGAAATGTTTTATAATACAATTCATATATCTATTCAATAATTCGAAAATATGACATATTTCCATAAATTGGATTTATTTCCATGAAACTAGATATGTGCAGAACCTCATCTACAAGTGTAGCACTAAGGTTTTTCACTATAATGAAGTCATCATGTGCTTTTGTATAAAACATATAACCATTTATTAAAAAACTAGTGTAAGATATAACATTTCCATTTCGTCTTAGGGATAGACATTGAAGTCTTTCAACAATTGAATTTGAATTTTTAGATAAATACTTATAAATTTGATCTCTAAACCATCCTATAAAATATTGATTATGTGTATTTGATATCCATCCTTCAACCCTTCATGAATTAAAATATCTAAGAATTTCTTTGTGGGATTCAATGTATGGATCAACATCTTCACTATTATGTAACATGTAAAGATATAATTTCTCCTCCTCTATCAATGTAATTGTAACAACATCTCTTCTAGAAATCCCTTCTCCCATAAGGTGTTTGTTGTGATGAGACTTTGGGAGATCAATTATTTCAACATATGATAGGTAATTGTTATATAATTCAATAGTTTCTTCCACAATATATCATTTTACAATACAACCTTTTAGTCGACTTCAATTATTTACATACCCTTTCAAAAAATTCATATACCATTCACTGGGTTACATCCATTTGTAATGGATATGACCACATAGTTGAACCTATCTGACCGAGTGAACCATCAGGTGGACCATTATATCAAATATTTAGGGTGGGAAGAACATATCTAATTCACATAATATGACTTAAATGTCCTTATTCTTGATGGGAAACTTTTCTTATTCTATAACTTTATTGTATATGGATTTGAAAAAGAATAATATTCTGGTTATCTATGTCGTACATTTTGAGGCAGAAATCAATGAAAAGAAACACACATTAAATATTGCATTCGAACATGATAGTTGTGTGATTTTATTCTATATAACTTAAAATTAGTCATTTAAAATACATTCTTGATATTTTATGAATACCCCTGTGGAAATTTTACACAAATAAATAAAAGGAAAAAATTGAAAGTTTTCCTGTCTAGATAGTGTAAGCTACTATAGGAAGAAAATTACGCCGTTACCCTTCACGGTGCCAACTCTTCCCTTATCCCCATTTCAATAAAGTCTAGCCTAGACTTGATTCCATATTTCATTTTTTCAAGAACGTTTTTTAACGTGCCAATAACATTATAAAATACATTTTTTTCTACATGCATGACATCAAGAAAATTTCTGACATACAAACAATTTCAATACAGTAATTCAAAAAAAAAATGATCTCTTCTTCCAACCTGATTCTATAAGGTTTTTCAAAAATGGTTTACTGAAAATAGTGTCAATATTTTTTAGTTTTTTGTATAGTTGATCACCCATTATTAGAGACGGTGTTGTACCTTGTTCCATATTCCCATCAAATGATATCATCCAAGATCAGTATTTATGTCATCGAGGTAAAAATTTCTAATGTCCTAACAACACAGTCTTCAAGGAATGTTTCAAATGAACTAAGTATGTGTGTTTTTCACAAATGGGACACCACAACATTAATTTAATTATATAGCCTAATAAATTTCCATAAGCGGGGAAGTCAATTATTGTTCTATACAACATGACCCTCATTGTGAATTCTTCACTTATATGAGCATCATACATTGTAACACTTGTATTCCACATCAATTTCAGATCTTCAATCAATGGATACAAAGTTTCATCAATATCATTACCAGGTTAATTTGGTCTAGATATATGTAGAGAAAACATAATGCATTTTCACTTCATGCATAACCATGGAGTCAAGTTATACTTTACCAACATGAAGGTCCATGTACTCTGAGTACTACCCTATACAACATAAGGATTTATTCCATATATAGATAATTCAATACAAAAGATTCTCGTCTCATCTATAAATTCAAGAAACTTGTAATCAGTTTTCTTCCACTGAGGATAATCTACTTGCTGATGTTGGTTCCCATCTTTAATTCTTTTATTTTCATTCCATGTTAATTGTCTCACGGTTTCTTGAAATCTATATAATATTCTAAATCATGGAATGATAAGAAAGTACCATATATATTTTTAAGTACTTGATTTATTTTATTATATCGATCTGCACCACATTTAGGTCATTTTATGAGTGATTTATGGTCCTTACAAAACAATATGAAATAATATTTACAAACATGTATTTTATAATAGATCTTGACCATTGAATGTAACATTCATTTAGTGTCATATATTCATCATGGTAGTTCACTTTATTCAGGTAGAATATCTTTCATAAGACCAAGTAGATCTATAATGATAGTGTCACTCCATCTGCTGCTATCTTTTAAATTATATAACTTCAATACAGTTAACGATGTTGAGTATTTAGTACAACCATACAATAGTTTCTTGGAATAGATATTTAAATCTTCAATTAACTTTGTACAATCACAAAGGTCATCTTGAATTTCTATTGTCAATTCTTTCATGAGATCTCAATAATCTATTATAAAGTAATTCATATCAAATGATTCATAAACTACAGTATCATCCAAATAGATGTCCAGATTCATATTTTCCCAATTTTTAGTCCAAAATTTATATCTATGATCTATTCAGTGACAAATCCATGTTCTTCCAACTATTCTGGACTAATTTTTCTTGAATAAAAACAATAATGTAAACACATACATAATATTTTAGAAGGGTCGTCTGCATGATCTCTTGGAAACATGATGAACTCTTTAACTTCATATTCATATTCTTTTGTCTAACGATTAGTGTGAATCCATTTTCAGTTCATATCCATCCTATTGGGTTCTTAAAAGATTAATTTTATACAATATATAAATAAATACACATAAGATATTCATTATCAAAAGTGAAAGTTATAGACAATTATAATAAGGGAAAATCAATATTTGATTATTTCAAATAATTTTAGTATGTTGAAGAAAATGGGTGATTGAATTTATGAAAATAATTACTCCACATCAAATATTTCTTAAATCCCCTAAACAAATTAAAATATAATATTGTAAATTAAGGGGTAATAAGAAAGTCAAATATGATAAACAAGAATAATAAACTCTCATTCAATCAATGAGATTAGTGGTTTCATGGATTGAGGAATAACACTAATGATAATAGGGAGAGAACTATCATTATTTTGGTAGAATTTTGGTGCATTTGGAAAGAAAGGAATAAATATTGGTTCGATGGGATTAATACTTCAATGAAAGAAAATATGGATCATTTATACTAGAATATATGAGCGCCTAGATATTCTAAATCCAACAATAATGGATGTTGGGATTTGAAAAAATAGTGGTATATATAATATAATCATTAATAACATCAAAAGCAGTAATTATTAAAATGTAATAAATACTATTTGATTTTGGTAGATAATGGAATGTTACTTGACTGCATCACTTTCCTTATCATCAAAATTTGATAAATAGAATCTCATATCCAATGAAAACTTCTAGAATTAGTATAGACACTAACACATTATATTATACCAAGAATATAAGTTAAATTTGTTGGAATCCCTTATACTTGATTATCAACCACGTAGAGAGAGTGATGGTGAGATGGATTCCTATATATGGAACATAGGGGGTGCATCATATTTATAATGAATCATGTTATTAGTTATGTCTTTGATATGAGGATACAGGATAAAAACATGGATGTATACACTATGTTGAATCATCTCAAAGAATTTGATAATGGGATGGAGATGAAGGAAGATAATAAATGACATTATCAATAAACTTTATAGGTGTAAATAGATAGACAGATAGTGTAATGACCCTAGCCTAAATCACCCAAATAACACCAGATCGTATCATCATATGACTTCTAACACACTTTAAAGTCACTAAAGGATTATTTAAACTTTGGGTGTAAAAAACTATAAATGGGAGGCGGTTCCCCCCTCCCCAAATAGAAATAATTAGTACCATAGGTTGAACAATAGTCTTTCATGACCCTTGGGGTCATTGGACACGAAGACCCAAAATTAGCATTTCCCAATATAGGAAAACATATTAGACAAACAACTATAGAAATAAATGATGCAATAGATATATAGACACACATAACTTTCATGTAAAAAAACACACTTATAATATATAAAAAATATCAAAGGGATAAAAACCTAATATTCAAACATAACGTGAACTAAAGGAACCATAATGATTCAAAAAGTGAAGTCTTGATGTGATAAAACCTCATGTGCTTCACAGGGGATGGCCCCTTTGAATATGCTCCATAAGAAAACTAAGGACCATAGTGAATTCTAAGAGGACCTAAATCCTATGATACATATAAGCAATAGAGGAATATACATCACTCCACTAACTTGGTTCCTGAAAAATAGCATCTGAAGCTGCATGTCCACTGAGGTGTCTATGAAAGGTATTATCATATATATATAATCTTTAGGGAACCACTAATGTTCCTCAAATCAGTAGTCAATAAACAAAAATATACATGAAAATTTCTACACATTTATATACATATATGAAAAAATTATTTATTAATAACATATAAAACATAGTAGTAAAACAATAATGAATAAATCCAAGGTTCAGTGTCAGATATAACCAATAAATCCATATATCAAGAGGTTCTATACATTGGTAGTCAATCAAACAACGGATCATAAAAAAATAGTTGTGTTCATAATATAAAATCAAAATAGTATAAAATCACAAGACCACAAATAACGACATCATTGAAGAAGAAATCAAAAACAAAACGAAAAATACACAAAGAAAATTAGAAGTCCTACCTTGCTAAGTTGAAGAAAATATGAGACCCTCTTCAGAAACCCTAACTACAATCGAACACCGAATGTCCGACGAGATGTTAAACCAACTAGAGGTAGTCAAGTGTTGTGATTCAAGCTTCGATTCATTGAGGAGGAGTGTCGATAGTGTTTCGATTCTACGCAAAACTTCTGATATTGTGATGGGTTCGCAAATGGTTAGGGTTTTTTAAATCGATTGGGACACTTTTATCAGCACTTTCAAATAAGCACTGATAAAGAGTACTTTTATCAATGCTCAAGTAATAATCAATAATAAATGTAGCTCTTTATCAGCACTGAAGTAACAACACTGATAAATATTCATATTATTAGTGATTTGTTTAACGCTAATAAAGCCATATCTTTATCAATGCGAAAGAAAAAGCACTGATAAATATGCTTTTATCGGCGCTTATTACTTAAGTACTGATAAAGGATTTAAAATTATAATTATAAATAAAAAATGTAAATATTTATATATAATTAATAAATATATAAATTTAAATATAATAAATATATTCCTTTTCAAATCAATTTATTATAATTTTATAATTATTTTTTTATAATTGTATAATTTCTTTAAAAAATAATATTTATATCACTATATATGTTTATATAATTGTACACATATATATATAATAAATATACATAAATATAAATATACTAAATATATTCATTATTTACTAAATTTATTATAAATTTAATAATTATTTAAATATATATAATTATTTGTTTATAATTATATAAATTATTTTAAAAAATGTTTGTTTATTTATATTTATAAATATATAATTGTATAAACATAGTAAATGTAAATTTATAAATATATTTATATATAAATATTTTTTAAAAATATATATTTAACTTTATTAATGAATATCTAATGTTAAGTGTATAAATATTTTTTAATATATAAATTATATTTATATACATTAATATATATCCCTATATTTAATATATACTATTTAATAAAATTAATAATCATAATTATCTAATTAATAATTTTTTTGATATTTAATAATGTATAAATCGTATTTATATACATTAATATATATCGATATATTTAATATATACGATTTAATAACATAAATTATAATAATTATCTAATTAATAATATGTTTAATATTTAATTAATAAACTCATTTTTTAATTTTTTTATTATATCATTTTATTTATTTGGACCTATATCAATGCTAAAAAATCACCGATGAAATAAATATTTACCATTACTAAAAATAAAGCACTGATAAAGGGCACCCTTTATTAGTGCTAAAAAAAGAGGTGATAAAGGATACCCTTTATCATCGCTAAAAATAATTCACTGATAATGTTTTCCTTTATCAATGCTAAAAATAAAGCACCGATAAAGGTTCCCTTTATGAGTGCTAAAAAAGTGCTAATAAATGGTTAAATTTATCAGTGCTTTCTTTAGCACTGATGAAGATTCCATTTATCAACACTTTTTTTAGCGTTGGTAAATATCAGCACTGTTAAATGTGGATTTTGTATTAGTGTAGTTTGAAACTATCCTAAAAGGAAGAACGCAACCTGATAAAGTATACCAAATAAATTTGACCAAGAAGATTGGGTGTTCATTGTCTGAAGAAAATGTGGAAAAACACTCAGATTGGATCAAAGATCACTGCATATGAAAGCTAATCAGTCCTAATTTTTTTTCTAGTTGTAGATCTGAAATCCCCTGGTTGAAACCCTAATTTCACTACATCTAGAATGTAGAGAGATGCGCTTCACTTGGGATAAAAAGGGTAGTACAATGTCCACTTAGAAAAAAAACCATAACCCTCATATCTTTTTTTGTATCTTTTTTAAGAAGCATGTGGGGTCCCAATGTGTGGAGGACCCCCAACATCCAACCCAAACCTTCTCCTCCATTGCAACATCACCACGCCAAGTCACTACCATCATCTTGTAGTGTAGTAGAGCCATCACTCGCATGACTTCACTTTATTCATACAGGTGCAACGATCCTAGATAGGTTTCCTTATGTTCAAAATCCATCACCTGCATCACCTTGATGACTTCAATTCAAAATGCATAATAATTTATTATTTTATGTATTGTGTGTAATTTTTATGATGATAGATTTATTTTCTATATGTTAGGATGTATTTTTTCATTATGTTAGGATTATGTAGGGATTGTAACTAACTACGATGAATCATCGTGAATTCCACATTAATATATTATTTTGGGATTTATTTTCGATTATATTCAATTTACCTAGATATTTATTTTGATTTAATTAAATTTAAACCAAAATAATTTCAAAAAAATATGGCAAATTTAATTTTCAATTGATTTGATGATACAATGTAGTTTAACCAATCATAGCACAAATATATGGATAAACTTTGTGAGAAATGGGTTGTGTCATTTTTTTAATAGTTTAATAATGAAACATATCTCCTAATTTATTTATAACATAGAAGAAAATGTATTAAAATAAATTACGAGATAATAATAGGATTTTAAAAAATGATAATAAATTTAGAACTTGCGATCATTAGGCCAAATAATTATTTAATCACGGAAACAAAATATTTTTATGGTGTGTAAAAATTTCCTTACAATGTCATCATCCTAGAAATTATAGCTAATTCAAAGTCCATAAAATTTTTAATTACATTTTTATTGTTATTTATTATTAGATGTTATTTAAAAAAATACAAAAATACAAAAAATTCCTTATATTATGCTCGCCAAAATATTGTTAAAAGAGATTTACTTTAGTGAACTAGACACAAGATCCATATTGTTCGACCATGCTCTCTACCTCTATAGTAACCATTATGTGATAAATTTTCAAATTGGGCATGTCACAATTGTGCATACCAAATTTCTAGTTCCATTTCTGGAGAGTATGCGAAAGTCTAACATTATAAAAGTCTCAACTAGAACTTTCTTTAGGCATAATTTTCCTAGATGGTGAACACTCATAAATAATCTCTATCAAAAAACAATCCACCACTCAATCAAAAACTAGAACATTTAAGGAAAGGGAAATATCTAATTGGAAACTCTTCTATATAAAAAATAAATCTAGAGAAGGAAGGCATTGAGACTCACATTCCAACACTCCCTAGTGTACAAGTCCATACCCTTTTTCAGTACCATTTTGATAATCAAATACTGAGGACTTCTATAAGACAAGAATTGAGACAAAACACAATCAAAGGCAACTCAAGCATAACATGGATAAGGATCCAAGCTATGAATTTTTAAATGAATTCATCGATGATCAACTTGTTGTAGAAACATTCACAGTTTCATGAATTATGTCGTGAAAACCATTATATTAATGTGATTATATTTCTATAAGTTTGTGGCACATTAAAATATAATGGGGTGGCCAATGATGTGCTAATTTGGAGACTGTTCTCATTCACATTTCAAGGAAAAGAGAAGGATTGGTTGGGAAGTTTAAACCTATGAAATTATCTCACCTAGGAAGTACTAAGAAGAAAATTTCTAGATTGGTACTACACAACAACGTAATATTTGAATAACAAGAGATAACATGAATCCTTCAACCAAAATGAATATTAATCCTTAGAAGAATATTGGGAAATATTTAAGGACATGATAAGTAATTGTCCTCATCATGTAATGAAGTTAGGAACCAGTTTCAAACATTCTACTATGGATTTGAACGTGAGAGTAAGTCATCAATCAACACAACTACTGACAACACATTCATGGAGATGGGTCCTAAAGATCCATACAAATTAATTCAAAACATGAAAAAAAATTCCAATGTCTAGAAGATTTTTTAGTGAGATAAAAAGTGCATCAAGTCAATTATCATGAATTCATAGCTATAAAATTTGAAGCTCTCAGAAATATGATAGACAATTTGTCATTGGTTCCACCTAAGATAATCCATATAGTTTTGGTGGAATATTTCCCACACTATGGAGGCCCTCATGAGTATTTCATGTGTCTATATAACACATATGATAAAAACATGTATGAAGTTAACGCTATCAGTTAAAATAGAGGAAATTATGAAAACAACTACAACCCAAATAGGTAAAACAACAATCAAAATATTTTTTGTAAGTAACCAGTGGATATTCAACCACTCAATAAGAGCATGGGTTCACCTAGGATCTCTGCTCAATCTACCTTCAGACCCACAGTACTATTACAAGGTCAAGGATCTTTATATAAATATTCACCACCATCCAATCAATAATAATAATAATATAAGAATAAAAATAAAACCATAAACTATGATCCTACTAAAACATGAAGTCAACCAGATTTGGGAGAAATCCTAGAAAAAATCATATTGATCACTCAATCATAGATTGAGCCACAAATGAGAGAAACATAATATTTAAAAGATTCAACCAAAGTCTTAAAAGATTTAAAAAAATTATATTCCATGCATAACATGGAAAATCAATTAGATTAACTAGCTACCAAAATGTGTGGCTGACAACAAGAAACTATACTAGGAAACACAAGGGTGAAACTAAGAGAAGAAACAAAGGAAATCACATTATATAATGTTACACAATTTCTAGAGCACTAAATACATATTTTTTAACTAGTATAAGAGACACCTACACCTATTTTCATGGATGGTCCTGTAATAAACAAAGAGGTTCAAGATGAAGAAATGGAAAAGGGAGATCAACACCAATATGAGGAATCTTAAAAAGTAATAAAAGTTAAGGAAAAGGATGAATTCAATGAATTAGTTAAAGCTCACACACCACCTACTCGATTACCAAAAATAATAAATAAAATGATATTGGATGATTAGTTTTTTAAATTAATGGAGAGGTTTAAGAGGTTTTACATAAATATTACATTTTCAAAATCTATCATGATAATTCTCCACTATGCTAAATTTCTTGAAGATGTTTTATCCAAAATAAGGGAGATTGATGATATTTGAACTATTTTAATGCATGATAAATATTTAATGGTCATACCCAGATTCATACTTCCTTATCCAAAATTCCTTGTAAGGTTCACAATACTCTACAATATTAGAGGATGTAAATTTGGGAGAGCTCTATGACACCACAAAGCTAGCATAAACTAAATGAAATCTGGAGTTTTTGAAAAATTGGGAATCACATAATTAAATCCTAATAGGGTCACCCTGAAAAATCTAGACTGATCAGTGAAACATCCTTGAGGAATTTTAGAGGATATGGTCTTCAAAGTAGAAAAATTTTACTTCCCCGATTACTTCACCATCCTTGATATAGAAGAAGATTATAATGCCCCACTAATTCTTGGGGGAACCTTCCTAGATATGTGTAGATATATTTTTGATACTGAAGAGGGAAAATTAATTTTCAGAGTTCAGGAAGAAAACATAACATTTTATATTTTGAAAGCTATTGAAACCCCTTTTATAGCTTACTATAATTTCTTAGATTTGATTGAAGAATTATATGTGTTATAAAAGGAGGCATTGAATCTCAAGTATTTTCAAAAGTAAAATGAGGAGTTGATTGAAGTAGTAGTAAAAGTGTAATTCATCATAAAGATAGTTGATCCATTATACAGACAAGAATTCACACCATTAACTCCATCTCTTGAAACCCTCCAACATTTGAGATTAATACTCATCCACCAAACCTGAGATATAACTGTTTAGGAGATTCAAACAGCTTTACAATAATCATAAAATCTTTTCTTTCTAAAAAAATTCTCAATGTCACGTCAAAAAATAAACTAGTAATAGGATGAAAGATAACTGATTATAATGGTATAGTTCCTACAATACTCACTCATAAAATACATAGGGAAGATAATTCCAAACCTTGTAGAAAACCAAAAATAGTCTTCACACCTCTTTTGAAAGAATTCATCAATAAATAAGTATTAAAATTATCCACACTGGATTAATATTTTATATATCTGATAGTCAGTAGGTCAAACCATTACTAATGATACCCAAAAAGGGTGAGACCATAGTGGCTGAAAATGAAAAAGGAGAATTGATACCCACTATAATAGTGACTGGATGGAGCCTTTGGTGTTGTAACCTAGTAGAAATAAACCCTTTAATCCTACATTAAAGCCTAAGTTTGGGTCCTAACAACAAAAACCTTCAATGGGGGGTTTCTCAGTGTGGGATGGCATAACTGGTGGCCTTTGTGTTCTATGGGATCATTGGCCTCCTTAGTGTAGGTGGTAAACATATTGTAGGGTTAGGCTTTATCCACTACAGAAGGGAGGTTTTTCCCCGATGGAAGACCAACGCTGAGCCACATGTCGGTGGAGGGGGGTTCCCAGTGTTAGGGATGACGCTTGAATAACAAGCATCTTAAGTGGGTGGGATGATGTCAAGATGTGTCGATCAGCAAGGTCAGTCATCTTCTATGGTGGGATTTCTCATATGGGATTGCAGAAGGACCATGGTGGTGTGATGATTCTAGTGTGCTGGAAGGTCATTGAAACGTGTGACAAATCCAAAAAATATGGGACTCATCCTCAAATTCAAACCAAATGAGGTTTTAGAGCTGTTGGCCCCTTCATTGTAGGGATATCATATTGGGAAGGAAGAGAGGGTATGTTTTTTCCATTGGTACCAGGCACCATGAATCCACATAGGAAAATGCCAGCTATGAAGCCTTCTATGTTTTGGTGCTAGGTTCAAATAAATCCAAATAAGCTAGTGAGGGTTTGTTCTGGTGATATTAGGTCTTTAGGGACTTCAAGGTCATGTGCATAGTCCATGCACCTACTGGGCCTATGGTCCATGTAATAGGTTACCCTCAACCCAATCTGAAAGGGTTTTATCGAAAAATCAATAAAAATTTATATCATTTGGTCTTTCTGGAACTGTATGGAGAGTGTGCATTAACTAACGCAAATTGAATTAAGAAATAAGAAATGATCACTTACCCTAACCCTTCATCGATCAAATACTTTATTAACTCACAATAATATATTACTATTATTTTTGGTATGGGTACTCAGGTTATAATCAGATAGTTTTCACACCATAATATCAAGATAAGATCACACTCACCTATCTATATGGTGTATTTTCTTATCAGTGAAATCCTTTTGAAATGTGAAACACACAAACCACATTTCAATCATGTATTATGGTTATATTTCATAAAATGATTAAATATTTATTAGAAATATTCATGGATAACTTCTAGTTTTATTAGAAATCCTTTAATGAATGTATGGAACAATTGGATAGAGTTTTGGAAAGATGTGAAGAAAAAAACATGGGTCTCAATTGGGGAAAATATCACTTCATGGTACAAACTAGGACAATTTTAAGCTACCAAATATCAAATAAAAGAATTATGGTTGACCCGTCCAAGATTAGTAAAATTTATAATCTACACATGCCTACATAATTTCATTCTATCAAATGTTTTATTTGGAATTTATGATTATACTGATTCTTCATTAAATATTTGTCTCTTAATTTCTTCTCTATGACCACCCTATTAGAAAAATATGTCACTTTCCATTTTTAGGCATAAATGTTAAGAAGAATTTTAATTGTTAAGGAAATTATTAGTATAATACCTAATATTGATTTCAATAGACTATGAAAAACCATTTTACTTAATTTGTGATTCCAGTGATTGGGCAGTTGGGGCTACCTTAGGAAAAAGGAAAGAAAGTATTTTCAGAATAATTATGTAACACCCCAAGATTTTGGAACATATTTCTCGTTAATAAATTTGATGGGTTTGATATCTTTTGATACACAAAAAATAAAAAATAAATAAATAATGAATTATTAAGAATATAAAATAAAATAAATGAATAGATATTTAAATAAAATTGATAAAATAAATTATTTTGAAAAAACTGTTAAATTAATTTAAGTAAATAACTTTGATCTTTGAAAAAAACTATTTTGAAATGTTTTGTTGAATTATGATTTTTTTTTAAAATTTAATAATTTTGAAGAATGATATCAATAAAATTTATTGATAAAATTCAAGTAACAAAATCAATTAATGAAGTTTATGAAATGGTTATTAAATGATAAGGAATCTTAGTATAGTAATTATTATCAAAATGGAAATATTTTGTTTACAATTTTTTTTATCATAAATATTTTATTTAAAACTTAATTTCCATTTTTATGAAAATTAAAACAATGAAATAGTATTTTTTTTATACATGTATAAAAACTATTTATCATTCATACATTTTTTATCAATTAGATAATAATAAATATAAAATAATTTTAAGGTAAAAATATATATTTTTCATAAATTTATTTTATACGCGCAATGTATTTTTATCTTAATAAATAAAATTGAGTGCTATTGATGAATTATTTTTATAACATGAATAGATAATATATTCAATGAAATATGTAAACATTCATATAATGTTTTTTACTAAGAATGTAATGAGAATAAATTTATTTTTATGCTTAAAAAAGAAAATTTTCTACCAAACTATTTTCATTGCATTTTCTATGATTATTATAAAATTAATTTTTACAACCTCTAGAAATTAAATTTGATAAAATTATTTCCATATTGGGAATCATCATGTTAATTTTTTTTATAATTCCAATTTTATTTTTGGTCATAATGAATAGTTACCATGCTAAAAATCATACCCCCATGGTAAGGGTTAAAAGGGATAACAAGGGGGTTAAAATAAAAGACAATAATTCAAGTATCACTAAAAATTTTATAAATCTAATTAGTTGAGTGGATTTATAACTTAAATTATCCTATATTTTATTTTTTTCATTTGGTTCCACTTTACCATGAAATGAAATTTATATTATTTTAAAGTTAAGGGTATTTAAAAGTGTTCCACCCCCTCACTTATAAAAGGGTGCCTACTCTTCTCAATTTTACACACCACTTTAGAATCTTATATCAACCAATATCTGAAAACAAAAACCCTTATCAACTCTCTTCCCCATGTCCTATAGGTTATTTAATTCCCAAAAGACCCATCCAAGAATCCTTAAGGTGTTTTTCAAAGGAGATTATCCAGGGAAGAGGTATATGTACTTAGAAACCTTTTTCGAGTTCATTTATTATTAAAAATCCTCCAAATAATCCATAAACATATTAAAATAATTAACTTAGTACATTTAATATAATAAAATGTTGTTTTTTTAATTTACAACCATTTTATATATATTTTACATCTAATGAAAAATATAAACTTCGTGCATGTGTACATGCGGATTACTACCTCTATAAAGAAATATTTTTCATTTTTCATTACTATATCTCATATATGGTTATATAAATGGAATTAATGAATATATATTATATTTATGATATATTTATAATTCTATAAGGTCACACCCTATTTTTTCGGTCTTTGTTTTGATCCAATTCATTGGAAATACTATAACTTTTCTTGGGTATAGGGTGAGATTAATGCTGAGTTTTGAATTGTCATTTATATATAATCATCCATATTTGGGTGCCTCAATTTTTTTTTTGAGTTTTTGTAGAAAGGGTGGTTACTTAATGATTTGGGCCAAACCGTGAGCTCATTTCCAAATTTAAAAACATATTTTGTTTATTTTATAAATCCTTTTTTTTTAACATTTTTGACTCATTCCACTTCCTATTTTTTATCCCCTAAGATATTCTAGCCTGCACATACTTTTTTACCCTTTAATAATTAATAATCATGGTGAATTTGGGTTATCAATTTAGGTATTCGGCGAGCCCGTGGGCCCATTTCCAATTTAAAAAAAATAATTTTTTATTTTATATATTTTTTATTTTTTGAAATATTTATGTGATTACACCTTCCACCTGAGCCCAATATAACTATTAGAACCCATATTTTCTCTTTTAACTCTTTGGATCTCATCTTAGCCGAGTATAATGGCGACACTTCCAAATATTCCTAAAATCATCCAAATTTTCTAAGGTAAATTGTCCTTTTCATAAAAACTTTATATTTCACTATTTTTACCCAAAATAAAATTTCTCTAGTTCTTCAAGACCTAAGGAGAATCTCAAAGAACTTCAATGCCATTACCTTTCCTTTAAGGGTGCAGATCTAAGGGAAGATGAAGAGTCCTTTAGTTTCCAAGGTGAGATTCCCTCTCCTTTCTTCTCCCTCTTCCTTCTCCTTCCATTTTATATTGGTTTCCTCTTCTCCCCTAGTCATTAACGACCTAGGATACTATTTTGGAGTGATTTTTATGGGGTTTTGGTTCGTTTAGGGTGGGTCTTCATAGATATAGAGTGTTGGGAACCGCAACGGGTGATTTCGGGTGTGCGTTTCCTTTCCGCCATGAATTTGAGGTAGGACATCCCTTGAAAAAGCCTTTATAATTTATGATTCATCATTATAATTCTGTTATAACCTTATTTATATGATATTTACTTCTTTTAAACCTTTTTTTAATTTTTTTTGTGCAAATGATGTTTTATGCCTTATTTTGTTAAAAATATAGTTGTTTTGGTGTAAATGTGCACTCCTCTTGTTTGATAAATTATTCCATGAAATTTCACACTTGTTTCATGGTATTTTGAATATTTTTCAGTATATTGAATAAAATTATGGCGTGGAAATGGTATTTTATCCCTTTTTAAGTGCTCAAAATAAGTTGTTTTGTTAAAGAGTGCATGTCATGTGTTCGATAAATTTCCCAGTTGGATTTTATGTGTCTAGTGAAATTTAAAATGATTTGTTTGGATATATAAATACATTGGAAGCATGAAAAAAAATTATTTTGGGATTCTTTTATGTCTTTCCGATTTGGATTTTGTTTTACAAACAAATGGGTTTTGGTTTACAACATGTTTTGGCCAGAGTTGCCGGAAAATGGCATGTTTCACATCCTTATAAAAATGGTTGTGTTTTAAATTTGTAACCTAGGTGTTTTAAGGGATTTATAAATGTGTATTTATAATTTAAATGGTTTTTATACACCTCCTTAATAAAATTCAAATGCATAACTTTGCCAAATTTTAGTTTTGAGAAAATGTTTAAAGGCCCGTTTGGCCTTTCCTAAAAATGAAGAATGAGTGTTTTACATGTGTATACCACGTTGTGTCAATTGGGATTTTTTTATGGTCCATGAAATGATTTTATTAAATGTTTTAGGGCTTCCAAATATGGTTGGGTATGGTTTTGTTGTGTGTTTATACTTAAAATAGTGTTTTTAAATTATTTGTATATGCAAAGCCTCAATACACTACTTGAAATTGTTTTTCGAAAAATTTTAGTGGTTTATTGATTTGTGAAAGAAATCTGAAAACAATTTGTGGTATGTTTGTGTGTTTATGGTTTGGTAATGTAATTTTGATGTGAAATTTTTATGTGATAATATTGTTAACCTTATTTAGCACTAAAGGGAATCCTGGGTATCTAGGTAGGCGGACGTGTACTAGTATGCTAGTGATCCTGTGGGGTTTAGCCCATGCTTCGCGTAGAAAGTTTGACGATGAAAACAATAACTAAACTATTACGATGATGATGATGTTGGGGGACCACTAGGTTATGGGTATTCTCCCTACTAGTGGATCATGTGCATGAGAATGGATATTTATTATGGTTACTTTCACCAAGATATGAGGTACCTCAGGCTCAAAATTAACTAGTTCCTAGGGGTGTTCTCGTGACTTGTGCTCATTGGCTATTCTGTAACAACCATCGGCATATAGTGTTTTTGGTTGGTAAATTAAGTAGTGTGTTTTATTTATTTAAAATTGTACATTATTTAATGTATCCCTCTTGAAAACTAGTTTCATTTTGAAGTTGCACCTCTTTGAAAATTGTTACTAGCATTCTTGTTTATAAAACATGTAAGTTTTAGTCTGGAAGTTTTTTATATAATGGGACCACATTATGAAAAAATAACTTTATATCTTGTATTTAAAACCATAAATTCGTGTTTCTTTTATTTTAAAGGATGTTCATTGGGAATAGAATATCGGGCTAACTTACTGAGTTTTAATACTCACGCCTATAGTCTTCTTCTGTTTTTAGCCCTTGTGCAGGTTTTAGCATGAGTTTGATCACCTTGGGAGATGTGTGATAATTATGTGGGAGAGTGACAAGAGGTTCACATGGAGTTAGTTGGTTATCAGGTTTGGTCAGTTGAGTTTTTTTAGTTGTAATTTCAGTTTCTTGTACAAATAATTTTCAGTTCAATTTTTATATAAATGAACTTTTGGTTGTCCATTTCTGTATGTTATTTTTTAGATTGTTTATATTTGGGATAAATTATTCTCTTTTGTACTCTACTGATTCCCTTGGTGCTTGTATCCATCCCTAGGTGATCGGGAATGCCTCTCGGGACTTGTCGCGGGTTGGCCAGGGTGACCGGTTCGGGGTCGACTCAGACTGGTTCGTGATAAAATGGTATCAAAGGGGGTCGGCTATTAGAAGAACATTATTTTTTGAGTTCCCTTGTTATTTGGGTGATGTCAAGGTAGATGGAGTATGATTTTTTAGACTTTAGGGGTATGTGCGGGAAGTGTGTCACGAACTCTTTCTCTTTCTAATCCTCAAGTTTCCACAATATATCTGGTTTTATTAGTGTCCTTTATTCTTGTTGATTGTTTGGTGTTGGGATATGACAAGGGGAGTATGACTAATGGCCTCCATGAGATCACAGGGCATGTCAATCCATGTGTAGCTGGGTTATGTTCCTAATAAGTCTCTCTGTGTTGGTGTTGTTTTCAACATATGGCTTCCAACCATATGGTCAAGTCACCCACTAACACTAGTTCCCTTTTGTGGGTTTCTTAGACCTTTCTTGAATTTTGATTTTTTTTCGAAAATACTTATGTGAGAATTATGGAAATTGGTTTTAATGGAAGGATTGGATTTTGAAAAGTGTAAAAGGGGTTTTCAAAAATTAAATATAAGAATGGTTTTGGAAGGTTGTGTTTTTTTAAACAAATTTTTGAGAGGAAGTGGAAATGATTTAACGGGATTAGATTTTCCCTAATATAAACTCATGGTTTTTTGGAATTAAATGTTTTTAAAGTGTGAATCATTTTAATGTAATTATTAAACTTTTTTTAAAATGGGGTGTTTTGGGCTGTTGAAAAGTGATTGAATGTGATGAATTGGTTTTGGAAATTTGGTTTTGAGCGGCTGGTGTTTTTCTGGAAAGGGTTTTTGTCCTTTATGGTTGTCATATTTTGAAAAGAGACCTTGCTAAATTTTTTAAAATGGGAAAGGACTATTTAGAATAGAATAGTTGTTTTGGGAAGTTCTATTAAATGAAATGGATTGTTTTTTTAATTAAATGGTTCTTAATGAAGCGTGGCATGTATTTTGAAATATGGAAATTGTTTTTGATTTGGTGGTTAATGTTCCTTTGGATGGTACAAGATTATTTTTGTAATGATGGCGTTTTTTTTGCATTCGGTGTTTTCTTGGGTTCTCACATGCATGGTTTTATGGATATATAGATGAATGGCTGGTATGGCATGGTATTTGAGTGCCCGGTGTGGCATGTAAATATTCATGTGAGTGAGACTTGATGAAACACCATTGGTAAATGTGAAAATCCACCATGTTAGTTTATTTTTTTCAACAGTGTTTTGAGCTAAATAATTGTGGTTTTTGATAGGAACTGACGATTATATGGATGTTTTATCCTATGTCTTAGAATTGTTGTGTATTCAGTATGCTTCTTTAGGGTCTAGAATTCATACTCTTGTTGCATCATGAGATGGGATCTTGTTGGTGGCTTGATTTTGGGGTAATGTTCAGTGGGTTTCGAAAGATGTGTTGGATGTTGTGATGTGGCCATGGATGGTTCTCTATTGTAAAGATTTCTAGTTGATCAACCAAAGGATTTGTTTCAAATGTTAAAACCACCTCTTAGAATGATACCTCATCCCATTTTTTGAAATAGAGAGTTGTTTGGGCTCGATTTAAAGTACCTTCCCTTTATGGTGATTATCTCGATTGTAGTAGTTGTGTTCGGTGATGTTTAGTGGGTGTTTTTGTGTTCCTTTTTCATTATGCTCCTCATTCGGAGTGAGATAAAATAGGGTTGTGTATCTCCATGTTCTTATTTGGGTAAAAACGTGTTGTTGAGGAAGAGAGTTTCACGGTGTCTCTTGATCGGTTGTTTCTTCATAGGAGTGTTATGTGGTACTATGTGGAACTAATTGATGGAGTACAAGTTGGGTATTATCAAGGCCCAACTGAGAAGCAAGAGATGCTTCATCCATCAGAGCTCCATCCATAGGTTTCAAAGTGAAGCTAGTGTATAATTAGGAGTCCTAGGGTTGTGGGTAGTATTGTTAAGCTCATACCTCTACCATTTCAGTGAGGTAGTTCATTTTTTTCTTTTTTGTTTTCAATTGCCTAATGATTGGGTCCCCTTCCCTCCCCTCCCTAATTGGTGGGGGTTTGGATCTGTGCAGAGAGTGTTGGCCCAGTTCTTGACACCTCCATTCAAGAGTGGGTGGCTTAAATGTTCATTTTGTGTTCCTCTCAACTTGGGTTGGTAGGTTGTTGTAGGATAGTTTTGGTGGGCTTGTGTGAGTGATGATAGATTATATCTCACATTGAATTCTTGTTTGTTCGTTGCTAGTTGGTTTCTAATGGCGGGGAGACCCACCATGGGTCTCATGGATTTTCATCATAAGAACTTTTCTAGTGTTAGTTGTTTCTTAATGTCGGTGATTCCATTCTGAACTACCCTGGAATATTTGGTTTTCGTGAGTGCTCTTTGGTTTGGGTGATCATTGAGTTCATTGGGAGAAGGCCAAACAATGTGGTTCTTAATTTGGTTTTGGAGGTTGTGACTCGATCCATCAGTTGATTCTCATGAAATGGTTGTGTGCTGTTGTTTTTTTTTTTGAGGTAAGAGGATTAAGTTCCTTTAATTGTGAATGATATTTCCTTGGATTGTGAGGATGGATCATATTGATGAGTAATCCTTAGGTGTTGATCTTTAAGATGGAAAGTGTTATGTCTTTCCGGGGGTGGAAAACTTTAATGGTGGGGAGAATTGTCACACCTGGTTTTTCATATCTTTATATTGATCCAGTTAATTAGAAATCCAGAAACTTTTCCTAGGTATTGGGTGAGATTAATATTGATTTTTTAAGTTTCATCTATATCTAATCATCCATCTTTGGGTGCCTCAATTCTTTTTTTTGTGAGTTTTTGTAGAAAGGGTGGTTACTTCATGATTTGGGTCAAACCATGAGACCATTTCCAAATCTGAAAACATATTTTGTTTCTTTTATAACCTTTTAATTTTCTAATTTTTTTTACTCATTACACTTTTAGTTTTCCTCCCATGACATATGAAATCCTACATATCATTTTGGACCCATTAATACTTAATAAGAATGGTGAATTTGGGTTATCAATTCAGGTATTCGGCCAGCCCATGGGCCTATTTCCAATTTTAAAAAATAATTTGTTCATTTTATATATATTTTATGTTTTGACATATTTCAGTGATTCTACCTCCCACCAGAGACCAAGATACCTAGGAGAACCCTCATTGTCAATTTTCACTCTTTTGAGCTCATCTTAGCCGAGTATTAGAGCGAAACTTCTCAATATTCCTGAAATCTTACATATTTTATAAGGTAAATTTTCCTTTTCATAAATACTTTATACTTAACTATTTTTACTCCAAATAAAATTTACCTGGTTCTTAAATACCTAAGGATAATATCCAAGAAGTTCCATGCCATTAACATTCCTCTAAGGATGCAGATCTAAAGGAAGATGAAGAGTCCTTTAGTTTCCAATGTGAGATTCCCTCTCATTTTTTCTCCATTTTCCTTCTCCTTCCATTTTATTTTGGTTTCCTCATCTCCCCTATTCATTCAAGACCTAGGGTACTATTTTGTAATGATTTTTATGGGGTTTTGGTTCATTTTGGGTGGGTCTTTATATATCTAGAGTGTTGAGAACCGCAGTGGGTTATTTTGGGTGTGTGTTTCTTTTCCGCAATGGATTTGAGGTAGGAAATCCCTTGAAAAAGACTTTATCATTTAATTTTCATCATTATAATGCTTTTATGACCTTATTTATATGATGTTTCTTCTTTGAAACCTTGGTTTTAATTTTTTTTGTGTGCAAATGATGTTTTATGCGTTATTTTGTTAAAAATATAGTTGTTTTGGTATAAATGTGCACTCCTCTTGTTTGATAAATTATTCCATGATATTTTGAACTTAGTTTATGGTATTTTGAATATTTTTCAGTATCTCAAATAAATTTATGGAATGAAAATGGTATTTTATCCCTTTTTAAGTGCTTAAAATAATTTTTTTTGTTAAAGAGTGCATGCCATGTGTTCGGTAAATTTCCTGGTTGGATTTTATGTGTCT
Organism: Viscum album; assembly: GCA_963277665.1. Classification (NCBI taxonomy): domain Eukaryota; kingdom Viridiplantae; phylum Streptophyta; class Magnoliopsida; order Santalales; family Viscaceae; genus Viscum; species Viscum album. The sequence continues at coordinate 2,133,498,500 of OY728145.1, read as the reverse complement.
AGTGTAATTTAAAATGATATGTTTATATTTATAAATACATTGGTAGCATGAAAAAAAATTATTTTGGGATCCTTTTATGTCTTTCCAATTTTGATTTTGTTTTACAAACAAAAGGGTTTTGGTTTACAACCTGTTTTGGACCGAGTTTCTGGAAAATTACCTGTTTCACATCCTTATGAAAATGGTTGTGTTTTGAATATAAAGCCTGGGTGTTTTAAGGGATTTATGAATGTGGTTTTCTGATATAAATGGTGTGTATACACCTCCTTAATAAATTTTAAATGCATAAATTTGTCAAATTTTAGTTTTGAGAAAATGTTTAAAGGCATGTTTGGCCTTTCCTAAAAATAATGAATGAGTGTTTTACATGTATATACCATATTGTGTCAATTAGGATTGTTTTATGGTCCATGAAATGATTTTATGAAATTTTTTTATGGTTTCTAAATATGGTTAGTTATGGTTTTTTTGTGTGTTTATACTTAAAATAGTATTTTTAATAGGATTAATGTGCAAAGCCTTAATACACTCCTTGAAATTGTTTTACGAAAAAATTTAGTGGTTTATTGATTCGTGAAAGAAATGTGAAGCATGTTTGTGTAATGTTTATGTGTTTATGGTTTGGGAATTTAATTTTTATGTGAAATGTGTATTTGATAATATGTGTCACTTTATTGAGAACTAAATGGAATCTAGGGTATCTAGGTGGGCAGACGTGTACTAGTATGCTAGTGATCCCATGGGGTTTGGCTCCTGTTTCACGTAGAAAGTTTGATGATGAAAACACTAAGAAAAATATTATTATGATGATGTTGGGGGACCACTAGGTTATGGGTATGCTCCCTACTATTGGCTCGTGTACATGAGAACAAATATTTTTTTTGGTTACTTTCACTGAGATACGAGGTTCCTAGGGCTCAAAACTAACAAGTGCCTAGGGGTGTTCTTGTGACTTGTGCTCATTGGCTATTTTGTACTCACTGTCGACATACGATGTGTTTGGTTGGTAAATTCTACAATCTGTGTGATTTATTTAAAAGTGTAAATTCTTTAAAGTAGCCCTCTTGAAAACTAGTTTCATTTTGAAGTTGCACCTCTTTGAAAATTATTACTAGCATTCTTATTTATAAAACATGAAAATTTTTGTCTTGCAATTTTTTTTAAAGAATGAGACCTCATTTGGAAAACATACCTATATATCTTGTATTTAAAACTTGAAATTGATGTTTCTTTTATTTTAAAGTATGTGCATTGGGAATAGAATATCGGGCTAACATAATGAATTTTAATACTCATGCCTATAGTCTTCTTCTATTTTTATCCCTTATGCAGGTTTCATCTTGAGTTTGATCGCCTTGGGTGAAGTGTGTTCATTGTGTTGGAGAGTTACTAGAGGGGTCATGTGGAGTTAGTTGGTTATCAGGTTCGGTCAGTTGATTTTTTGGTTTAGTTTTAATTTTAGTTTCTTGTACAAATAATGTTCAGTTCAATTATTATGTAAATGAATTTTGGAATTTTCATTTCTTTCTACTATTTATTTGATTGTTTATATTTGGGATAAATCATTCCCTTGTGTACTCTACTGATTTCCTCGGTGCTTGTCGCTATCCCGAGAGGATTGGGAATGCCTCTTGGGACTTGTCACAGGTTGGACTGGGTGATTATTTCAGGGTTGACTTGGACTGGTTCGTGACATATAAAGATTAATTATTGTCTAAATTTAATTATTTTAATCCATTGAAAATGAGAAATATCACATGTGTGTTTGTGCGGACTACCACCTACAAGAAGCGATGTAATTCATTTTTCATCACCACCTTACATGGATGGTTATAAAAGTGTATATAAAAATAGATATTATATTTATGAAATTATTAAAATTATTTAACCATGACTGAAGTGGAAGTACATGAATTATCGAATCAAAACAAATGGGGAAAATAGAACAATTGAGACTCAGATATTGATTTCAATGAATATTTCTTAATAAATGGGTAATTAGAAATTATAATGGAATGATATATAGAATTATAAGTATGAATATAGTTATGTTATATATTTATACTAAGTTTTAATTTATTATACAGTAGGTTGGAGTTCATACAAATCATCTCGATAAATGAGGTAATGGTTTATGTTAGAATATCACTTTTTATTGGGAGTGTTTATGATTCAATTTCCATTATATGAAATTATATGTTCTATAGCTTCTAAAAATCATATATTTTCTTCTTCTATGATTATTCCAATGTTTTTTTAATATTTTTTTTCATATTTACCCTCATTGGTACTTAAAATAAAAAAATAATGGTTTTAAGAAAAATTGACCTTATTTATCCTTTTTGGTGAGGAATTGTTTTCTTCCATTTACTTTTTATTTAAAATGTTTCAAGAATGATATTTTATATAGTACAATGATTTTTAAAATTTACTTTAAACTATATTTCAATTTATTTTCAAAGGTTTAAAAAATAAATATTTACAATGTTTTCCATACATATTATATTGAACATTTTAAAAAAGTGTGAAAAGAATCTTTTTTAATTATTTACAGAATGAACGAATTTGCCAAATTTCATGTATGTTATTTGTTACAAATATAAATTAAAAAAAATTGTGGTTTTTAAAAAAAAATATTATTCCCATATTTTTTGTAATTTTTTAGTTTTTAAAAGTTACCAATAGAAAATGATATTTTCTATTATTTTTCAAAGAATATTTCTAATGATTTTATAAAATTATTTTTCATCTATATTAACATCTTTTAAGTATTGTTATGAATAATTGAGGATATGATCTTATTATACCATCCATTTTATTTCTTTTTATTTCTCATGATGATTTTTTTAAGAATGTTTTCTTGATATCTATTTTTTCCCAAAGGTTAATTATGATATGTTGAGTGATGAATGTTTTTATGATCTTGTAGAATAAATATATATGAGTTTAATTATGTAATGGGTGGTCCCAAAATTATATATCCCTCAAATTAATTGGGTAAATATTTATATCTCATGATACAATATGAAATAAAATGAGGAGTAACCCTAATTCATTATGAATCTCTATCGACTATGATAGTATTGGTAGTGAGAAGTGACTAAGGAAATTATTTTATATGATTATGTGTATAAAAAAGATATAAATTATTATTATGATATTATCTCATGGCTCATGATTTATTTTTTATTATTTCACACTCTTATGAATTATATATTTTGTTATGACAAATCCATATTCCATGACTCGGGATTTATGGCCTATGAATTATTTGGTATGTCTTTGTAAGTTATGATAATGTTCTCATACCCTTATTCTTATATTATACTCACTTATTATTATCAATTGATATCTACCATGTTTACCCTTACTTAAAATCTGAGCCTATCCTTTATTATGTTTCCATTTCCCCAACTTATGAAGAATAGTTTTAAGTAGGATTTGTCTAACAGGGGTACTATGTGGGAAGAAATTTGTGGGGGATGTTGAATATATTTCATGAAATAAGTTTATTATGTATCAAGTATCTAAATAAACTAACCTTAATGGTTATCAATCATGTATTATTGTGATATTTATTGAATATTCATCTAAAATTGGGTAATATTTGTGAAAGTGATTCTCGGGTTGTTATTTTTGGTATCAAATAAGCATTAAACTATTTTTGGATATTAGGATTAGAAAAAACTTGTGAGAATCTTAAGGATAAGTATAATTATATGATATAATCCTGAATGTTTTATAAAGTAGATATTATGTGGTTTCCTAGCATTGAAATCCATGTCTATATACAAATAAGTTGATGCAGGATCTGTCATAGATGCATCTAGGGTTAATAACCCTAAAAAGTTTGTTTGGGTATTAAATCAATTTTACCATAGTTCACAATAAGTATGTCTAACTACACACCTTGTTTAATAATACCAAGGGATACTATTTGGTTAATTTATATTCTCTTTATGAACCATTATGAGATATTTCAATATGACCATGGAAAACCTAGGTTCAAAACCTGGAATTTCATGGTTTGATAAGAAGGTGTCATAAATTAAAACATATATGGAATTATTTACATTATTATATGATTAATCACTCTTATATTTTATGCTTTATACTGACACTATAATTTTTCAGTTTAGTCAATATTTGGAACTAGGAGGAATCAAGTTAACAATGGGTGTGAAGGATAATGTAGTGGATGTCCAAATGAGAAACCAAATAGGATGGGATTTGGGGTGAAACTCTCATGATAATCCTCACCCAACTTTATCAAATTATGAATAATAATGTGAACCATGTAAATCTACAAGATTCACTAAGGAAGAAGTAACTTATTTTCAAGTCCTTTATCCAATAACATCTAAATTCCTTCAATGGGTCCTTTGATCCTATCATTTTTTAGCAATGGATAAATAAATATGAGATTTTTTTTCCATTATCTAGTTTTAGGACCATGAAAAAGTTGTTTTACTTATGAACTGTTTGGAAGGTGAAGCTAATCAATGGTGGAATATTTTCAAAAATATGTGAAAAGAGGATAAAATTGACTCTATGAAATGTGGAGAGTTTAAGGAGGTATTTTTTAATAATTATTTTCTTCAAAATATTCACACTAAAATGGATATGTAATTCATGGAACTAAAGTAGAATGATAATGAATCCATTAGCACATATGGGGAAAACATCACCATACTTTCAAGGTATTTTTCTACATTTATCACTAACCTTGAAATTAAAATTGATCGATTATTTATTAGATTAAGACAATTTATCCAAAATGAATTAGATATAAGAGACTTTGATAACTATGAATAGATAATTCGATGTGCCCCCAAGGTAGAAATAGAGGCTATAGACTCCCATTATATTTATGGTTTTGGGGGATAAGAATATAAAGATGTAATTTTAAGAAAATTATTATAATAAAACTCATTAAGGAAAGAAAATTAATCATTCTTCATGTAAAAAATATGGAAATAATCGTGGAGTAAATTTATTTAAGGGGATAGGTAGATTCATCAAGTGTGTAAAATAAGTTCATTTAGAAAATTAATCTCGAGGAGACATGAAGTCGCTGATCAATGATGAAAATAAATATTAACCAAATGCACCACCCACACTCAAATCTTATTATTTAAAGGAGTATGGAAATTATTCCAATAAGTGTATGAATCCAAGGGTTAATGATAAAAATATGAATCAATAACCTCTTGAGACAATGGATAAATTGATGGTTTGTAAAATCATAATTATTGAAGTGGGTCCTGGGAATGAAGTGGTAAAAGGTACACTTATCATCCATTATAAAAATAAAAACATATTATTTGATTCATGTTCAACCCACTCTTTTATATATAAATAATTAACTAAAAGTATCACAGTACCACCTTAATAGTTAAATATTTATTTATCAATGAAAGTTCCCAATGGTACAATGATTGCATATAAATTATACAGCTCATCTCTAGTAGAATATAATGAGAATATTCTTCGCGAAAATCTTGTTATTATATTTATAGTCAAATTTTTTATGATTCTAGGTATGTATTGGCTATATATATATAAATCCCATATCAATTTATGAGGGTGGAAAGTCACCTTTTATATTCTAAATCAACCAATAATCATCTATTCATGTGAAGATGAACATGGACTTCCAATGGAAATTACTTCCATTATATGTGTCTCACTACATATTCATGAGGGGTATTTATCTCAAATGGTTTGGGAGAAACTAATCATAGAGGATATTTTTATTTTTTAAAAATATTATAATGTATTTCCAGAAGAGTTTTTTAATCTTTCCCTAGATTGTGATATTGAATTTTTAATAGAACATATACCTGGTTCTATACCTATTTCAAAGGCTCCTTATAGAATGAACCTAATTGATTTCCGAGAATTGAAGAATAAGCACCAAGAGAATCTAGAAAATGGATTCATATTACCTAGTGTGTCACTATAGGGTTCACATGTTATTTTTATTAAGAATAGATATGGATCAATGTATATTTCTTTTTATTATCAAGAAATTAACAAGATCTCTATAAAGAACATGTATCCTCTACCTTGTATTAATGACTCATTTGATCAAATATGTAGAGATAAATAATTTTAAAATATTTATATTCGATCTTAATATCATTGTTTAAGGGTCAAAAGGGAGGATATACCCAAGAAAACCTTATTTATGAGGTATGAACACTGTGAATTTATTGTGATGCGATTTGGAGTTACTAATTCGCATGCTATATTCATGGATCTAAGGAATATAGTATTTATATATTACCTTGATAAATTTTTAGTAGTATTTAAAGATATTATTCTCAAATTTTACAGGAGTAAGGAAGATCATAAATATTATTTTCGGATTGTGTTGAAGGTCTTGAGGAAGGATAAGTTGTATTCCAAATTTATAAAGCTTAAATTCTAGCTACAAAAAGTATCATTCTGGGTTTATGTAATTATAAGAGAGGGTATATCAATGGATCATTCAAAGATGGAAGTTTTTAAACAATGGCCCTGATACACAGACATTTTTCATGGATCCCTAGGAAATTAAATTCTTATTCTACTAAGAGTGTACCATAATGACAAAACCTAGGGTTGATCTCTAAAGGATACAACTTACAAACATTGATTTTTCTATTCACTATTATAAATATAACTAATATAGAACTAACTTAACTAGTATAGATGATATTTTTGAAATGAATAAGATATAAAATAATATATATATAAATTAAATGAAATAAATAATGATTTGGATATAAAATAATGAAGTAAAATGTTCTTGGGAGGTCATGGTGATTGATATCACTATTCAAAATATTCTCAATATTAAACTCAAAGAGGTGATCAAGACCTATCACACCTCACCTTCTAATTTGAAATGTCATAACCCCATACAAATAACTCTACATAAAGGGTAATTCTCTTTTGAATTTCATTTCAAATACCTCTTCATTGAACATCCCAATCTAGGCCAAGCTCCATCATATGAACAACACAAATACTAAATGGAAGGAAAATGATAAATGAAGAGATGAGTTCAGTGGAAAAGAAAATGGGGCAACCACTCACCATAATAAATTTAACAACCAAAAAATTTACCAAATTAAATAAATAGATTTAAAATGAATAAAAATAAAACTCAATAAAACCACCATTCACTCCCTCTAAAAAACTCCAAGGTTAGATCTCCATTTTAGTGGAGTTTATAAGGGAATATGGTGGAAGAACACATAAAATAAAAGAAATGTAAGGAGTAGATATAAATAATAATAATAATATATTAAAATTATACTAATTTTATGGAATTTAAAGTAATACAAAGCTATTGAAAATGAGCCAAAAAAATTTCCCCAAGCTTAAAACCCTATGAAATAAAGTGTAGAAACATTTTTATAGGGAGAGAGGGTGAAAATTTTGGCTCCAATTCTATCCTCTAGAAACTAATGCATGTTAGACCTAATAAATGATTGAATATGTAAATTATAAATTCTTGAAATTTGTTCGACTATGTCTTTCTCATTAATCCAAAACATCTCATCTTTACTTTCCACTAGGGTGTAGGATTTATGTCTATTTTACTCAGAAAATTTATTCTACGTAGGTGACTATTCAAATTCCAAGGCTCTAAATTCGCATAAATTTATGACATTTATGGATTCCAAATTAGGTGGGACCATATTTTTGAAAGTTGTTACCCCCAATTTTATATATAACCATATCTAATTTTAGCTTCATAAGGTTGTGAACATGTGAGATATATTCCCATCTCTAAAATTATCTAGATCTATGGACTGTTTTCAAGTCTCATTTTGTGAGATGGTTTTGGGCCTTCAAATGATAGATTTAGCTTTGGATCCAATTTAATGAAATTAATCCCATAATATATATAATCCTAAAACAAATTAATTTCAAAATTTAAATTATTTTAGAAAAAATTATTTCCAAAATATATAAGAAAACTAAAATAGTTAAAATAAAAAATAGGCCATTTTTCAATTGAGCTAAATTTGCTTGTAAAACCTAAAAATGTGAAAATTTCCCATAAAGTAATACTATGTTGAGATTTAAAACATTTAGCTATAGTATAAAATTTATTAAAATATTAGAATCATAACTCCCCCACACATAACCATTTCACTCTTGAGAAATCATCAAATATACAAATCAAAATCCACACAATAATCAAAAATGAGAAAACATCCATAACCTTTTACAAAACAGAATTCAATCGTGTATTTTATATGAATAACAATTCCTTATCATTTTCATTCCTCAAATTTTAATTTTTTCATATTTAAAAATCATCCATGTCTTAATCACAACCTACCTCACATCGAATGTTGGGTCACTTTTCATTCAAGATAAATTAAATCTGGAGTTTTGATCATAATTGGAAATACATGTATCACCATATTCTTTTAAAATTTCTTATCTCTACACAGCATGAGGCATAAAAATTAATTAAATCATGAGTACTTTTCCAATTTGAATTTTTTGTCTTAGGGTTGGTGGGTAAATTGATTTAAAATATTAAGGTCGAAAAGAGGAGGTTAGACTCTCAAGTAAAACCACATGAATATTCAAGTGAAAACCCAAGATGAGCCTCACTCAATTCCCCTTGAAAATAAGAAATACAAAACCAAACCCCTTTTTTACATGGTAAATGAGTCATGTAGTGATTATAGAGAATGATTCAATCTAAATTCTCTATGTTTTTTTCTTTTTTAATGCTCTGGAAAGGCACGACTTTAATTTTTTTCTATTTTTCAAGGATCGTGAGATGAAAATTGAATACAATGAATGAATGAAAATTTTTTCCCTTTATATTTGATATTTACATGAGTCAAAATATAAATCAAAATGAATAATTTTTTCCTTTTTTTTGAAGGAGGCCTAGATGATACAAATAATGCCTAATGAAATGATGAATCATGTCCAATTATATCTTTATGTAACACCCCAAGCTTCCACGATACGTTTCCCTTTGAGTAATGCAATGGCGTGCATTGTACACAACTTCGAGATTCTAACACACCACAACCAATCAAACTAGCTGTTATGAATAGTAATACCTACTTTTTGAAATTTTATAAATTTTATCTTTCGAAATGGAATTCATTTTTGGATTCGTAACATTGAAATTAGCTTAGGGTGAAATTTTGGTACTTTTCGGATAACTTTCATATTTTGATGAATAGTGAAAATTACTAAATTTTAATTAAAAACAACTTTTTTAATCGAAATAATTAGCAGTGATAAATTATTAATTTGAGTGGTTTTAAAGTATATTCAGAATATATTTTTACCATTTAATACAATGTTGGTCATTGGATGTAATTTCACATTTAAACCAGACATAAACAAGTGTCAATCTTTTGATAGTTATTATCTCTTAAAAACACGCTATTTTTTTGACGACGGGAATTAATTTTTAAATTAATTAATGAAACTGAAATGTTTTGAATTTGGTAAAATATAAATCATTTTTGAATTCATAATATCAAATATAGCTTAGGACTAATTTTTGGTATTTTTCTGGAAACTTTCATTTTTGATGAATAGTGAAACCACTAAGTGGTAGTTAAAAAACTAAATTTTTCATAAAACATAATTTTACCACTTTTGTGATTGTAATTTCGAAAATACGAGAGACACGGTTAATATCAAGGAGTAAAATTTGGTTCAATGAGATGAAAATAATTTTTGGTGAATAGTAACTTTATACTTTTATTTACCACGGTTAAAAGTAAATAGGGTAATTAAGGGTAAAAATGATATTAATATTACCCTAACACATGTCCTAATTCTATTGGACAAGTGTATCTCAACCAAAAACAACCTTAGGAATAAAATATTATCATTTAGGTCCACTTGGATTAGATTAGGACATTTATTATTATTTAATTCAAAGAAGAGTTAAAAGAGTTAAAATCAAAGTTTATTTACTAAAAAAAATTTAATATAGGGTTATACATAAGATAAATTCAATTTTAAATATTCATTAGAAATATAAAAAGATTTCCTAAATAATTATATTTTATTTATATTTTTTAGACATTAAATAATTTAATTTATTTATGACACAATGATGATGCAGTAATTACCATAATAGTGAAAAATTAAAATAATTGATATTATAAATACCCAAATAAATATAATTTGAGAATTTTTATGAATTAAACTAATTTTCTAGGTTAATATGACATGTTAGTAATGATTTAAGTAACTTTCTTCGAAGTAATCATTCTGTTATGATTTTCAAAAAAATCAATTTTCCAAATAGTGTCCAAATTGACATAAAAGAGTTTTCAAAAAAAATATTATATTATTAATTGATATTAAATTCCTAAAAATCTATGGTTCGACCAAGAGACTTATATCATGATAGTTGTATCATTAATGGACCACTTGGGGGTCTCTTTGAGGTATATAGTACGTTTATTAACTATCTAATATAAAAATACAAAGTGACATGGTAAGTGTCAAACAAATTAACTAAGAGTTAAAAATAAAAGATAAAGTTAATATAATGACCCAAACCTGTCGAAATTCTATTGGTTGAGTGGTTTTAGACCCATCCCCACCTTAACCATTAAATAATCCACTTTGGAGCCATTAGAAACCGAATATGTATTTATTATAAAATAATATTTCTAGCTTTTTCAAAGGTGCCCCTCACCCCTCTTATAAAAGGGCACTCACCCTTATCACTAATTCACACATTAAAAACCTGTTGGCTCGGCCAAAACCTGACCAAATACTCTATCAAATTCCCTAAATACAACCTAGAGGCCTTAGTTTGATCAGAAAGCCATTCTAAGGAGCCCTTTTGATCCAATCAAAAGGAAGAACCCGAAGAAGAGGTAATGTTTTCACCACCCTCTTTTAAGTTCTTTTCTTCTTCAACTTCTTCTTTATTTGTTATTTATATTCTAAAATAATAACTCTAGTATCTTCTATATACTTTGATGTTACAACCATATTCAGTATTCTATGCATCCTTTGAATGGCATGTCACCATACGTGCGTACGTACGGCTTACCGTCTCCACGTCGTGGTGTAATTGTCATTCAATAAATTATTATTTGGATGGGTATAATAATGGTGTGTAATTCATGTAAATAATAAATATAACATGATAATTACTCTGTCTATATGATATACCATCCAATTATATATTATTTTAACATCAAAAAAATGATATTGTCGCTCATGCGTACGTACGGACTACCGTCTACACGAACGTGATGAGATTCATTCTCCATCGTATCCATTCAAGTATAATTCTCATTTGATGATTCAAAATAATTTTTATGTACTTGATATAATTATGGATATTAATAAGATACAACCTATCCATAACAAACACGGCTTATGTAATAAAGAATATAAAGGAAAACAAGTAAGTTAACACCCGAAATGACGATAATACTAAGATATTATTAACAAATCAATGTTAAAAGATCATATATGATATAATATTAATGTAAATTATTCTTGTATAATTCAATAACAATTATTTTACCATTATACATGAGGTTAAACTACCTTCGACCAAGGAAAAAGTAAAAAGTAAGGGGTTTCTTATCTCACTCTTAATTTCGTGAGAATTCCATTGTTCACCACTTATTTATTGCATGCGGTGTATGTGTATTTCCCATGATTGTATTCATTGTGTAATATACTTTAATTTATGGGTATTTACATCATCATTGTATGATCCTTATTTCATGGTTGTATGTTTCTTAAGTTACCTAATCGATAGGGGAATTTGAAATTTTCAATTTCCAGTCATTCGGCTTTACGCATACTTCATTGATTATTTTACTCAAAGATTATGAGTAGAATCACTATTCATTTTATTATGTCATAAATTACACTCCCCTTTTTGTGGATATACTTTTGATACACATAATCACTCCATTGATAAATTATCAGGTCATCGGTATGAACTTGATAACATTAATTTTTACTCAATCTCGATTTGTTGAGTTAAACATGCAATTCATTGGTGTTGTTTTTACAAGAATATGTGTGAATGTAATTTGATTGTTTTACACTGAATATCCAATAATATTGAGTGTATTTATATTTTTCACTCATAATTATGTCATTGATTTTTCCTTAACCTAAGGATACGGCCTTTATGAGAGATTTCATCTCAATTTACATTCCATTGAGACTCCTTTATTGTTATACACCAAATCACTTTTATATGGTGTATATAATGTACTTTAACATAATATATCATGAATCCCTTTATTCTCATGATATTAAAAACTTTTTATTTCCTCAATTATTTTTATTCAAGTGTCTCTCTTTTGGTTAGGAACTCTAACTAAAATGACATTTTAAAATGTTTTAAATATTGATTATTCTAAATATTTATCATTAATGTCCATGTTTTAAAAATGGTTTTAAAGATTTATTTATATGGACATTAAAGTTTTCAAATCAAAATTCCTTTTAAAAGTTTCAAAGTGGTATGGGACACTTTGATTCTAAAATCTATTTTAAATGGATTCTTGACAAATAGTGTGACTTTTAAATGATTTCAAGAAAAAGGGGGATATTTCACTCTAATTGTTTTGATGATTATTTTCATCTATGTAAATATCCTTCATCATTCTTGATTGAGGTTATTATGATATAATAAAATATTCCATATTGTATCAAATGAGTTATGTTTGACTGTGGATGTGCAATTTTTATACCATTCATGGTTTGTGGATAAAGTATTGACATTTCATATGCTAGTTTTAATACGAATGTTTATGTAATGTTTAAAACTTTCCATATGAGGAATTAATTGGACTTAGTAAGTGACAGGTGGAGCCCTCTATAGCTCCTCGATGCATTGGTAGGTCTCATGAGACAAAATAGTGTCTTGGAAAGAGGCCTTGAAAAAATCTTATTTGTATTCTTGGCACGAGGCCTTGGCTACGTGGTTATGATAGTCTGGAATTATGCATTCCGTCATTGTGAAAGTGGTTATTAATCTTTTCATGTGATTATTCGACTAGTAGAATACCCATGTGAATAAATAAATGGCATTATTTCATTTTATCCTTGCCATATTATGCTAAAGTTCAAGTTTAAAAGGCTTTTGTTTTATTTATACGTTGCCTTGAATTTTTATGTTTATTTATAGATGTTTCCGCTATATTGTTATCCGTACTGAGCATCCGAGCTCACCCCTTTCAATGTTTTATTTTTTCCAGGATGTGAAGAAGTATTTTATGAATGACCTTCAGGGATAGTATGAGGGTTTATGAATACAATATGTTGTTGTATTTTTTCACTTATTGATGTAATGTAAACTTTATTAATATATCTAGTGTTTCCAAGGTGACTAAATTAATCGGTCTTTCGACATTTGATCTTTCTTGTGATCATGCCAATGTTATGTAATAATGCACCGACTCTAGGTAACTGAGGTCTGGGCATTACATTTGGTATCAGAGGAAGTTTAGTACAACCCTTGGAAGCTAGATTTAGATAAACTCTGATTAGAGCACATAGACCTAAGATGGAATTTGAGGATTAGTATAGAAGAACTTCCTAGAATTTTGGTACTGTAGAGATTTTGTGAGTTTTCTGAACAATACATCCATGTCTGGATATGAGCAGGTAGAGGCAGCTCTGGTACAGATGTACCTAGGGGTAAAACCCTAAAACACCGCTTTGAGCTAGACTCGAACGAGAACTGGTGCACGACAACGGGCCTTGGTGCACTCTTGGTTACAACACTCCCGGGGGATATACTTAGGATAATTTAAATTTTATTTACAAACCAATTTGAATTATTATATATATAAGATGAGAGTAAATGACCTTGGTTAATCCAAATGTGTTTCAAATTGAGAATATGGTGACATGTTAATCTCTAAATGATTTTATGACTACTGTTACTCACACAATGCTTTCTAGTTTTAGTCAATGGCTGGATTCCAAGGAAGTCATAGTGACTTTGAGAATGATGTAAAAGGTGGGAATAGTGGTGTAAATGAGAAAAAAAATGGAATGTTGATATGTGTCAAATATATCATCTTTATACCAAATCAATTTTCCAAAAATATGATCAACAATATATATATTAACAAATTCCCGGAATCAAAAAATAAGAGAAAGCTGATGAATGATAAGAGCTACAGTAGTGGAGACCATGGAGAAAGTAATCCTCAATTTCCATCATGCAGGAAATGTGGAAGGAGACACCCAAGAAAGTGTCTCAATGGGACAAAGAAATGATTTACGTATGGGAAGGAAGGACATAAAGTGAATAATTTCCAAAGAAAAATGAAGATTACTATGGAAGAACATAAAAATGGTCCCAAGAATCCATTTACAGTCATTTGTCGTAAATGTAGGGGACCTGGCCATTACCCGAGTGAATGCCCTATTCTATAGGATATCTTCTTGGTCAAAGAAGAAGCTATGTGGAAATAAATGGTTGTAGAAATGTTTAAAAAGTATTAGTGCTCCTTGTTAATGGGTTTGCTTTGGAATAATATTCTCTTGTATTTTTAACCCTGCAGTTTTCCATGTGAGAATGATATTTGAGGAAGAATTATCTTTTCTCTTGTGGATATAGTTATAAATAATCATTTGGTTTTATATGATCGTTGGGTTTGAGGAAATTATAAGTTATTATAATTTGATATGAAAATGCAAGGTATGAGATAAGATTTGTGGTTAAATTATGTTATAGTTATTTTGAGGAATTTATCTCATTTTGGTAATGTTATAAAATATAGTTTTTGAAAAAGGACAACACGCAGACTGTGTGACAACCCGTCGCGTCGGACAAAGCTGTGGGAATCGAACCCACAACCAAAGTGAGATTGGGATTTATCACCAACCACTGGACTACGTGAAGTCACTGGTTAGTGTGACTATTATTTTTAGTAAAATGATTTTATTGATCAATAATAATTTGATTTGGGATCTTATGTCTTATCAAATGAACTCCCTTAGTATAGGAAAATGATTTGGTGATTAAGTGATAAATGTTATTTCGGAAGTTGTTCACTTTGTTGTGAACACTATATTCCCAAGGAAAATAGAATAGTATGGGATTTAATTTGAGGATTAATGGTGGATTTTTATCTATGTTTTCATTGTGGATTTATAGTGATTTGGGTTATTTATGGAAATGATTAGGTTAATTACTTTTAAGTATGTGACTTTAAGAGTAATTAATGTCATTTGGAGATACAATTTAACGTGTAAGACTACATTCTTATAAGTTTTGGGTTTCAATATTAGTTTGGATTATATTGAGGGATTTTAAGGACAATTGATTATTGAATGGTATTTATTTAACTTTGGGGTATTGATGGTTTAATTTTAGAAATTAAGATTAGTGTTTTTTCTATAATTGAATATCCATTTGGGGGATCATTAGATATTATACTAACCATTTTGGTTTTGATTAATCTCTAAATAAAAGGTAAATATATATTTTATCCTAAGTGGATCATATATTTTTATAGAAGTTTATTCTAGCTCTTCCATTATGGATAAGTCTTCTAGAATACTCATTGTTCAAAAAAATGAGTTAGTGGTAAAAATTTATTAAAGAATGAAACTATACAAAAAAAGTATGTATATCTCTTTATGTTCTTAGTCAATATCATAAATTAATTCCTCGTCCTTATGTAATTTAACTTAAAACAAAAAATGTTATCTGTTTACTTTTCCTACTAGGAGACTAATGACCGTTTGTCCCAACACAAGTTTGTGATTTTCTTATTGTTAACTTTCTCCTAATCATGTTCTCTATCCCTCTCCATCAGAACTTAACACTTATTTTATCATCCATATCCATGCTTTCCTACATGGAATCCTAGTATGGGTTATCTTGGGTGACCTTTATACCTCTCTTCCTTTCTTTTAAAGTGATAGTTTTATTGACTCTTTTTCCGATGTGGGACTTTCCATTATATTTTCAAGCCCAATTTTAAAAAAAATTGCGAGGACGCAATTTATTTAAGGAGGGGAGAATGTAACACCCCAAGCTTCCATGGTACGTTTCCCTTTGAGTAATGCAATGGCGTGCATCGTACGCAACTTCGAGATTCTAACACACCACAACCAATCAAACTAGCCGTTATGAATAGTAATAACAACTTTTTGAAATTTTATAAATTTTATATTTCGAAATGGACTTCATTTTTGGATTCGTAATATCAAAATTAGCTTAGGGTGAAATTTTGGTACTTTTCGGATAACTTTCATATTTTGATGAATAGTGAAAATTACTAAATTTTAATTAAAAACAACTTTTTTAATCGAAATAATTAATAGTGATAAATTATTAATTTGAGTGGTTTTAAAGTATTTTTAGAATATATTTTTACCATTTAATACAATGTTGGTCATTGGATGTAATTTCACATTTAAACCATACATAAACAAGTGTCAATCTTTTGATAGTTATTATCTCTTAAAAACACGCTATTTGTTTTGACGACGGGAATTAATTTTTAAATTAATTAATGCAAATAATATGTTTTTAATTTGTAAAAATAGACATAATTTTTGAATTCATAATATTAAATATATCTTAGGCCTAATTTTTGGTATTTTTCTAGAAACATTCATTTTTTGGTGAATAGTGAAACCACTAAGTGGTAGTTAAAAAACTAAATTTTTAATAAAACTTAATTTTACCGCTTCTGTGAGTGTAATTTAGAAAATCTGAGAGACACGGTTAATATCAAGGAGTAAAATGTGGTTTAATGAGATGAAAATAATTTCTGGTGAATAATAACTTTTACTTTTATTTACCACGGTTAAAAGTAAATAGTGTAATTAAG
This sequence comes from Viscum album, assembly GCA_963277665.1. NCBI lineage: Eukaryota > Viridiplantae > Streptophyta > Magnoliopsida > Santalales > Viscaceae > Viscum > Viscum album. The sequence continues at coordinate 2,133,481,665 of OY728145.1, read as the reverse complement.
GGTAACAATGATATTAATATTATCCTAACACATGTCCTAATTCTATTGTAAAAGTTTAACTCGACCAAAAACAACCTTAGGAATAAAATATTATCATTTAGGTCCACTTGGATTAGATTAGGACATTTATTATTATTTAATTCAAAGAAGAGTTAAAAGAGTTAAAATTAAAGTTTATTTACTAAAACATTTTTAATAAATGGTTTTACATAAGATAAATTAGATAGTAAATATTAATTAGAAAGATAAAAATATTTCCTACAAAAATTATATTTTATTTATAATTTTTAGACATTAAATAAGTTAATTTATTTATGACACAATGATGATGCAGTAATTACCATAATAGTGAAACATAAAAATAATTAATATTATAAATACCCAAATAAATATAATTTGAGAATTTTTATGAATTAAACTAATTTTATAGGTTAATATGACATGTTAGGAATTCTTTAATTAACTTTTTTCGAAGTAATAATTCTGTTATGATTTTCACAAAAATAAATTTTCCAAATAATGTCAAAATTGACATAAAAGAGTTTTTAAAATAAATATTATATTATTAATTGATATTCAATTCCTAAAAACCTAAGGATTGTCCAAGAGACTTATATCAAGATAGGTGTATCATTAATGGACCACTTGGGGGTCGCTTGGAGGTATATAGTAAGTTTATTAACTATATAATATAAAAATACAAAGTGATATGGTAAGTGTCAAACTAATTAACTAAGAGTTAAAACTAATAGATAAGGTTAATATAATGACCCAAGCCTGTCTAAATTCTATTGGTTGAGTTGTTTTCGACCCATCACCACCTTAACCTTTAAATAATCCACTTTGGAGCCTTTAGAAACCGAATATGAATTTATTATAAAATAATATTTCTAGCTTTTCCAAAGGTGCCCCTCACCCCTCTTATAAAAGGGCACTCACCCTTCTCACTAATTCACACATTCAAATCCTTTTGGCTCGGCCAAAACCTGCCCAAATACTCTCTCAACTTCCCTCAATACAATATACAGGCCTTAGTTTGATCATAAAGCCAGCCGAAGGAGCCCTTTTGATCCAATCAAAAGGAAGAACCCAAATAAGAAGTACTGTTTTCACCACCCTCTTTCAAGTTCCTTTCTTCTTCAACTTATTATTTATTTTCTATTTATATTCTAAAATAATAACTCAAGTATATTATATATACTTTGATGTTATTATAAATATGGTACAACCATATTCATTATTCTATCCATCCTTTGAATGACATGTCACTGTACGTGCGTACGTACGGCTTACCGTCTCCACGTCGTGGTGTAATTGTCATTCAATAAATTATTATTTGGATGGGTATAATAATTATGTTTAATTCATGTAAATAAAAAATATAACATGATAATTCTTCTGTATATATGATATACCATCCAATTATATATTATTTTAACATCAAAAGAATGATATTGTCGCTCGTGCGTACGTACGGACTACCGTCTCCACGAACGCGATGAGATTCATTCTTCATCGTATCCATTCAAGTATAATTATCATTTTTTGATTAAAAATAATGTTTAAGGACTTTATATAATTCTAGAGATGAATAAGATAAAACCTATCCATAACAAACACGGCTTACTTAACAAAGAATATAAAGGAAAACGAGTAAGTTAACACCCGAAATGACGATAATACTAGGATATTATTAACAAATCAATGTTAAAAGATCATATATGATATCATATTAATGTAAATGATTCTTTTATAATTCAATAAAAATTATTTCACCATTATAAAGGAGGTTAACTTACCATCGACCAAGGAAGAAGTACAAAGTAAGGGGTTTATTATCTCACTCTTAATTTCGTTAGAATTCCATTGTTCACCACTTATTTATTGCATGTGGTGTATGTGTATTTACCATGATTGTATTCATTGTGTAAAATAATTTAATTTATGGGTATTTACATCATCATTTTATGATCCTTCTTTCATGGTTGTATGTTTCTTAAGTTACCTAATCAATAGGGGAATTTAAAATTTTCAATTTCCAGTCATTCGGCTTTACGCATACTTCATTGGTTATTTTACTCAAATATTATGTGTAGAATCACTATTAATTTGATTATGTCATAAATTCCACTCCCCTTTCTGTGGATATACTTTCGATACACATAATCACTCCATTTATAAATTATTAGGTCATCGGTATGAACTTGATAAGAGTAATTTTTACTCAATCTTGATTTGTTGAGTTAAACATCCAATTCATTGGTGTTGTTTTTACAAGAATATGTGTGAATGTACTTTGATTGTTTTACACTGAATATCCAATAATATTGAGTGTATTTATATTTTTCACGCATAATTATGTCATTGATTTATCCTTAACCTAAGGATACAGCCTTTATGAGAGATTTCATCTCAATTTACATTCCATTGAGACTCCTTTATTGTTATACACCAAATCACTTTTATATGGTGTATATAATGTACTTTCACATAATATATCATGAATCCCTTTATTCTCATGATATTACAAACTTTTTATTTCCTCAATTATTTTTATTCAAGTGTCTCTCTTTTGGTTAGGAAATCTAACTAAAATGACATTTTAAAATGTTTTAAATATTGATTATTCTAAATCTTTATAATTAATGTCCATGTTTTAAAAATGGTTTTAAAGATTTATTTATATGGACATTAAAGTTTTAAAATAAAAATTCCTTTTAAAAGTTTCAAAGTGGTATGTGACACTTTGATTCTAAAATCTATTTTAAATGGATTCTTGACAAATATTGTGACTTTTAAATGATTTCAAGAAAAAGGGGGATATTTCACTCTAATTGTTTTGATGATTATTTTCATCTATGTCAATATCCTTCATCATTCTCGATTGAGGTTATTATGATACAATAAAATATTACATATTGTATCGAATGAGTTATTTTTTACTATGGATGTGCTATTTTTATACCAATCATGTTTTATGGATAAAGTATTGACATTTCCTATGCTAGTTTTAATACGAATGTTTATGTTATGTTTAAAACTTTTCATATGAGGAATGCATTGGACTTAGTAAGTGAAGGGTGGAGCCCACTATAGCTCCTCGATGCATCGGTAGGTCTCATGAGACAAACTAGTGTCTTGGCACGAGGCCTTGACAAAATCTTATTTGTAGTCTTGGCATGAGGCCTTGGCTATGTGGTTATGATAGTCTGACATTATGCATTCCTTCATTGTGAAAGTGGTTATTAATATTTTAATGTGATTATTCAACTAGTAGAATATCCATGTGAATAAGTAAATGTCATTATTTCATTTTATCCCTGCCATATTATGTTGTTGTTCAAGTTTAAAAGGCTTTTGTTTTAGTTATACGTTGCCTTAAATTTTTATGTTTATTTATGAATGTTTCCGCTATATTGTTATCCTTACTGAGCATCCGAGGTCACCCCTTTAAATGTTTTATTTTTCCCAAGATGTGAAGAAGTATTCTGTGAATGAACTTCAAGGATAGTATGAGGGTATATGAAGACAATATGTTGTTGTAGTTTTTCACTTATTGATGTAATGTAAACTTTATGAATATATCTAGTGTTTCCAAGGCTACTAAACTAATCGGTCTTTTGAGATTTGATCTTTCTTGTGATCATGCCAATGTTATGTAATAATGCACCGACTCTGGGTAACTGGGGTCTGGGCGTTACAGTTGGTATCAGAGGAAGTTTAGTACAAACCTTGGAAGCTAGATTTAGATAAACTCTGATTAGAGCACATAGACCTAAGATGGACTTTGAGGATTAGTATAGAATAACTTCCTAGAATTTTGGTATTGTAGAGATTTTGTGAGTTTTCCGAGAAATACATCCATGTCTGGATACGAGCAGGTAGAGGCGGCTCTGGCACATATGTACCTAGGGGTAAAACAGGAAAACACCGCTTTGAGCTAGACTCGAACGAGAACTGGTGCACGACAACAGGCCTTGGTGCACTCTTGGTTACAACAATCCCGGGGGATATGCTTAGGATAATTTACATTTTCTTTACAAACCAATTTGAAGTATTATATATATAAGATGAGAGTAAATGACCTTGGTTAATCCAAATGTGTTTCAAATTGAGAATATGGCGACATGTTAATCTCTAAATGATTTTATGACTACTGTTACTCACACAATGCTTTCTAGTTTTAGTCAATGGCTGGATTCCAAGGAATTCATAGTGACTTTGATAATTATGTACAAGGTGGGAACTGTGGTGGAAATAAGCAACAAAATGGAATGTTGATAGGCGTCAAAGATATCGTCTTTATGCCAAATAAATTTTCTAAAAATATGATCAACAATATATATATTAACCAATTCCCATACTCAACAAAGAAGAGAAAGGTGATGAATGATAAGAGCTCCAGCAGTGGAGACCATGGAGAAAGGAATACTCAATTTCCATCATGCAGGAAATGTGGAAGGAGACACCTAGGAAAGTGTCTCAATGGGACAATGAAATTCTTTACGTGCGGGAAGGAAGGACATAAAGTGAAGAATTGCCAAAGAAAAATGAAGAGTACTATGGAAGAAGATAAAAATGGTCCCAATAATCTATTTACAGTCATTTGTCGTAAATGTAGGGGACCTGTCCATTACCCGAGTGAATGCCATATTCTATAGGATATTTTCTTGGTCAAAGAAGAAGCTATGTGGAAATAAATGGTTGCAGAAATGTTTAAAAAGTATTACTGCTCCTTGTTAATTTGTTTACTTTGGAATAATTTTCTCTTGTATTTTTAACCCTGTAGTTTTCTATGTGAGAATGATATTTGAGGAAGAATTATCTTTACTCTTGTGGATATAGTTATAAATAACAATTTGGTTTTATATGATCGTTGGGTTTGAGGTAATTATAAGTTATTATAATTTGAGATGAAAATTCAAGGTATCAGATAAGATTTGTGGTTAAATTATGTTATGGTTATTTTGAGGAATTTATCTCATTTTGGTAATGTTATAAAATATAGTTTTTGAAAAAGGACAACACACAGACCGTGTGACCACCCGTCGCGTCGGACAAAGCTGTGGGAATCGAACCCACAACCAAAGTGCGATTGAGATTTATCGCCTACCATTGGACTGCGTGAAGTCACTGGTTAGTGTGACTATTATTTTTAGTTAAATGAATTTATTGATCAATAATAATTCGATTTGGGATCTTATGTCTTATCAAATGAATACCCTTAGTATAGGAAAATGATTTGGTGATTAAGTGATAAATGTTATTTTGGAAGTTGTTCGCTTTGTTGTGAACACTATATTCCCAAGGAAAATAGAATAGTATGGGATTTAATTTGAGGAGTAATGGTGGATTTTTATCTATGTTTTTATTGTGGATTTATAGTGATTTGGGTTATTTATGGAAATGATTAGGTTAATTACTTTTAAGTATGTGACTTTAAGAGTAATTAATGTCATTGGGAGATACAATTTAACGTGGAAGAATACATTCTTATAAGTTTTGGGTTTCAATATTATTTTGGATTATATTGAAGTATTTTAAGGACAATTGATTATTGAATGGTATTTATTTAACTTTGGGGTATTGATGGTTTAATTTTAGAAATTAAGATTAGTGTTTTTTTTTTCTCTAATGGAATATCCATTTGGGGGATCATCAGATATTATACTAACAATTTTGGTTTTGATTAATCTCTAAAGACAAGGTAAATATATAGTTTATCCTACGTGGATCATATATTTATATAGAAGTTTATTCTAGCTCTTCCATTATGACCAAGTCTTCTTGAATATTCATTGTTCAAAAAAATGAGTTAGTGGTAAAAATTTATTAAAGAATGAAACTCTACTTAAAAAGTAATTATATCTCTTTATGTTCTTAGTCAATATCATAAATGAATTCCTCGTCCTTATGTAATGTAACTTAAAACAAAAAATGTTGTCCGTTTACTTTTCCTACTGGGAGACTAATGACCGTTTGTCCCAACACAAGTTTGTGATTTTCTTATTGTTAACTTTCACCTGATCATGTTTTCTATCCCTCTCCATCAGAAATTAACATTTAGTTTATCATACATATCCATGTTTTCCTACATGGAATTCTAGTATGGGTTATCTTGGGTGACCTTTATACCTCTCTTCCTTTCTTTTAAAGTGATAGTTTTATTGACTCTTTTTCCGATGTGGGACTTTCCATTATATTCTCAAGCCCAATTTTAAAAAAAAATTGCGAGGATGCACTTTATCGAAGGAGGGGAGAATGTAACACCCCTAGCTTCCAGGATACATTTCCCTTTGAGTAATGCAATGGCGTGCATTGTACGCAACTTCGAGATTCTAACACACCACAACCAATCAAACTAGCCGTTATGAATAGTAATACCTACTTTTTGAAATTTTATAAATTTTATCTTTCTAAATTGACTTCATTTTTGGATTCATAATATCGAAATTACCTTAGGGTGAAATTTTGGTACTTTTCGGATAACTTTCATATTTTGACGAATAGTGAAAATTACTAAATTTTAATTAAAAACAACATTTTTAATCGAAATAATTAATAGTGATAAATTATTAATTTGAGTGGTTTTAAAGAATGTTTAGAATATATTTTTACCATTTAATACAATGTTGGTTATTGTATGTAATTTCACATTTAAACCATACATAAACAAGTGTCAATCTTTTGAAAGTTATTGTCTCTTAAAAACACGCTATTTATTTTGACGACGAGAATTAATTTTTAAATTAATTAATGAAACTAATAGGTTTTGAATTTGGAAAAATAGAAATAATTTTTGAATTCATAATATCAGATATATCTTAGGCCTAATTTTTGGTATTTCTCTGGAAACATTCATTTTTTGATGAATAGTGAAACCACTAAGTGATAGTTAAAAAACTGAATTTTTTCATAAAGCTTAATTTTACCGCTTCTGTGAGTAGAATTTTAAAAATATGATAGACACTGTTAATATCAAGGAGTAAAATGTGGTTCAATGAGATGAAAATAATTTTTGGTGAATAGTAACTTTTACTTTTATTTACCACGGTTAAAAGTAAATAGGGTAATTAAGGGTAAAAATGATATTAATATTATCCTAACACATGTCCTAATTCTATTGGAAAAATGTATCTCGACCAAAAACAACCTTAGGAATAAAATATTACCATTTAGGTTCACTTGGATTAGATTAAGACATTTATTATTATTTAATTCAAAGAAGAGTTAAAAGAGTTAAAATCAAAGTTTATTTACTAAAACATTATTAATATAGGGTTATATATAAGATAAATTCGATTGTAAATATTAATTAGAAAGATAGAAATATTTCCTACATAATTATTTTTTATTTATAATTTTTAGAGATTAAATAAGTTAATTTATTTATGACACAATGATGATGTAGTAATTACCATAATAGTGAAACATTAAAATAATTGATATTATAAATACCCAAATAAATATAATTTGAGACTTTTTATGAATTAAACTAATTTTATAGGTTAATATGACATGTTAGGAATTCTTTAATTAACTTTTTTCGAAGTAATCATTCTGTTATGATTTTCACAAAAATCAATTTTCCAAATAGTGTCAAAATTGACATAAAAGAGTTTTTAAAACAAATATTATATTATTAATTGATATTCAATTCCTAAAAATATAATGTTCGGCCAAGAGACTTATTTCATGATAGGTTTATAATTAATGGACCACTTGGGGGTCGCTTGTAGGTATATAGTAAGTTTATTAACTATATAATATAAAAATACAAAGTGACATGGTAAGTGTCAAACTAATTAACTAAAAGTTAAAAATAAAAGATAAGGTTAATATAATGACCCAAACATGTCTAAATTCTATTTGCTGAGTGGTTTTCGACCCATACCCACATTAGCCTTTAAATAATCAACTTTGGATCCATTAGAAACTGAATATGAATTTATTATAAAATAATATTTCTAGCTTTTCCAAAGGTGCCCCTCACCCCTCTTATAAAAGGGCACTCACCCTTATCACTAATTCACACCTTCAAAGCATTTTGGATCAGACTAAACCTGCCCCAATACTCTCTCAACTTCCCTCACTACAACCTAGAGGCCTTACTTTGATCAGAAAGCCAGCCTAAGGAGCCCTTTTGATCCAATCAAAAGGAATAACCCAAAGAAGAAGTAATGTTTTCACCACCCTCTTTCAAGTTCCTTTCTTCTTCAACTTCTTCTTTCTTTGTTATTTATATTCTAAAATAATAACTCCAGTATATTCTATATACTATGATGTTATTATAAATATGGTACAACCATATTCAGTATTCTATCCATCCTTTGAATGGCATGTCACCATACGTGCGTACGTACGACTTACTGTCTCCACGTCGTGGTGTAATTGTCATTCAATAAATTATTATTTGGATTGGTAAAATAATGATGTGTAATTCATGTAAATAATAAATATAAAATGATAATTATTCTGTCTATATGATATACCATCCAATTATATATTATTTTAACATCAAAATAATGATATTTTCGCTCGTACGTACGTACGAACTACTGTCTCCACGAACGCGATGCGATTCATTCTCCATCGTATCCATTAATGTATAATTATCATTTGATGATTAAAAATAATGTTTAAGGACTTGATATAATTCTGGATATGAATAATATACAACCTATCCATAACAAACACGGCTTACCTAACAAAGAATATAAAGGAAAACGAGTAAGTTAACACCCGAAATGACGATAATACTAAGATATTATTAACAAATCAATGTTAAAAGATCATATATGATATCATATTAATGTAAATGATTCTTGTATAATTCAATAAAAATTATTTCACCATTATAAATGAGGTTAACCTACCGTCTACCAAGGAAAAAGTACAAAGTAAGGGGTTTCTTATCTCACTCTTAATTTCGTGAGAATTCCATTGTTCACCACTTATTTGTTGCATGTGGTGTATGTGTATTGCCCATGATTGTATTCATTGTGTAATATAATTTAATTTATGTGTATTTACATCATAATTGTATGATCCTTATTTTATGGTTGTATGTTTCATAAGTTACCTAATCGATAGGGGAATTTGAAATATTCAATTTCCAGTCATTTAGCTTTACGCATACGTCATTGATTATTTTTCTCCAAGATTATGTGTAGAATCACTATTAATTTGATTATGTCATAAATTACACACCCCTTTCTGTGGATATAATTTTGATACACATAATCACTCCATTGATAAATTATCAGGTCATCAGTATGAACTTGATAAGAGTAATTTTTACTCAATCTCGATTTGTTGAGTTAAACATCCAATTCATTGGTGTTGTTTTTACAAGAATATGTGTGAATGTCCTTTGATTGTTTTACACTGAATATCCAATCATATTGAGTTTATTTATATTTTTCACTCATAATTGTGTCATTTATTTATCCTTAACCTAAGGATACGGCCTTTATGAGAGATTTCATCTCAATTTACATTCTATTGAGACTCCTTTATTGTTATACACCAAATCACTTTTATATGGTGTATATAATGTACTTTCACATAATATATCATGAATCCCTTTATTCTCTTGATATTACAAACTTTTTATTTCCTCAATTATTTTTATTCAAGTGTCTCTCTTTTGGTTAGGAACTCTAACTAAAATGACATTTTAAAATGTTTTAAAGATTGATTATTCTAAATCTTTATAATTAATGTCCATATTTTAAAAATGCTTTTAAGGATTTATTTATATAGACATTAAAGTTTTCAATTCAAAATTCCTTTTAAAAGATTCAAAGTGTTATGGGACACTTTGATTCTAAAATCTATTTTAAATGGATTCTTGACAAATAGTGTGACTTTTAAATGATTTCAAGAAAAAGGGGGATATTTCACTCTAATTGTTTTGATGATTATTTTCATCTATGTCAATATCCTTCATCATTCTAGATTGAGGTTATTATGATACAATAAAATCTTCCATATTGTATTGAATGAGTTATTTTTGACTGTGGATGTGCTATTTTTATACCATTCATGGTTTGTGGATAAAGTATTGACATTTCGTATGCTAGTTTTAATACGAATGTTTATGTTATGTTTAAAACTTTTCATATGAGGAATGCATTGGACTTAGTAAGTGAAGGGTGGATCCCGCTATAGCTCCTTGATGCATCGGTAGGTCTCATGAGACAAACTAGTGTCTTGGCATGAGGCCTTGAAAAAATCTTATTTGTAGTTTTGGCAGGAGGCCTTGGCTACGTGGTTATGATATTCTGGCATTATGCATTCTGTCATTGTGAAAGTGGTTATTAATATTTTCATGTGATTATTCGACTAGTAGAATATCCATGTGAATAAGTAAATGGAATTATTTCATTTTATCCTTGCCATATTATGATGAAGTTCATGTTTAAAAGGCTTTTTTTAGTTATACGTTGCCTTAAATTTTTATATTTATTTATGAATGTTTCTACTATATTGTTATCCTTGCTGAGAATCCGAGCTCACCCCTTTCAATGTTTTATTTTTCCCAGGATGTGAAGAAGTATTTTATGAATTACCTTCAGGGATAGTATGAGGTTATATTAAGACAATATGTTGTTGTAGTTTTTCACTTATTGATGTAATGTAAACTTTATGAATATATCTAGTGTTTTCAAGGCTACTAAACTACTCGGTCTTTTGAGATTTGATCTTTCTTGTGATCATGCCAATTTTATGTAGTAATGCACCGACTCTGGGTAACTGGGGTCAGGGCGTTACACTTTATCCACTGCCCAAAATGATGAAACAGTCCTTACATGACCCAAAAATAAAACCCATCCCAAATAACACAAATTAAAGGACCTCCATACACACTCAAACTTGATATATCAATGAAAAAATAACACGAGTGTTGGTTGGTATGGAAAAATCATCATATAATTCGACTTAAACCAATATAGAAATTCCTGGAATCTAAAGGATAATGTGGGTAGATGAAAGGTTAGGTCTCAATTTATAATGTTTATATCAAATAAAAATTCCTCAATCATGTAAAAAACATTTTATGAACTCCAAATATTCAAGATATAAAAATCATAAGTTTTGGTTCTCACACAAAATCTAAGTTTCTCTCAAGAAAGTGTGGGTATTAGGAAGAATAAATTTAAATGGTTTATAATACCTCACAGGACTAGAAAAATATTTTGGGTCATTGTTTCATGATAATGGATTTCAAAAATTAATCAAACCCATAAAAATTATTGAAAATCCAATTTAAGGAAAAAGTTTCGACATCAATAATCATTTAAAATCCACTTATTCAAAAATCATTTCAATTATCTCAAAATCAATTAATGTTTGAAAATTGATAATAATATTCATTTAAGATAAAAGTTCTAAAAAATGAAAATTAAAAATAATAAAACAAAAAAATAACTATATAGGTTAATAATCCCCCACACTTATATTTCACTACCCGTCATTTCAGGTCAAAAAAATATAAATAACGTCAGAAAAACAATAGGAAAGAAACATACTAACTAACATTATTTTCCAGTGGAAACATTGAGTTAAGATCCTAGTTACCACCACATTAAACCTAAAAATAATGAAAAAAATAAAAACATAATAAAAATAATGAAAAAATGAAATAGAAATGGAAAAGAGTATAGAACATAGTTTAGACCCCCATGTGGGGGATAGGGTTTTACTACCCCTAGTCAGGCAGTTATGATGGATTAACCCCAATCTGGTGGTGGATGGGGTTTTTTTATCAAGAAAGACTAGAAATTATTTCTTCCAATTCTATTTAGACCAAACTAGTCATGGAGGAACCCATGAATAGAGTATATTAGCTACACCCCCTTTGTAATGTGGTATAACTTGGATGATGGGATAAAGATAAAGAATTGATCCTATTTGTTTACTACCACTACTTGTATGGCCACTTCAACTTCAACATACTAGGGTTTCTCAAGTGATTACATTTCAAAAAATTCAGAAAACATAAATTTAGAAAACAATTCCACTTCAATATGATTAAAACATGAAGAATCAATAAAGAAATATTCCTCTACAAGTAGTTTAACTTTAAACATAATCTATTCAGGAAAGTCCATTGGTAATTATATCTCAGTAGGTTCCTCTTCATATTCTTACAAATAAAGAGAAATTTATATAGAAGCTAATTCTTCATTTTCAAATATGACAGAATCACTTACCTTTTTGGATTTAATGAAATCTGACTAATATTCTTTAGAATCATGTTATTCACCCATAGTTGTATTAGATGGTATGATTACTTTAGAAACCTCTTCAAGAAATGGACAAGGAGAGATGATTGGATCATCTGGTTTCATCAACAAGTCTACCTAGGTTTATCAAACTTCAAATATAGGCATAAAAATCTTGATCTTTTTTGGTTATATTTCCCATTTTTTATTGTTGTTCTGACCATTGGAATTTGGATTCATGAATGAAGGAAAAAAGGTTATTCAATTGATTTATCAACTCCTCAATTATTCTAAGGATGTATTCACCTTATTTCTTCAAAAATTAACCCATGAAATCAAATGATCACTATGTAAATCATATTAAAAATCAATCCATAAATACATATTGACCTAAAAAATAAAATATGCAGTGAATATATTTTTTTAGTTTTTTAATTTTTTTTATGAAAAACAATGTGTGTAAGATATTTTCCTCCTAATAAATGGTTCCAAATTGATATGTGGGTATTTTTAATGGATCCCTAGTCAATTAAATTCTTATTATCTTAAGAGTGTACCATAATGGCACAACCTAGGATCGATCTCTCCAGGATGCCGCTTACACACATAGATTTTTCTATTGTCACTATTATAAATATAACTAATATAATACTAACATAACTAATATAGATACGGGTTTTGAAATGAATGTGGTATAATATATATATATATATTCAATTTAATAAAAAATGAGTTAGAAATAAAATAAATAAGGTAAATGTTCTTGGGAGGCTACAGTGATTGATATCATTGTTCAAAAGAATATCAATATTCAACTCAATGAGGTGATCAAGACACATCACACCTCATCTTATCATTCGAAATTTCATTACCCCATTCTGATACCTATTCATATTTGGAAATTATTTTCTTATATTCATCTAGTATACCTATTTTCTTACCATCATAATCTATGTCATGCTCCACCGTATGCACGACAAAGATAATGAAGGGGAGGAAAATGATAAACGAGAAGAAGAATTCAATGGAATATAAAATGGAGATATCAATCACCACAATCAATTTAAACAAAACCAAAATTCCCAAAATTAAATAAAGATATTGAAAATGAATCAAAATAAAACTAAATCAAACCACCATCTCCTCCCTCGAACAAACATCGAGATTAGATCACTATTTTTAGTGGAGTTAAGAAGGGAATACAGTGGTAAAACACATAAAATAAAATAAATGAAAGGAAGAGATATGAATAAGACTAATAAATTAAAATTATAATACTATTACAGAATTTAAATTACTATAAAACTACTAAAATGGAAAACAAATATTTTCCCCAAATTTCCAACCCCTTGAAATGAAGAGGAGAAACATTTTTATAGGGGAGGGGGTAAAACTTTCAGCTCTAATTAAGAATCCAAAAGTTCACACATTTTATTCCTAATAAATGATAGAATCTAGAAATACTATATTAAATAAAGTTATTTGGATATGTATTTATCAGGAACCAATAAAATTTCAGCTTGATTTTTCACCGGATGTCGGATTTATAGATGTTTTACTTCTAAAAATTATTCTTCCCAGGTGACTATTTGAATTCCAAGGCTCCTACTTTCAATGAATTTATTTCCTTGAAAGAAGATAAATTAGGTGGGTCCATATTTATAAAATTTGTTCTGTTAGATTTTTTATATCACCTTGTATAATTTTATCTTCACTGGGTATACTATATGTGATATATAGGCCCATATTTAAAAGTATCCAAATCTATGATTAGTTTTTGAGTCATGACTTGTGAGATGGTTTTTGGACTTCAGATTATAAATTTATCTTTTGATCCAGTTTAATTAAATGAATCCCATGATGTATGGAATCCTACATAAAATTAATTTTACAATTTCAATTAGTGTATAAAAAGTAATGTTCCAAATACAAAAGAAAATTAAAATAGTTAAAATCCAAAAATAGAAAAATTTTGTAATTAAGCTAAAATTACTTATAAACCCAAAAAATGTGATAATTTCCCATAAAATAACACTATGATATGATTTAAAACATTTAATTATAGTAGAAAATTTATGAAAATATTAGCTTCATTAGGCTCAGACCGACCACTATGACTGAGATCCATTGTTTTCCTAGATTGGCTAGACAATATCGATGCTTTGTGAGAAATTTATTACATATATAAAATACACTAACCAAGTTACTCATAAGGGAGCCATGTTCACCTGGAGAAATAAATGTGAAGAAATATTAAGGATCTAAAAATAAGGTTGGTCAGTGCACATGTACTCACACTACCCTATAGTGTAGAATGGTTTGCGATATATAGTAATGCATAAAATAAGTGACTGGGATATATTCTCATATAGAATTAAATGGAAGTAGAATATTACTCACACCAATTGAAAGCCTATGAAAAATATTTCCCAACTCGTGATTTGGAGAAAATAATTGTAATTTTTCTTTGAAACCGTGGATTCATTATCTTTATGGTGAATGATTTGATACATATACTTATCATAAAAACATTAAGTATATATTCACATCAAAATATTTGAATATGTACCAAAGAATATAGTTGCAGCTAATAAAATATTATGACTACACAATACATTACCATCCTCGGAAGGAAAACAAGGTGGATGATTCTATGAGTTAAGAGGATCATGTTATCTTGTCCATTATGAAGATTAGAAAAGATCTAATACTTATGGATTTTCAAATGATAGACCTTGAATTCATAATGGAAGGGGAGAAATCATGTCTCCATAAAATTAATATTCAACCATACATCCATGTAAATATTAAAGTCATAAAAGGAAGATGTGGAGCTGAACAAGAATGTAAGGATTGTACAAGATATCAATGATGACTATGATAGAATGATAAGATTCTAGAATTAGATATGTCTCCCTTTAATACCAAAACCAAAGAAGGAAAAATTAGATGATGCACATAAATCTTCATTCTCTATCCATCCTTGAAGAAAAAAATATAAAGATGTAACACCCCAATATTTTACATTATGTCTCTTTTTAAATTTAATCTCTTCATCTTGTGTTGCACGCAACACTGAGTTTGAGCGCACCATGATCTATCAAATTAGTAATTTAAAAAGTGATTATGAATAGTATTAACCAAATTATAAATTTTATAAATTTTATTTTTCAAAACAGACTTCATTTTTGAATTAGGAATATCAAAATTATCTTAGGGTGATTATTATGGTATTTTTATGAAAATTTTCAATTTTTTATGAATAGACAAAAATCCTGCATTGCAGTTAAAAATTGTCTTTCTCATTTAAATAATTATTTTACTTTAAAATGATTTTAAAGTAAAAATATATAAATAATAAATATATTAATCCAATTTAGTTCATTGGAATCATTTTTATAATATAATTACATATAAAAAATTATTGAACTTTTGAACGTCTCTTTTACCTGCCTTCTAGCCACATTTATGGGATTAACAATAACATAATTTTACCACTTTTTTGAATGGAATTTCAAAAAATGGACATACATGGTTATAATTATTATGAAATTTTTGATATAATATGATCAACTTAATTTTTTTGGTGAATAGTAACATTAGTAAATTTTTATTTATTTTCCACAGTTAAGGGTAAATCAGGTAATTAAAGGTAAAAATAATATTATAATATTCAAAAGTTACCCTAACACTTGTCATAATTTAATTGGATAAGTTTTTTTCAACCCAAATAATCCTCATTCTAATATTATTATCTTTTTAAACCACTATGGTAAGAATAAGACTTTTATTATATTTTATTTAAAGATAAGATAAAAATGTCACACTCTAAATTTTAATAACAAAATTATTTTTAATATTGGGTTATACATAAGGTAAATTTGACTAAAAATAGTATTTATAAATATAAAATGTTTATATACATCATGATAATTTATTTATAATTTTTATACATTATATAATTAAATTTAATTGTGACACATTGATGATGAAATAATTGATTTATTAAAGAAAGAATCAAATAAATGATATTAAAAATATTAAAATTAATATCATATAAATATTTGATGTAATAAAATAATTTTTTAGATTACTATGATACATTAGGGATTATTTAATGTAGTTTTTTTATAAGGAATCAAGTTAGTAATATTTTTTTAAAATTCAATTAATAAATAGTGTCAAAATTGATATAAATGATATTTTAAAATAAATAATATTATATTAAATGATATAAAATTTATAAAAATATATAATTTAGAAAAATAACTATTATAGTGTTAAATATTTCATAATTGATACAATTGGGATTTTTTTGGCATTTTATTGAAACTATATTAACCACATAGTGTAAATAGACAAGTTGTCACAGTAAGAGTTAAATTATTTAACTAAGGGTTAAATCCAAAAGATAAGGTTTATTTTTTGACCTAAACATGTCTAAAATTAATTGGTTGAGATTATTTTGATCCATAATCATATTATAATGGAAATAACTCAATTTTTTTTCTATTTTAAATCAATAATAAAGTTATAATAAATTAATAGTTTTTGGAGTTTCTTAAAGTGCCCCCCCCCCTTTATAAAAGGGAACCTTTAATTATCTTTTAATCACACCTATAAAACCATTTATTTCAGAAAAAACTAAATATATCTCATCCAAAATTCCCTAAATTCATCATAGAGTCCATAATTTGGGTGTAAATCCAACATAATGAGTCCTTTTGTGAAACTCAAAAGGAGACACTCAATGAAAAGGAATTTGTTCTACCAACTCTTTCAAAGTTCTTTTCTTATTCTACTTTATTTTCCTATGCTTTTTCACAATAAATTAATAAATTCATAATATAATATATTCTGAGATATTTTTATTATAATTGTACAACCATATTCTTCCTTTTACACATCCTACAAAAAACAATATCACTATGTGTGCGTACGTACGGCTTATCGTCTCCGCATCGTGGTGTAAACTGTTTTTCATATATACATTATTTAAATGAGTATAATGATGAATATAATGGAAATAAATAATAAATATAATATTACATTGATTATTTATAATTAACATACCATCCATTTTCTTAACCTTTTACCAATAAGTAAATGATATCGTCACTCGTGCGTATGTATAGCTTACCATCTCCACGACACGATGAGATTCATCTTCCACATTAACCATTTAAGAATGATTATAAAAATATATATAAAAAATAAGTAATAAACATATGAAATAATAATGATATTTTAATAATATATATATATACACACACATATATTTTATTTACTTTCTTCTATTCAATACGATAAGAAAATGGAAACAACGTTCATGCGTACATACAACCTACTATCTCCATGAACGGTGTATTCCATTACAAATATATATATATATTAATATTAATATACTGAATATATATTATATATAATTTTTTTTATATTACGTAAGTAATTAAACCATGATCTAAGAGATACAATCAAGAATAACAGTTTAAAACGTGTACGATAAACAATGCAGTTTTTACCCGAAACATTTATTAAACATGGAGTTGTTAATAAGAAAGTTATATAAAGTTATAAATTAATCATATATGATATAATAAATATTATTATGATTTATTTAAAATTTAAAAATATGTTTAAAACCACTATACAGGTGTTTCAGACACATACAGAGGGAATCAGACCTATAATAAGGGTTAATTTCAAAATCTCATTATTACATGAAGTTGTTTATGTATAAGTATCTAGTAGGGAATATATATCATCCATGTCCATGATAATTAAAAATATATTTCAAAATATTCTTACTATTACTTTTAAATAGTATAAATTCATTTTTACCCTTGTTTTACTTTTTAAAAAATATTTTGAAGGGAATCTATATGTTTTTTTTCAAACGAGATACTTTATGACCATTTCTATGAAATAAAGAAGTAGTGTTTTTTAACTTATGTGACATGACAATATTTTTTCTCTATCATGAAACCTTAAAGTTTTTAATCTTAACTTATAATATTATAAGTATATTTTCAAAAGAAATTTTTTCTTTTATAATTTCTTGGATTATAAATGATTTAAAAGTAAAAAAATGATATTTTTCTCAAAGAGTTTTAGTGGTTTTATTAGATTATTTCCATCTATGTCAATGTCCTTTGTTGTATTTTATGTTTAATTGGGGTTGTTTTCATATGAAACAATCTACCATATTTTATTTAATATTTTATGATATGTTTGACTATGAATATTCTATTTAGATACCATTCATGGTTTATGGATAAAATTTTAACATTTCGTATGTTTGTTTTAATATGAATGTTTATGTTGGTTATGTTTCACCCTTTTCATATAAGAAATGAATTGGACCTAGTATGTGGATTTTTTGGTATCAATTAATGAAATACCTATGTCTTGGGGATCAGTTAATTAAATCCCTACGGGTTTGGGACCAGTTAATGAAATCCCTATGGGTTGGGCATCGATTAATGAAAGAACCCCGATGCATCGGTAGGTCTCATGAGATGAAATCATTTGACGAAAAACCCTTTGAAAATTTTTACAAAAAGTTTTAAATTGTCAGGAGGATATATCTTGACAAACATCAGATAGGTATCTACCCATAGACTTAAACTATCATGAGGATAGATCTTGACAGTAGCTATTTTGAGTATAGATCATGATAGTGTAGACATCTTGAATTATGAATTCCCTTATTATGATATTAGTTATTGACATTCCAATTGATTATTCGACTAGTATAATTTCATTGGTTATGATTATTTTATTTGGTATTTTTTACTCTTTCCATATTATGCTCAATATTATGTTTAAAGGTATTTTGTTTCAGTTATTCATCTTACCTTAAGGTTTATGTTTATTTATTCATAATAGCTTCTATTGTACACTTACCCTTACTGAGAATCTGAGCTCACCCATTTCTTATGTTTTATTTTCCTAGGATTCCAAGAAGTGTATTATGACTAATATGCAGGGTTAATCTAGGAGAACAATGGTGTTCTAAAATGATTATCTATATTGTATTTAATGTTTTGAATTGTAATGTAAGGTTCATATATGTAATCTATTTTCCAAGACTGGTAAATTGATCAGTCCTTTATGATTTATTCCTTGTAATCATGATAATGTATTAAAATAATGTATTGAATAAGGGATTATGGGGTTTTGGTGTTACAGTTTGTATTAAAGGAAGTTTACCATCTACCATGGAAACTAGATTTAGAAATCAAATATTAGAAAACATAACCCTATGAAGGACTTTGAAGATAATTCTAAGTATAATATATCATCATTTATATTTGGTAATGGATAAACTAGGTTAATATTATGGAATTTTGGATTGAAAATAATATGGAATCATTTAGAGATTCTATAAATGATTCTTGAGGACTATATCACAATGATTATTGTTTCTCACTTTGTGCTTTGAGTTTTGGTTAATGGTTACAATAAAAAAGGTTATACAATAAATGGTTGTACTGATGATGATGAAGAGACTATAAATGGAAATGAAATGAAGGAGGTATTAAGGAATAATATAATGAAGAATATTTAAGGGTTTATAAAATAAGTATAAAGATTAAAATTCATGTGTATGTGGATTCAATAATTATTTCATCTATGGTGCTCTGGTTATAAGAATCATAAGGCATATAAGGATTGTACTGTAATACATCTTCTTCAAGGATTTGTAAGCATGAATGATTTCATTATGGGTTTTAAGGTGAAAAAATAATTTGTATGTGACAATAAGAGATACATTATTTTTTGGGGGAAAATCTCATGTTAATTTTATTTTGAAAATTTAGTGACCATCCTTATAAATTTTTGGACTGTGAATTTGGATAGAAGTATTTTGGAAATGTCTTAAGGTTGGAATAGAGTAATTTGAACAATGGAAATTATTTTTTGAGATTAAAGTATGATTTATTGGATAATTTTGGAAAACATTTTTGGTTTCAGTAAATATTTAGAGGATGAAGGAAATATTTTTAGGCATTATGATTTAGAAAAAGTACTTCAGGAACGAAAAAAATCATTTTGAACTTTCATTTATAGGTGTAAGGGATCAAGTAAAAATAGATAGAAGATCAACCAAAGGATGAGATTATGTTTATGACATGGAAAGAAATCAGGTACTTATCTAAATAGTAAAATAATTCTCCAACTCTATGGAAAGGATCTTGAAACCACAAATGCCATCCAAGTACTTTTGTGATGAATCAAATGGTCCCTTAGATCATTATAGATTTATAGATTTATGATTGTTAATATTATCCAAACCATGTTCTCTATCACTCTCCATTAGAAATTGATAGTTACATTTTTCTTTCATGTCCATCTTTTCCTACGTGGAACCCTTGTATGTGTTATATCTGGTAACATTCGTACTTATGTTTCTTTATTTAAAAGTAGAAGTCTAATCGACCCTTATTCTGATGTGGGATTTTCAATAAAGGAATTTTGAATGGTCAAACATTAGTTACTTAACACGAATTTGAAAATTGCATGGATACAATTTTTTAGAGGAGGGAAGAATGTAACACCCCACGATTTTACATTATGTCTCTTTTTAAATTTAATATCTTCGATAGCTTGTGTTTCATGTGACACCGAGTTCAAGCGCACCATGATCTATCAAATTAGTCATTTAAAAAGAAATTATGAATTATTTTAACCACATTATGATATTTATAAATTTTATTTTTCAAAATAGACTTCATTTTTGATTTTAGAATATCAAAATTAGTTTAGGGTTATTTTTTGGTATTTTTTTTAAAAGTTTTATTTTTTGATGGATAGTGTTAAATACTACATTGTAGTTAAAAAATCATTTAAAAAATTATTTTATTTCAAATTTATTTTAAAGTCACAACAGATAAATAATACATATATTAATCAAATTTAGGTCATTTTAATCATTCTTATAATATAATTATATATAAAAAATTATTTAATTTTTGAACGTCTATTTCACACACCTTCTAGCCATATTTACGGGATTAGCATTAAACATAATTTTACTGCTTATTTGAATGGAATATTGAAAAATGAACAAAAATGGTTTTAATTAGTTTGAAATTGTTTATCTAATAGGATTAAATTAATTTTCTGTGAATAGTAACTTTAGTAAAAAAAATATTTATCACGGTTAAGGGTAAATTGGGTAATTAAAGGTAAAAATAATATTATAATTTTAAAAGTTACCATAACACATTTACTGATTTCATTGGATAAGTGGGATATTGAAAAATCAATATTAGGTCGATATTATGATCATTTTAAGCCAATTGGGTAAGAATAAGTCTTAATTATATTTTATTTAAAGATAAGATAAAAAAATCATACTCATAATTTTAATAAATAAATAATTTTTAATATAGGGTTATACATAAGGTAAATTATATTATAAATAGTATTTATAAATATAAAATTTTTATCTACGTAATGATAATTTATTTATAATTTTTATACATTAATTAATTTAATTTAATTATGACGCAATGATAGCGTAGTAATTGATTTATTAAATGATGATTCAAATAAATGATATTAATAATATTAAAATAAATATCATTTAACTATTTAATTCCATACACATATTTTTTGGATGACTATGACATTTTATTCATTATTTAATTTTGTTATTTATAATTAAAAAATAGTGTTAAAATTGACATAAATGAGATTTTGAAATAAATAATTTTTTATTAAATGATATAGAATTCATAAAAATATATAATTTTACCAAATAATTATTATAATGTTAAGGATTTCATAAATGATTCAACTGGGGCTCGTTTGGCATTTTATAATAACTATATTAACCATATTGTGTAAAAAGACAAGTTGTCACCGTAAGAGTTAAATTGTTTAACTAAGGGATAAAGCCCAAATATAAGGTTACCTTTTAAACATAAACATGTATAAAATTCATTTTTCTATAGGATTTAGTCCCATAATAATCTTTAAACTCTAAATAACTCACATTTTAGCTATTTGAAATCGAAAATCAATTTATATAAAATTAATAGTTTTGGAGTTTCCTAAAGTGTCCATCCCCTCTCTTATAGAATGGCACATATCCTTATCTTTTATTCACACCTATAAAACCATTTTTTTCAGAACAACCATACCCATTTATCCTCCCAAATATCCTCACTTCATCATAGAGTCCATACTTTGGGAAGAAATTCAACCAAAGAGTCATTTTGTACAAATCATTAGGAGACACTCGAAGAAGAGGTAATTGTTTTAAAAACTCTTTCAAAGTTTTTTAATCTTATAATTAATTTTCCTTAGTTTTTTCCATGATAAAGTAACAAATCCAAAATATAATATATTATGATATGTTTTTATGATAATTGTACAACCATATTCCTCCTTTTACCTGTCCTACAAAAAACAATATCACTATTTGTACGTACGTACGGCTTATCGTCTCCACATCGTGGTGTAAACTGTTTTTCATATATACTTTATTTAAAAGGGTATAATGATGAATATAATGGATATAAATAATAAAAATAATATTATATTGTTTATTTATAATTAAAAAACCATCCATTTTTTAACCCTATACCATTAAGTAAATGATATCGTCGCTCGTGTGTACGTACAACTTACCTTCTCCACGACGCAATGAGATTCATCTTCCACATTAACCATTAAAGAATTATTATAAAAATATATATAAAGAATAAGTAATAAACATATGAAATAATAATGATATTGTAATAAAATATATATATATATATACACATATTTTATTTACTTTCTTCTATTCAATACGATAAGAAAATGGAAACAGCGTTCATGCGTACATACAACCTACTGTTTCCATGAACGGTGTATTTCATTCCATATTATATATATATATATATATTAATATAATTAATATATATAATATATAAATCATTTTTAAAATTATTTAAGTAATTAAATCATGATCTAAGTGATACAATCAAGAATAAAAAGTCAAAATACATACGATAAATAATGCAGTTATTACCCGAAACATTTCTTAAACGTGGAATTATTAATAAACGAGTAATATAAAGTCATAAATGAATCATATATGATATAATAAATATTATTATGATTTATTTAAAAGTTAATAATATGTTTAAAACCACTATACAGGTGTTTTAGACACATACAGAGAGAATTAGACCTATAGTAAGGGTTAATTTCACAATCTCATTATTATTTGAAGTTGTTTATATATAAGTATCTAGTAGGGAATCTTTATTATCAATGTCCATGATTCCTAAAAATATATTTCAAAATATTCTTACTATTACTTTTAAATAGTATAAATTCATTTCTACCCATTTTTGACTTTTTATAAAATATTTTGAAGGGAATCTTTCTGTTGTTTTCCAAACGAGGTACTTTATGAAATTTTCGACAAAATAATGAAGGAATGTTTTTTAACTTCTATGACATGAGAATATTTTTTTTCTATCATGACACCTTAAAGTTTTTAATCTTACCTTATAATTTTACAAGGTTATTTTTAAAATAAATGTTTTCTTTTATAATTTCCTGGATTTTAAATGATTTCAAAGTAAAAAAAGGGACATTTTTATCAAATAGTTTTAGTGGTTTTATTATATTATTTTCATCTACATCAACATCATTTGTTGTATTTTATGTTTAATTGGGGTTGTTTTCATATGAAACAATCTACCATATTTTATTTAATATTTTATGATATTTTTGACTATGAATGTGATATTTTTATACCATTCATTTTTTATGGATAAAGTATTAACATTTAGTATGTTAGTTTTAATATAAATGTTTATGTTGGTTATGTTTCGCCTTTTTAATATAAGAAATTCATTGGACCTAGAAAGTGACTGTTTGGGTATCGATTTATGAAATACCTATGTCTTGGAAATCGGTTAATGAAATCCCTATGGGTTTGGGACCGGTTAATGAAATCCCTACGGGTTGGGCACCGATTAATGAAAGAACCTTGATGCATCAGTAGGTCTCATGATATGAAATCATTTTATGACAAACCCTTTTCATTTTTTTACAAAAAAGTTTTAAATTTTCATGAGGATATATCTTGACACAAATTAGATGGGTTTCTACCTATATACTTAAACTGTCATGAGGATAGATCTTGATAGTAGTTATCTTGAGTATAGATCATGATAGTGTAGACATATGGCATTATGAATTCCCTTATTATGATATTAGTTATTGATATTACATGTGATTATTCAACTAGTATAATTTCCATGGTTATTATTATTTTATTTGGTATTATTTACTCTTTCCATATTATGCTCAATATTACGTTTAAAGGGATTTTGTTTCAGTTATTCATCTTACCTTAAGGTTTATGTTTATTTATTTATAATAGCTTCTATTATACACTTACCCTTAATAAGCATATGAGCTCACCCATTTCTTATGTTTTATTTTCCTAGGATTCCATGAAGTGTATTATGTCTGATATGTAGGGTTAATCTATGATAACAATGGTGTTATAAATGATTATCTATTTTATGTTTTATGTTTTGAATTGTAATGTAAGGTTCATATATGTAATATATTTTCCAAGACTGCTAAATTGATCGGTCCTTTAGGATTTATTCCTTGTAATCATGCCAATGTATTAAATAATGTACTGAATAAGGGCTTATGGGGTTGTGGTGTTATAGTTGGTATCAAAGGATATTTACCACTAACCATGTAAACTAGATTTAGAAATCAAATATTAGAAAACATAACCCTATGAATGACATTAAGTATAAGTATAAGTATAATATATCATCTTTTAGATTTGGTAATGGATAAACTAGGTTAATAATATGGAATTATGGATTTAGAAGAAGATGGAATCATTTAGATATTCTATAATTGATTCTTCAGGACTATATCACAATGATTATTGTTTCTCACTTTGTGCTTTGAGTTTTGGTCAATGGTTACAATAAACAATGTTATAAAAGAAATGGTTGTACTGATGATGATGAAGAGACTATAAAAGGAAATGAGAAGGAGGAGGTATTAAGGAATAATATAATGAAGTATAGTTAATGGTTTATGAAAGAAGTATAAAGATTAAAGTTCATGTGTATGTGGATTCAATAATTATTTCATCTATGGTGCTCTGGTTATAAGAATCATGAGGCATATAAGGATTGTACTACAATAAATATTCTTCAAGGATTCAGAAGCATGAATGATTTCATTATGGGTTTTAAGGTGAAAAAATAATTGGATTATCACAATAAGAGATACATTATTTTTTGAGGGGAAAATCTCATGTTTATTTTTTTTATAAATTTAGTGACCCTCCTTATAAATTTTTGGACTGTGAATTTGGATAGAAGTATTTTAGAAATGTCTTAAGGTTGGAATAGAGTAATTTGAACATTAGATATTATTTTTTGAGATTAAAGTATGATTTATTGGATAATTTTGGAAAAGAGTTTTGGTTTCAATAAATATTTAGAGGATGAATGAAATATTTTCAGGCCTTATGATTTATCAAAAGTACTTCCGGCATGAAAAAAAATCATTTTGAAATTTCATTTACAGGTGTAAGGGATGAAGTAATAATAGATCGAAGCGCAACCAAAGGATGAGATTATGCTTATGACATGGAAAGAAATAAAGTACTTATCTAAATAGTAAATTAATTCTTCAACACTAGGGAATGAATCTTGAAACAAAAAATTCCATCCAAGTACTTTTCGGATGAATCAAATTCTCCCATAGATCATTATAGATTTATAGATTTATGATTGTTAATATTATCCTAAACATGTTCTCTATCACTCTCCATCAGAAATCGATAGTCAAATTTTTTATTTCATGTCCATTTTTTCCTATATGGAACCCTTGTATGTGTTATATCTAGTAACATTCGTACTTATGTTCCTTTATTTTAAAGTGTAAGTTTAATCAACCTTTATTCTGATGAGGGATTTTCAATAAAGGAATTTTGAATGGTCAAACCTTAGTTACCAAACACGAATTTGAAAATTGTGAGGATACAAATTTTTAAAGGGGTGGAAGAATGTAACACCCCAAGATTTTACATTATGTCTCTTTTTAAATTTAATCTCCTCGATATCTTGTGTTTCATGCGACACTGAGTTCAAGCGCACCATGATCTATCAAATTAGTCATTTAAAAAGAAATTATAAATATTATTAACCACATTATGAGATTTATAAATTTTATTTTTCCAAATAGACTTCATTTTTGAATTTAGAATAGTTTAGGGTTATTTTTTGGTATTTTTCTGAAAAGTTTTAATTTTTGATGAATAGTAAAAAATACTACATTGTAATTAAAAAAATCATTTAAATAATTATTTTATTTTAAATTAGTTTTAAAGTCACAATAGATAAATAATACATATATTAAACATATTTAGGTCATTTTAATCATTCTTATAATATAATTAGATATAAATAATTATTGAACTTTTGAACGTCTATTTCACACACCTTCTGGCCATATTTGCGGGATTAACATTAAACATAATTTTACTGCTTGTTTGAATGGAATATTGAAAAATAAACATAAATGGTTTTAATTAGTATGAATTTTTTTATCTAATAGGATCAAATTAATTTTTTTGAATAGTAACTTTAGTAAATTTTTATTTATTTATCACGGTTAAGGGTAAATTGGGTAATTAAAGGTAAAAATAATATTGTAATATTTAAAAGTTATCGTAACACTTTTTCTAATTTCATTGGATAAGTGGGATTTAGAAAAATCAATCTTAGTTTGTTATTATGATCATTTTAATCCACTTGGGTAAGAATAAGACTTTAATTATATTTTATTTAAAGATAAGATAAAAATGTCATACTCATAATTTTAATAAATAAATCATTTTTAATATAGGGTTATACATAAGATAAATTCTACTATAAATTGTATTTATAAATATAAAATTTTTATCTATATCTTGATAATTTATTTATAATTTTTATACGTTAATTAATTTAATTTAATTGTGACGCAATGATGATGTAGTAATTGATTTATTAAAGGATGATTCAAATAAATGAAATTAATAATATCAAAATAAATATCATTTAACTATTTTATGCCATAAAAATAAAATTTGGATGACTATGACATTTTATGAATTATTTAATTTAATTATTTATAATTAATCAAGTTGTTACAATTTTTTAAAAAGTGAATTAACAAATAGTGTTAAAATTGACATAAATGAGATTTTAAAATAAATAATTTTTATTAAATGATATAAAATTCATAAAAATATATAATTTTACAAAATAACTATTATGATGTTAATTATTTCATAAATGATTTAATTGGGGTTGGTTTGGAATTTTATAATAACTATATTAACCATATTGTGTAAAAAGACAAGTTGTCACCATAAGAGTTAAATTGTTTAACTTAGGTTTAAAGCCCAATGATAAGGTTAAATTTTAAACATAAACATATATATAATTTATTGGTTTAGAGGATTTATACCCATAATAATCTTAAACTCCAAATAACTCACTTTGTATCTATTTGAAATTGAAAATCAATTTATAATAAATTAATAGTTTTGGAGTTTCCTAAAGTGTCCATCCCCTCTCTTATAAAATGGCACATATCCTTGTCTTTTATTCACACCTATAAATCCATTTATTTCAAAAAAACCCTACCAATTTATCCTCCCAAGTTCCCTAAATTAATCATAAATTCCATACATTGGGAATAAATCCAACCTACGGAGTCATTTTGTGCAAATCAATACGAGAGACTCGAAGAAGAGGTAATTGTTTTACCAACTCTTTTAAAGTTTTTTTCTTCTTCTAATTACTTTTCCTTAGTTGTTTCCATGATAAAGTAACAACTCCAAAATATAATATATTCTAATATTTTTTTATTATTATGGGATAACCATATTCCTCCTTTTACTCGTCCTATTAAAAACAATATCCCCATGTGTGCGTGTGTACGGCTTACCGTCTCCACGTCGTGGTTTAAATTGTTTTTCATGTATACTTTATTTCAATGACTATAATGATGAATATAATGGATATAAATACTAAATATTACATGATATTTATTCTATATAATTAACATACCATCCATTTATTTATCTCTTTACCATTAAGGAAATGATATCGTCGCTCGTGCATACGTACGGCTTACCGTCTCCATGACGCGATGAGATTCATCTTCCACATTAACCATTCAAGAATGATTATAAATTTATATATAATGAATAAGTGTGAAATATATAAAATAATAATTCTACTATAATAATAAACACACACACACACACATATTTCATTTACTTTGTTATATTAAATATCAAACGAAAATGGAAACGACATTCATGCATACGTACAACCTACCATCTCCATGAATGGTGTATTCCATTCCATATTCTATATATATATATGTGTGTGTGTGTATATATATATATTAATATAATTAATATATATGATATATAAATCATTTTTTGTATTATTTAAGTAAGTAAATCATGATCTACGTGATACAATCAAAAATAAAAAGTCAAAACACGTACGATAAACAAAGTAGTTATTACCCGAAACATTTCTTTAACATGAAATTGTTAATAAATAGGTAATATAAAGTCTTAAATGAATCATATATGATATCATAATTATTATTATTATTATTTTACAAGTTAATAATATGTTTAAAACCACTATATAGAAGTTTCATACACATACAGAGGGAATCGGACCTACGGTAATGGTTAATTTCACAATCTCACTATTATCTGAGGTTATTTATACGTAAGTATCTACTGGGGAATATTTATCATCCATGTTTCCTAAAAATTTATTTCAGAATAATATTAATATTCCTTTATAATATTATGAATTCATTTTTACTAATTTTTGATTTTTTATAAAATTTTTTTAAGGGAATCTTTCTGTCTTTTTCTAAATGTGGTACTTTATGAACTTTTCAACAAAATAATGAAGGGATGTTTTTTAACTTATGCAGTTTGAGCGTATTTTTCCTCTATCATAATGCCTTAATGTTTTGAAGCGTCCCTTACAACCTTAAAATGTTATTTTCAAAAGAAATGTTTTATTTTATAATTATCCGTCTTTTAAATGATTTCAAAGTAAAAATGGGAATTTATCTCCAAGAGTTTTAATGATTTTATTAGATTATATTTATCTCTGTCAGCATCCTTTGTTATATTTTATGATTAATTGAGGTTGTTTTAATATGATAAAATCTACCATATTTTATTGAATGTTTTATGATATTATTGACTGTGCATATTCTATTTTAATACCATTCATGGTTTATGGATAAATTATTAACATTTTGTATGATAGTTTTAATATGAATGTTTATATTGGTTATGTTTCACCCTTTTAATATGAGGAATGAATTTTACTTATTAAGTGATGGTTTGGGTACCGATTAATGAAATCCCTATGGGTCAGGGACCTGTTAATGAAATCCCTACAGGTTTGCAACAAACCCTTTGTGTTTTTGTAAGAAGTTTTAAATTATTATGAGGATAGATCTTGAAATAAATCAGACTGGTTTCTACCTACTGACCTAAATTTTCACCAGGATAGATCTCGATAGTAGCTATATTGAGGATAGATCTTGATACTGCAGACATCCAGAATTATGCATTCCCTCATTATGATATTAGTTATTGATAATCCATGTGATTATTCGACTAGTAGAATATCCTTGGTTATACTTATTTTATATGGTATTATTTATTATTTCCATATTGTGCTCAATATTTTGTTTAAAGGTCTTGTGTTTTAGTTATTCATATTTCATTAAGGTTTGTGATTATTTATTCATAATTTCTTCTGTTGTATAATTACCCTTACTGAGCATCTGAACTCACCCATTTCTTATGTTTTATTTTCCCAAGATTCCAAGAAGTATATTATGACAGATATGCAGGGTTAATATAGGAGAATAATTACATTATAAAAAGATTATATATTTGGTATTTTATTTTTTGAATTATAATGTATGATTCACGTATTTAATCTATTTTCCAATAATATCAAATTGATCAGCCTTCAGGATTTTATTTCTTGTAATCATGCCAATGTATTAAAAAAATGTATCAGCTTTGAGCTTCTGGGGCCGGGGCGTTACAATAGAGTTCTCAAAGATATTTTTTAGTGGGACACCATAAAAATGTATATTATAGATTATATATATTGATTCATGGTATCTCATTAATTTTAGACCAAATGTATAAATTCTAAGGGAATGACGTAACCATTACCCATACCAGTAGAGAAAAAGAAAAACATCACCATGGAGTTTTTCACAGGACTCCCCAATACATCTAAAGGTCATAACACCATTTGAGTTATAGTCAATCTCCTTAAAAATTAAGTGCATTTTATTACTATTAGAGAAGATTTATTTCTTGAATAAATTTTAAGGATATACATTAAGGAATTTATAATTTTATATATAGTACCACTCTCAACTGTATTTGATCAAGATATGAGGTCTACCATGAATTTGTGGAGAAATATTTTACAAGCATTGAATACAAAGTTGAAATTTATCACTTTATACCATCCTTAGATATATGGTCAATATGAGATAATTATTTAAACCCTATAATATATATTAGTATCTTTATCTATGATTTTAATGGATGTTTGGATCAACACCTTTCTCTAGTCATATTTTCTTATAATAGTAGCTTTCACTTGAATATTCAGATGGATCATTATGAAGACCTCTGTTGAAAAAAGTATATAACTTAAACATACTAGGATGAAGTTAGATAAAAAAAATCTATTAAGACCTGAGATAGATGAAGAAATGGAATAGAAATTTAGATTCATTTAATAACACATCAGGGTAGCTCAAATTTGATAGAAGAGTTATGTTGATAATCGTCGATGGGATATATAGTTTTACATTGGAGAGAAATTATTCTTATAGATATATCCTTTTAATAAGTTTTTGATATTTGGAATTAAATGGAACTTGATCCCCAAATATATTGATCCCTTTGAGATTATTGATCGATTAGGGGAACTAGTTTTAGCACCTCATACTTTCACTCTTAGATCCAGTGCCTAAAATACATACTTTACATACTGGTTTTGATACCGAATATATATTCCTAGATATAATTATTCCATAATTATATGACTTAAAGAAAATAATTAATTACAAAAATATATAATAAATTTTAGTTTTATAGATTTATTGAATTAATAAAAAATATAAACTAATAAATCCCATGTATTTCACAACTAATGGTCATTTTTTCAACTATATAAGAAACTACTCCATCCATAATAAGTCTTAAAAATATGCCAAAAATTCTCCACAAAATATATTTTTTTATACATATCATGTGTAATATATTTCTTAATTACCCATATAAATGAAAACATAAGAAAGGGTAAGCACAAACACTCAGTAAGGGTAAATATAAGAGATAACAATCAAATATCATAAGTGACCACAACATGTGCATAAATTTCATGGAAGGAATAAATAAACATAAATAATTATATAATAGAATGAAAATAAAATCATATTATATCCATTTGTAATAATAGAAAGGAAAACATTACATGTATAGAAATAACTAATTCCTTAGTGATGACATGAATAATGACAGATAGGTGATTCTATTCCTTAAGCCAAGACATCAAGATCTTAGACATCATAATCTTAAAATCAAGTCCCTATGTCTAGGGAATATTTTTTATGGGTAGGAATACACCAAAATACATAAGATAGTTTATCTTATGATACCTATTGATGCATCAAGGGGATATCTAATACTGAGCCCCACTCACCACTAATTAAGTCTAATTCATTCATTATGTGATAAAATGAATAAATAAAATATAATAAACTTTTTCAATAATCATCCATATTGGAATAAAAATATACAGGAAACCAATAATTCTCCCCATATTAATAAAAGGGATAACATGATAATATTCCATTCATAGAAAGAAGGTGGGTGGTTAGTCAAAACACAATCAACTTTCCTAAGTAATCAATAAATATTCATATAGGAATACAAAATTTAAGGATTTAAAAAATTTCCCCAATCAAGAAATGGAATAGTTTTCTATATAAGTATCTTTAAAACTAACATTTTATAAAGCAGGGGCATATATTTATGTTAATAATTTACCCAATCAATTTATTAATAGAATCTAAGTAAACACCCTTTAATAAAAGAAATATAAAACATGATATTCAAAAACTTAAGGCATTGTAAGAAATGTTATTCCTATTCATGGTGGATGGTTAGACAAGAAAAAGGTAGTCATGGATCATATATTTGACAGAGAATAACATTAAATAATACATCTATATAAATAAGGTGAATGGTCACAAAATTTCATATCCCCAATGTAACAAAAGAAAATTATAAGGATGCTAACATAGATATAAACCTCCCTTGAAAGAATAATGCTTCGAACGACACCATAAAATAAAGGATCAGGAATTGGATTTTTTGATACCATGAATTAAATCCCATAAAATGAAAAATATAATAAAATAGAGGGAATATCATGAAACATAATTTCCATTTGGGTATATCCTTTTGAATATGAAATGTGAAATGGAAGTCAAAACGTAATTGAGTTTTTATAAAACACTTCCATCATTATCATAAATACAAAGTTACATGTAATTTTTAAAATTCATATTTTTAAAAGGTGAGGTGAAACATTAAAAATATTAATTTTAAAAATAATATCCAATAATGGATTATTAATAAATAAATAATGTTATTCAAGTAAATGTGCTCTCGAATAAAAAAATGATCATGAAAGTATAACCCATTTGATATTTTTAAAGTACATTTGTTAAAAACTGCATCGTAAAAAGAGTAAAAACACTTAATTTTTAAAATTTTGTATTGGAAATATAGAGGTCACATGATATAACACATATTTAGATTTTAAATTATAAATTAGAATATTAATGGGAAAGGAAAATATGGACAAAGAGGGGAAACTATCATTAAAGAGGATGAGAATCATTCTTAACAATGATTTAATTTTTTGGGGAAGATATTAATTAAAGTAAAATATTTGTATTAAAAGTTAAATTACCCCAAGGTGGATGAGAAAGTACCATATAAAAAAATAATAGAGTGGGAGGACTCAAGAATGGAATTTGTTTTAATATGAATCATTTTAACTCAAAGAAAATATATTTGAGTTTTTAATATCTCTTACGGGAAACATAACCCATAAGTATGAAACATTTCAAAAGGTTTTATGTGGTAGAAATGTAAAAAATTAGAGAATACCACATAATATAATCAAAGATAATAATTTACCCAACATAAATGAAATATGTTGAAGAGAATAATTGTAACTTATTGAATAAAAATTGAGTTACCAACAAATTTTTATGACTGGGGTAACACTTGAGTGAAAATACATTTGAAGAAAATAACATGATTTATACTATTATATCCCAATTATTACTAGGAAATAAAGTACATAAAATTAAATGGTTAATAGAACATGATATAGTGGAAACATGTTGTGTAAAATGTAACATGTCTCAAAGAATTGAAATTGAGACCAAGAAAAGACTCCTTGATTATTTCTTAGTCAAAATGTTATATAACCTATTTTATATCAAAAGTAACTATATTAAAAACCCATTTCATAATATTTTAATATCTATATCATTTTATAAAATTCATTTATAAATATTATGTCCATGTATATTAGTTAGTTTTTATCTATTTTGGATATCGAGTGTGAGTAATCTTTATCATCTTGAACTAGTTATGTAATAGCAGTGTTGTTATTCATTATTCTCCCAAAGTTTATTATTAAAAGCCCATTTAAGTTACTGGAATTTATTTTCTATAATTATTTATAATGTTATAATTACATTATATGGGAGTTATAGTTATGATTATTAAAGATTAAATTGGAAAATAGTTTGTTTCAGTTATTTTTCATGAACATAAATTGGTGTCCTAACTAATGAGTTAAATAATAATGTTACCCTTATATAAAAAAACAAAATAATTAGTTACTTATTAAAATCATATATTACCAAAAAGTAAATCCTTTTATTCATCTATGATATAATTTTATATCATTTTTCTGGTAGGTGGTTAAACTAACCCAAACAATAACATACCATAATTAATGGATGATTAGGATGTGATTTAGTTGCCATAACATTATAAAAGAATCATAATGACATTATATAGTGTTTATTATTGTGATATTTAATAATTTTAAAGAATTTTAATAAGAATATGCCATATATGATGTTTTTATACAGTATGAAGAAATCATTTTTTCTCTTAGAACACTCTTTTGCACGGTTGAATTTACCACAGTTTTTTATTCATAATATTGTTAATAGGTTGTACAATTTATCTTTATAGAAACTTAATAGTCCCATAAAAATCATATTTATCCATAAAAATCATTCTCATTATCATATATTTAATGAGGTGATGAAAATAAAAATAGAAATCAATTGTTCTTTGGAGGCAGTAGTCCACACATAAGCATTGTTGATGATTTTGTTTTTAGTTAAACTAGAGAAATGTATAATATGTTTTATCATTTAAGAATATAAAATATGTTATATATATGATACTTATTTTTTAAATTAAATACTATTACCACATGTGTAATGTGGTTAAGGAAAATGAAATATGACACTTCATGGAGGCTGTAATCCACACACATGCACGAATGTCATTTTTGTTTTCCTCAAGGGAGAAGGGGAAATGTGGTTAATAATTATTCCCATATAATAATAACATTTAGTATACAATAAATAATTATTTAATTATATATTAATTAAAATAATAAAATTTGAAAATTAATATAGAAAAATAAAATAAATTATTGAAAATTAGTACTCACATTGAGGACTAGGGATTTTCTTTAGAGGATTCCTTGAAAAGAGATAACATAGGATAATCTCTTATGAATAGAAGATTAATAGGGTAAAATTTTATTATAGGGGAAGGAATAAGTGAATGTTTCAAGAAGAAACCTAATTTTTTAGTGGTGTTTAAGGGGTGGTGAGAAGCCCCTTTTATAAGTGGTGAGAATCATTTTTTTGTAAATATTTAAAATTAATATAAAGAGAGAACATGTTTCACATGTCATGTAGCTCAAAAAATGGAAAAAATGGAGTGGGGGATGAGATAAGGTCTATAATATCTTAACAAATCAATTAGAAACATGTTTTTAAAATGTTTCAAGGTCTTTACCCCTAGATTTATTACTGTTGTCGTTTTTAGTTTTACCATGGTAATTAGTTTTTACCTAAGTAAATCAATTTTATGCAAAAAACTAAAATTTAAAGTATTATATAATTTGGAAATAATTATTAGGAGTATGAGATATTTTTTATTAGTTAAAATTTATATATGTAATAAAAATAAATTTTAGAATTAGCGCATGTAATGCGTAAAAACCCATTTTTAGAACAAGTGTATATTTATGTAGAAAATTTATGTGTAAGATAAAATTATAATTGTATTTTTATTTAATGATCTAAATTAATATATTATAAAATAAATAAAATATATTTGGATTTAAAATAAATGCTAAACTAAATTTTTCCAAAAATAATTTTTAATTAAAAGAAAACACTAAAAACAGTTCTTTTATTGGAAAGTATTACTTAAGTTCATAAAATTTCAAAAATAGGTTTTATAAATTCAAAATTTTACTTAAAATATATATTTGTGCTCAATAAACACATATTTTATCAATTAAAAGGTTTTATAAACTTATAGGTTTTAATTAAATGATGATAAAGTCATAAAATCTATAGTATTGGTAAAAGCCATATTTTCACTATTCACATATAAATCAACTAATTCAGAAAAATAACAAAAAAATAATCTTAATATAATATTAACGTGAAAAATATAAAAATAAATTTTATTTTTTAAAATTAAAATTCTAAAATGTTAAAATTTAACTTTTAAATAAAAAATAAAAAATTATAATGAAAATTATTTTCAAGGGAAAATAACCTTTTAAAAATATTGAAAATTTATATTCTTATGTCATATCAATTACTAATAAATTTGGGGTTAAAATATTATTAATATGAATAATATATTTTATCCATAATATATTTAGTTTATTATTATAAAATATATAAAAGATAATTATAGAAGGGTTGCATTTTAAATCATAAATCAGTCTTATTAGTTATTTAGATATACTAATATAATTTATCAATGATTTATCATTAATAATGATATTTTTTTATTTATACACATATTTCATAATTAAATTATATATATTTTTACCTTCCAATTATATGGAATCATTTTAATCGTTATATACTATTCTGTGGTTTTTTGTGGTTCGATGTTTCGTGTATCACATACTATCGAACATATCAGGTCATGAAGGAATATATAATTTAAAATATCAAGGTGTTTCATCCCCACTAAATAAATTACATCCTTTAAATTTTAATTATTACTTACTAATAAAATTATTTAAAGTAACTTAAAAGATAAATATAACTCAAGATATATTTTTAAATGAGGTGTCTACCTTAATATCTTAGGTATGACTAAGAAACACATTTTTTTCATCCATTATATTAATTATACTCTTTAATTTTTGAATATCCATTATGATGTTTTCATAAAAAGGTTTTATAACTATTGACAATATATTTTTAATAAAATTTTTTTAAATAGGTGATGAAGAGTTTCTTTAAATTAATAAAGTATTGTTATGAACTTTTAAAAAAAAGTTTGAGAGTTTCCTTAACTTTTTTAAGAAATTTTATTACAAATTCAGATGATTCTAATCCATTCTCAATGTTTCTAACATCATGAAAAACACATGATCTGAGATTGTTTTCCAAGGGAGAGATCAAGTTTTCAATTCTTAGACCACCATATGAAGTTCATTGGATGCAAAGTTCTGGAAATAGTTCTCCGGATATACCAAATACATGGTAATTATGTATATAAGCAGTTAAAATGGAGAGGAGGAAAACTTTGTTACTAAAAATAGGCTAGAAAACATAGATGATAAAACAGATGAAAGTGTATGGATTTCTAGCAGTATGAAGTCTAGGGGAGGGAAGTGAAACTTGATCACCGAACACAGTTTACCAGACAGACCAGAGATAAAGTCATCAGACAAAGTTTTTTTGAAGAAGATGATGTTATTGAGTTTGTACAAGGAATGAGAAGTCATATTTTGAGTATTTTATTTATGTGAATATGAAAGGATAAAATTTTCATCTCTGAAAAATAAAATACAAATGGGGAGATATCAAATAAGAAATAATGAGAAGTTAGAATTCGAGTTTTAATATATGAAAATACAAAGGGGGAGTAATAAAAGTTTAAAAAAATATTAACTAATGAAAGAAATGAGAACAAGTCACCAAAATAGAAAAATAATGTAGTCAACCATATTCAAAAGACTCAAGTTTACCAAATAGTGAATGATGAAGTTTTCCAGATAGATAGTTTTTACAATGTTTAAGTGGAAAAGTTATATTATAGACTCTATGAAGTTTGATTTTCAGAAGTTATGAAGTATGTTACTAAATAAAGGATAATGGATTGAGTCCATTGGATAGAGATCCATCTGACAGACATCCATCATATGGACACATCTGGAATGTTTTTTTGAGAAAAGTTTAAGATGAGGTAGGATTACTAGAAAAAAATTCAGTTGGGGAACGAAAAGTGGGGAAGTAAAGTTTTTTCACCAGATAAATTAATTCATAAAGAAGGCACCGACAAACATTAACACTGGATGGAGTCTTGGAGATGGTTTACATAACATTGTAAATATCCATAAAGAATTAATATGTTGTGCTATTTTTCAATTGGTTTTTTATCTAGATGAGATAAGAAAAATGAATAATTTCCTTAACACATAGGTTAAAAAAGTTTTAGAAATGTTGAAGACACTATGTTTTTTATGAAGCTTCAAGAATATAAAGGGGTGGAAAGTATGACTATACTTAACACTATTCTCATGGAAAAAAAGATGAAATGATAAATATTTTATGTTAGAGTGAGTTTCCAATCAAGATTATTTTTGGATTATTAAAAGTACCAAATAGAGTTTCAGTATAGAGGAATCCAATATAGAATCTGTTTAGATAAACCAAATAGAGAGTATTGAATAAATTTTCTAAGAAGAGTTTGAGGCATAATAGTTCTGTTCAATGGAAAAAATCATGTTAGAATATTAGGTATAGTTTTTGTGAGGTGCACTGGATGGAGTTTCATCAGATGGAGTTTCACTTGATGATGGTAGGGCATACGAGATAAATACTTTTCAAATGGAGGAAATAGAATGGAGATTTATAAATGAACTTTATAGGAGATATTTTACAAAGTTTCACATCATTTTTTGTGGCTTGGTTTATAAGAGAAACATTTTAAACCAATGGGGGTTAGTGTAATCATTCATATTGGGAGATAGAAGAAGTATAATAGGAGTTGGATCAAGTTGGATTCACTTTTTAGTAATAGTGAATTTCCATAGACCGATGGGAGTCTCTATTGAAATGATATAGGTTTTAAAACTAAGTCCAAACCTTATGTATCTTGTGTGCCTTGAATAAATTTTTTAATCTTTAATTCTTGTTATTTTTTTAAACATTTGATAATGATAAAACTCTAACAAATTGCAGGGGTTCATTTTGAGAGTTATTGAAATTAAAAAATGAAAACCACTAATTAACCCCCCCCCCCACTTAGTGTTTCAATGATCCTAAGTAACTTTAATTATTATTAGAGTAAAGGATTCCCTATTTGATCTTTATCATGGAAAATAATAACTCATTGAATAGTAGAGGTATTCCTACCTTTGATTGAAAAAATTATCATGGTTTAAAAATAGAATGATTCTATATCTTCTATTTCTTGGTCTTGAGGTAATTTATGTGGCTAAAATTTGATTTCCACCCATTGATAAAAAGTATCCTATGTCCTTTTTTGATAAAATAAATATTGAGGTTTTATGGTAAAGCTAGAAATGCTATTTTGATGTATTTTTTTAATTTTTTTATAAAAGAGGTGGGTCTTGAAACCTCCAAATAAACTTGGGAAAACTCAAAATTATCTTTAATGGAAACACTAAACTAAATGAAAAAATGTTAAAAATATATCAAAGTAAGTTTAAAATATCATAATGGAAGATGGAGAAACTATTGATTATTACTTCACCAGAGTTAATGATGTTTTTTATAAAATCATAGAATTCTGATATATCATTGAATATTATACCATTTTTAAGAAACTTGTGATAAAATTACTGGATAGATTCAATTCAAAAATATCTATTTTAGAATATAAATTTGATTTATCTCTTGATTAATTACAAACATTATTATTGAATATGAGATAAAAAAATCTCTAGTATTTAAAAATAAGATCAAGGATAGAATTTATTTTGAATCTATGAGAAATAGGAAAATCCAAAATATTGATCATGATTTGGTATAACTCTATAAATTAGAAGATAATAAATTTTATTTTGAATAAAATAGAAGAATAATTTCTCTTATCTCTAAAAAATATCATAAAGGTGGAGAAAAGTTCAGAGTAAAGTTCCCAGTTAAAAGTTTCGGGTGTGGAGGAATTGGGAATTTTTATATGATTCTTCTTAAGAATAAATCTGGAGTTTATGAAGATTATTTTGAAGAAAACCCTCGGTGGAAGAAGTGAAAAAAAACTTCTAGGGAGGATAATAAATCCACCGGTGTTAATAAAAAATCTACTAAAAATATCAGAACTATAGTGAGTCAGAAATTTGAGTATGAATATTCTTATAAATTTTTATAAAAATATGAAAATATAAATAATTTTATAAACTTATTTTCTAATGTGTAAAATAATGAATATACTTTTAGTAGTTAAGATTAATAGGGTGGAGAAACTTACTAGGAGTATCAGCTGAGATCAGAACTCGTTGCAAGTCTCGATAAAAACACAAAACTCAAGAAATAGATCATAATATTGAAAACAAAAATTAGAAAGAATAACAAAGGAAGGAAATATTTACTTAAATAGTAATATGAGTATATCTAGGAGATCATAAACCACAAATTGAAAGTTTTTGAACAAGGAAATATGGTGGAAGATCTTGGTAACAAACTTGTTGTTAAGGAAGAAAATGTTTTTAAAAATCAATCAAGATTTCTTGAGGTTGAAATTAACTTAAATAATATTAGAAAAAATTTCAACAATTCTTCTGATATAAAGGATGAATCATATCAATTTACTATGAAAATGAATTCCAAGAATTAGGTGACTTCAATATCCACGAAACATAAAAGTTCATCTAGTTATCTGATCCATGAAGGAGTTAAAAACAATATTGGGAAAACATGGGATGATAAGGGAAGTTAAAAATATACTATATTAATTAAAGTTGAAAATAATATCCATAATAAAGTTATGCCATTCTAAGAGGAAACAAGAATAGAAAAATGTCACGAACATTGAAAAAATTTATACAAGGAAAGATCCCACTTTTATATAAGACTAAGATTTAATGTTTTTTATTTGTATTGTGGAATTTATTGGAAAAAACTTATAATTATTAGTAAAACATGTCTCTCCCCATAAATAGGTAATGAAATTAGGTTGATAAACTGTGTAAGAAAAGATATAAGATTTTGTAATATATAGGAATAAATAAAGGAAAAATCATAAGATGCTAGAAAGTTTATAATGAAAAATCATTTTGGTTTCTTAGAGGAATTTTGTGTAAGATGTGACTAACTAGGTCACTTAACTGAATAATTTTTTAAAACTCCTCTAGGAAAAGTTTTTTATGATAGACAAGAATATGTGGTTGAAATTAAGAGAGTTAAAGAAAGTGGTTTTAATATTGAAATAGCTCTTAAAGGTAGAAAAGGGAACAAAACTTGGATTATTGATAGTTTTTATTCCACACACATGATAGGTGATATGAAAATATTTTAAAATTTTTAAAAACATGTGGATAAGGTACTTTAATAAATGATACATCCTTAAAAATTAGATGAATTAGAACAGCTAAGAATGAAGATTAGAAACTGAAATATAAGGAAGTTTTATAGGTTGATATGATCAAACACAAACTACTGAGGGTTATCCAACATTGTAATGATGGTAAGAAATAAATATTCAAGAGATATTCTTATATCATCAGAATTGTGGAATTTGGAAAAGTTGTTACCAAGGGAGAAAGAATGAGTATAAATGCTTTTCAGATTGGAGAAATTTGTAATTCATGTTCCTTAAGTGATGAAGAAGAAAATAATTTTTTTTTAATAAAATAATAGGGTATATTGGAAAGAAAAGTAAGAACATAATTTTAAAATTAACTTTTGTAATAAAATTTCCACCCTTGAAAAGGAAATAATATTGTGTTTTTAAAAGATGGAAAAAGTGAATATGGTTCGTAGAAGGAAAAAGAAAGATAAAATTCAATCTACCAAACCTTTTGAGCTCATTCACTTTTATATTGTTGGGTTGATGAGACATTAATAAAAAAATGGGATTTGTAATTTATCAATTTTATTTATGAATTCACTCAAACGAACAACATAATTTTTATGAATCACAAATCAGAGGCTGCAGAAATTATCAGATTTTTCAGAAGGGAAGTAAAAAGTGAGATAGTTTCTTATATACTAAAGCTAATAATAAATGAAGGTAAGGAGTACATAAGTAATTATTTATAATATTATATGAATAATCATGGAATCAAAAATCAATATAGTACTCCACACACCCCTCTATAAAATGGAGTGGTAGAAAGGAAAAAAATTAGTAGAAATGCGACGAAATATGATGCCTGAATATAAACATTCTAAGTTTTTATAAAGATAAGATATTGGTACTATTGTTCATGTACAAAACATATGTTTATTTCATCCAAAATCCAAAATTACTTCCTATGATATGTGTAACAATAAAATACATTCAATGAAATATTTCACAGTTTTTGGGAGTTGTTTCTTGGTAAAGATAAAAATATGGAATTTGGAAAATTTTATGAAAAAGATAAGTAATTTTCATATGATATTATTATAATAGAATAATTTATAAATTTTGACATAAAATTTTACAATAGTTTCTGGATTCTTATGATGTGAACGTTATTGAAAATATATCTTTCTGAAAAAAAGTTATTGAAAATTTTGTGGAAGATTAATTGAAG
Organism: Viscum album; assembly: GCA_963277665.1. Taxonomy (NCBI): domain Eukaryota; kingdom Viridiplantae; phylum Streptophyta; class Magnoliopsida; order Santalales; family Viscaceae; genus Viscum; species Viscum album. The sequence continues at coordinate 2,133,439,229 of OY728145.1, read as the reverse complement.
ACCTACAATGAAAATAAAAAATGTGAAGATGAATGTGATCCAAAATATCTACATGAAGATTCATATGAATTGTGTGATAAATTGATTTAAAGAAATATAAAATATCTCAAATTTTATACCCCATAGAAACAATTTGAATCTGAAAACATTTTTTGGACATCAAAAAGATACTATTCAAAATTGAATAAAGTTGAGACTTGAAAATTAGAAATCACATAGCTCACAGGTTGAATTAGAATCAGTTTCAAATGAAATTAAACATAAAGAGTCATTTGATGCTATGGATAAAGAGTTATATCATATTGAGAAGAATGACACATGTGAACTTGTTCCATGACTTGTAGGAAAGAATGTTATATGGAAAAATTTGGTGTATAGAAACAAGCTCAATGAATATAGAGAAATTTCAAGAAATAAAGATCAACTTATTTGAAATGATTACTCATTGGTGTAAGGTTTATATTATTAAGAAACATTTTACTTGGTTTAAATATTGTAAACTATAATAATGTTCTTGGTTTTTTTGTCACACCATTTTTACAAATTTTATTATATTGATGTTAAGTTAGATTTCTTAAATGGATAAATTTATAAATAATTTTTCATTGATAAACCATGTGATTTATTACTTGATAAATATGTAACCAAATTTTATAAGTTAAAGAAATACTTATACGTATTGAAATAAGCTCCAAGATCCTAATACTCAAAACATGATAGTTTCTGGAATAAATTAAAATTTTCTAAAGGAAAATTTGATAACAACTTATATGTAAAGGAGATGACCTCAATTACCCTGATTAGTATTATTAATGTTGATGAAATAATTTTTTCCATGGATAGAGATAAATCTTGTAAAGATTTTTCTAAATAAATGAATAAAATTTTTGAAATGTCAATGATCATAGAATTAACATTGTTTTTTGGGATTAAAAGTTCAATAAATGGACATATATATTTTCATATATTAAGAAAATTTTACTAGTAATTTGTTACAAAATTTGGACATAGAGAATTCCAATTACGTTCTTACTCCTATTTTTTGGCATGAACATGAGTAAAGATAAATGTATGAAAAGTGTGAATTATAAATACTTTAAAAGTTTATAGGAAGCTTTATCTATCATACATATTCAAGGATAGATATTGTTTATGTTGTTAATTTATTTGTAAGATATCAGAGTGATATGAATGAATCACATATACTAGTATCTAAAATAATACTTAGGTATGTTAAAGAAATATATTCTTATACCATGTTGTATAAAATAAGTTATGACATGAACTCTCTTAGATAAAATGATATTGATTGGGTTGAATATTGAAATGATTGAAAATAAACATCCAGAGGAACATTTTACCTAGGATAATATTGTGTGAGATAGCATAGTAAGAAATAGATTTTACTAACTTTAACTATAGTGGATATAGAATATGATGTCACCGCCCATGCCTGTACACAAATTATTTGGATGAAATTTCTATTGGAATATTTGAGAGTGAATGTTTGTAAATCATTGAAGATACTTTGTAATAATAATTGTTCCATTGATCTTTCCAAAAATACTATACAACAATCAAGATAAAAGCACATTGATATTAATTATCACTTCATTAATGAGAATTTTTCAGGTGGAGATGTTATGATGGAGTATATTTCAAAAAATTACCAAATTATGATATTTTAGCCAAATATATAAAAAATAGAAAGTTTTGAATAATTAATTGTGAAACTACATGTTTAACTCTCACTAAATACTTTCTTAAGTGTGTAAGGAATCCCCCCACCATCATTTGGATTATGTTGACAAAGGGGGAGAGCAAGTACAACTTTTCTTGAATAGGGGGGGGGGAGTAAGTACAACTCTTTCAATTATGAATATGAAGTTGTGGTCATTAAAAAATGATAGAGAAAAAGAAAAATAGAGATAAAAAATAAGGGGAGTTTATCCAATAGTTTGGTGTCATGAAAATATATTTGAGAAATGTTCTGGTTTGATAAAAGTTAAAAAAATCGATAATTGTTTTTAAAATGATGAGTTGTGAAAAATTTGGAGTTTGAAAAGTTGTTATAAATATTACCAAAAAAATAAAAGGGGGGAAATTAAATATCCTTTGAGATGTTTTTATAAAAATGTTTTTTATTTTTTGACAACATATTTTTTATGAGTGTTTCTTTTGATGGTGAAAAATAGTTACTGGAAATTAAGAAATTTTTGTTATGAAGATATTGGAGGAAGTAATAAAGTTTCATTAATTTTTTTAGAAAAATTATTAAAAAGTCAAATGATGTTATGATATTATCAATGTTTCCAACATAATGAAAAATATCAAGATCCAAGGTGTTTTTCAGAGGATGATATTATGTTTTTGAGACACAAACTATTGAACGAAGTTCAGTAGATGCAATGTTCCAGACATAGTTATTTGGATGGATTGGATATATGGGGATTGGAATAAGTTTTTAAAAGGGATTGGAAGAGAAATTTATTAATAGACACATACTAATAGATGAATATTATCAAACATATGATAGTGGATAGAGTTTTAATGGTATTAAGTCCATGGGGAGAGAAGTAAAACCTGGTAACTAAACATAGTTTACGAGGCAGGCTAGAGATCAAGTCATTGAACATATTTTTTTGGAATAACATAATTCTATTAAGTTTTTATAAGGAATGAGAAGTATAATTTGGAGTATTTTATTTTTGAAAATACCATAGGATAAATTTTTTATCTTTGATAAATACAATAAAAGTGTGGATATGTCCATGAATAAATGATGATAAGTTTGAATTTGATTTTTTATCTGTGAAAATACAAAGGGGAGAAATCAATGTTCGAAGACAATATTATTTGACAAAGGAAATAAGAACATGTCAATTTACAGAGAAAAAATATAGTCTAACATATTGAAATGGATCAAGTTTACCAGACAGTGACTGATGATGTTTTCTATATAGACAGTTTATATAATTTTCAAGTGTAAAGTTTTGTTATAGACACTATGAAGTTTGATGTTGAGAAGTTATTAAGTTCTATACTGAAGGAATACTAATATATTGAGTCCTTTAGAGAAATATCCATTAAAATAAAATACATAAGATGAATCTTTCTAACAATTTTTTTATCAAAGGTTGTGTAGTGGTAGGATCACTTGACAAAGTTAGCATGATGAAGAAAAGTGGAGAAGTGAATTTTTGTCAGAGGACACAGTAATTCCTAAATAAGACACCAAAAAACATTAACACCATATGGAATCTTTGAAATTATTTACATAACTTTGTAAATACCCTTAAATAATAATTATGTTGTGCTATTTTTCAATTCTTTGGTAATCTAGACGAGATATTGAGATTGAAGAAGTTATTTAACACTGAGGTTAAGTATGTTTGATGAAGGTTGGAGATATAGAGTTTTTAAAAAAAATATTCAAGAATATTTAGGAATATTTTATATGTATTAAGAATCTTTAAGTGACTTTCATAATAAGGTATAATAATTGTTTTTGGAATTTGTTTAATCGGGAAAATGAAATTGAGTTCTTGTCTTTTCACTTTGGGAGAACCTAAGGGTGGCGTGGAAAGCATGATTGTACTTTACACTATTCATAAAAAAATATAAAATGTTAAAGATTTGGTGTTAGAGTGAGTTTTAAATATATATTACTTTCATATTGAAAAAAATTACCATTCAAAGTTTTAGTATAGAGGAACCGAATAGAGAATATATTCAGAGAAACTAGATAGAGAGTAACAAAAAGAGTTTTCAAGTAATGTTTGAGGAAAAATTGTTTGATCCAATAGATATAGATCAGGTTATTATATCTGAAATAATATTAGTGAGATTTATCAAAAAAATAATCTAATTGGGTAAGGGCACACCAAAAATACACTTACTAGACAAAGTAAATCAGATAGATATTTCTGAATGAACTTTCCGGAAGTTATTTTAAAAAGTTTAACATCATTTATGCTGGCTCTTTTTTTGTTAGAAAAAACTTTTTAAACAGATAATAGTTAGTGTAATTATTACTATTAAGAGATATAAGAACTATAATTGTATTTTAATCAAGTTTTATTTACTTATTACTAATAGTGAATTTACATGGACTAATGAGAGTATTTATGGAAAAGATGTAAGTTCTCATAATGAAGTTAAACATTGAAAATATTTCATGCCATATATAACTTTATTATTATTTAATTATTATGGGTTTTTTATAAAAATTTGATAATTATAAAACTCTAAAAAGTTTCAGGAGTTCGTTTCAAGAGTTATTGAAATTGTAAAAAGACAACCACTGATTCACCCCCCCTTCTTAGAAGTTCGATGATACTAAATAATTTCACTTTTCATCCATAATTATTTTCTCTATTTCCTATTTTTTCTCACAATAAATATCTTCAAGTTAATTGAATAAATTTCTTTAGGGGATTATTCCCACATTTATGAAATGTATAAAATTGAATCTTCTTTCCTTTATCATCCTTGTCACCTAAATTTCCATGAGGTTCCATCCTTCTCTTATTTGGTATGTTTGTGATTTCAACTATGTTCACGTTTTTAATCATAATTATTGATAGTTGGTTTAGAATAATAAAAGTATTTCTCATTCTAACCCTTATCCTATTAGGTTTATTATTGAGATAATTTCCGTATTTTCCATGGAAGCCATTATTATCTTGGATCCATAGAGCTTCAACCATTTCTAGAACTAAAAGAGTTAACATGACTGAAAAACATTATAAGATTATTATCATAAATAATCATAAGAAAAATAACAACATAATATGTCACTTTATCATACTATCATGTTATCCTATAGTTATTACAATTCAACTTGAATAAGACTTGGTTCAACCTATATCACTTCTTCGTTTAACCTATATCCACCTTGGTTCAACCTAGGTTACTTTGAGTTGGGTTTTATAATAATTATTAACATAATCCTAAAAATGGAGATCCAAAATTATCGTGAACTTTCTTAAAATGTTATAAATATAAAAATCATTGATATCTATTCTCTAAAAATATATCTTATCCTTTATCCAGGAAAGAACATATCAATTAATAAATACCTTTACTTTTGAATATCTATGTTTCAATCTATTTTATCCTTGTTCACTTTCCTATTAGGTCATTTACCCTAAACATATTCAACCCCCTCTTAATGTTTCATAAAGAGAATATTAATTAACCAAAACATATCACATGGGAGGTTCTAGACAAGTGTGTAGTCTTAAGCCCACTCATCATGAACCAGAGTGAATATTGATTCATTTACCAACCATCCTTTTTTGAGGTGATTACCCCCAGGTGCATTTGTTTTACAGCCACATCCACTTTCCAGTATCTAGATAGAGATCTAATTTCTTGGAAAACCACACAATATCTAATTTACCAAAACTTTTTTATGGTATCCTATACTTATACTTATCCCTTAGATAAATCTCTAGGGTTTTCACTAATGTTTTCTTATTCCAATATCTAGAATACTTAAAATTAATTCGACTAACCAAAAGGGCCATCTATAACTTTTAAATTATGATCAAACTTAACTTATATACCCTTAAATTATCCTCAACTAACATATTAACTTGTAAAGTTATATAAACCAATACTTGTTACCAATTATTGAACCTCGGACCTATACTTTTGGATATGGAATCTAAAACACATATTTTTTAAACTGGATTTGATACTAACTATAGATTCTTATACATAAATATCACATAATTACATGACTTAAATTAAATATTTCATTATATAAATTCTAAATACCTTTTAGGTATAAATATTTTGAGAGTTAATACAATTCATAAACTAATAAATCTCATGTCTTTATTAACTAATGGATATTTTTTCCACTACATAAGAAATTACTTAATTCATAAGAAGTCATTAATATCTCCCACAAATTCTCTACACAAGCTATTCCCTTATACATGTCATGTGTAATACATTTCTTCATAACCTGGGGAAATGGAAATATAATAATGGATGATCCCAAAAACTAATTAAATTTAAACATAAGTGATAATAGTCAAATATCATATGTGAGAATAAGATGTGTATAAATATTATATCAGGGATAGATAAACAAAAATAATTCCATAATAAAATGGAACTGAAAGAATAATATATCCATGGATAACAATCGAAATGAAAATATCACATGGATAATAATAATTTATTCCTTAGTGATGAAATGAAAAATAATGGACAGTAAATTCCATTCCCTAAGCCAAGACATCATGATCTTATACATCATGATCTTACCATCAAGACCTTCTAGCTAAGAAATATTTTTTTTTCTAGGAAAGGATACACAAAAATACCCAAGATATTTTATCTCATGATACACATCTATGCATCGATAGGCTATTTAAAATTTGACCCCACCCATCCATATAATTAACTCCAATGCATTTATCATATGATAAAATGAATAAGTAATACATAAATTACTTTTCCAATTATCTTATATATTGGAATGAAAATAAATTTCCCCATGTTAATAAAATGGATAACATGATAAAATCCCATCTAGATAAATAAGGTGGATGGTTAAATAATAACATTAATATAGGAATAAAAAATATACATATTTTCAATAGTTATTCAATCAAAAAATTGAATAACTTTCTATGTAAACATCCCTAAAACGAGAACCATATAGAGTAAGGGGTGTATAGTTAAGTAAATAATCTCCCTAATAAATAAATGTATATAATTTAGGTGAACAAACTTCAATAAAATAAATAGAAAATTGGGTATTCACAATGTAATGTCATTAGAATAAAAGCTACGCCAATTCACAGTAGATGGTTAGTAAAGACAAAGGAAATGATGGATCATATCTTTTTTAGAGAAGAACATTATATAATTCATATAGGGAAATAAGGTTGTTGGTTACAAAAGTTTATATCCCTAGTTTAATAAAATAAACTTATAAGGATGTTAACATAGATTGAAAACACCCTTGAGAGAAGAATGCTTCTGATGATACCACATAAGAAAGGATCAAGAATTGGATTTTTTTATACTATGATTTCAATCCAACCAAAAGATAAATATTATAAAATAAAGTGTATGTAATTAAAAACAAGTCACATTAGGGTAAATCCTTTTGAATATGAAAAGGGAAGTGGAATTGAAATCATAATAAAATTTTTATTAAACATTTTCATTGTTATTGTATAGAAAAAATTACAAGATATTTTCAAAATTCATCTTTTGAAAATTTGAAGAATTTTTTTTGAGAATATTTACATTTAAAAATAATTTCTTATAAAATATTCTTGAAAAATATATAATGGTATCCAAGGAAATCCATTCTGGAAAACAAAAGGGTAATAAAGGGTAATAAAAGTACATTTTTTAAAAATCCACATCATAAAAAGGGTAATAAAACTTACTTTTTAAAATATAGGAAGAAAAATATAGAGGTCACATGAGATAATAAATTATTATGTATCCAATTATAAAGTAGAAAATTTTTAGGAAAGTAAAATATAGACAAGGTGGGAAAACCGTCTTTAAAGAGGATTAAAATTATTCTTAATAATGATATACTTTTGGGGGAAGAGATTCATGAAGAAAAAATTTTTGAATTAAAATTTAATTCAACTGAGAGAGGAATAAAAAGTTCCATATAATAAAATATTTGTGTTCAGTAACCCAATAATGGAAAAGAAAAGTTCAAGATGAAAAATTATAACTCAAAGAAAGGATATTTGAGTTACTAATACCCCTTATGGGAAACATACTCCAAGAAGAATGAAACATTTGAAAATGGGTTTATACTTTTAAAATGTAAAAAATGAGAGAATATAAAATAATAAAATTAAGGGGGTATAATATACAAAAAATATATGAAATAATTTTAATAGAATTGTCATAACTCAATGAACAAAAATTGAGTTACCAAAAACTCTTATGAATAGGGTAACACTTAAGTAAAAATAAATGTGAAGAAAAAAACTTGTTTTCGATTAGTATATCCCATTAAATAAAAAAGAAATATATTGTATAAAATTAATTAGATAGTAAATAAATAGAAAACCATCCAAATAAAACATGATACATAACATGTAACATGTCTCGAAGAATCCGAATCGAGACTAAGAAAACCCTTACATTAATTCCTGCACAGTCAAAATATGCTCTAACATCATGTATATCAAAAGTAACTATATTAATCAGCCATTTTAAAAAATAATATGTATAAAATTTTATAAACATCATTTATAATTATTTTGAACATGTATATTAGTTAGATATTATATATTTTCAATATCAGGTGTGAGTAATCCAAACCGTTTTGAACTAGTTTCATAATATTAGTGGAGTTCTTCATTATTATACCAAATATCATCATTACTATATAATTTAAGGTACTAGAAATTATATTTTATAATTTTTTATAATTTTATAATTTTATTCTATGGTATTTTTATTTATGATCCTTAAATATGAAATCGACGAAGAGCATGTTTTAGTGATTTTACACGAACAAACATTGATATATTAAATAACGAGTTTAATATTAATGTATCCATTATAGAACTAAAAGGAAATCATTATTTGATTATTTATATCATATATTACAAAATATTTAATCCCTATAGACATCCATTATATAAATTTATAGCATTGTTCAACTAGGGGGTTAAACTGACCCAAACAAAAACATATCATAATTATTTGATGATTATGAAGGTATTTAGTTATAATATCATCATAACATATGTATTGAGACCTTATTTATTTTTTGTTAATGAGATATATAATAATTGGGAATAATTATAATAATAATATAACATATCTAATATTTTTATATAGTATGAAGAAATAATTTTTTCTCTTGGAATGATTTTTTGGATGGTTGAATATACCATGGTTTTTTATTGATCATACTATTAATAATTTGTCCAATTTATATTTTAAAACATTAATAATTTCTTAAAAATATTATTTATCCATTAAAATCATTCTCATTACTAGCCATGTATGGTGATGATGAAAAGAAAAATGGAAATCTATCATTCTATGAAGGTGGTAGTCAACACGTACGCATAGTTGATGATTTAATTTTACATAGAATAGCATAAATGTATAGTATGTTTTATCATTTAATAATATATAAAATCTTATAAATATCGTACTTATTTATTAAATTTAACATTAGGACCATTTTTGTTAAGTGGTTAAGGAAAAAGAAAGTTGATGCTTTGTGGAGGTGGTAATCTGTACGCATGCATGAATATTGTTCTTTTTTACCTTGAGGAAAAAGGGAAAATATGGTTAATAGTTTTTCCATTATCATAATAACATTAAGTATAAAATAAATAATTATTTCACTTTATAGGAATGATAAAAATAAATTTGTAAAATTACTATTAAAAATAAAAGAAATTTGGGAAAATTAGTACTCTTTTTTTGGATTAGGGCTTTCCCTTGGAGGACTCCTTAGAAAGCGTGGGATTAGGATAATATCATGTGAACATAATATTAATATGGTGAAAAAAATATTATATGGTAATGATTAATTTTATATTTTCAATAGGGAACCGAATTTTTGAGTGGTATTGAAGGGGTGGTGAGAGGCCCCTTTTATAAGTGGTGAGAATGGAATTTTTGTAAATATTTGAACTTAATATAAAGATATCACATGTTTCACATGTCATTCGGAACTAAAAATTTAAAATATTGGAGTTTGCGATCATATAATGTTGATAATATCTCAAAAAAATCAATTATAAACATGTTTTTACATGTTTCAAGCTCTTTCCCCCTAGATTTATTACTTTTACCATTTTTGATCTTATCATGTAAACTGTTTTTTTACAAAAGTAAATCATTTTTATGCCTAAAAAAATTGACCTCACTAAATAATTTTTCAATAATTATTAAAAATATTAAATCCATTTTTTTATATAAAATTTATATATGTAAGAAAAATCAATTTTAACATCAACTCATGTAACGCGTAAAAACCTATTTTTAGAAAAGGTGTATTTTTTAGATTAAAATTTATGTGTAGGGTAATATTATCATTGTATTTTATTTTAATAATACAAATTGATTTATTATAAAACAAAATAAAATTTATGTGGCTTTAAAAGTAAACTAAAACTGAATTTTACCAAAATAATATTTAATTAAAAGGAAAGAACAAAAATATTTTATTTTATTAGAAAATATTATTTAAGTTCATAAAATGTGAAACATAGGTTTTATAAATTTAGAATAATAATTAAAAATGTATATTTTTTCTCATTAAACACATGTTTGGTCAATTAAAATGTTTTATAAACTTATATCTCTTACTTATATAATGATAAAGTCAAACAATTTACAATATTTGTAAAGGCAGTGTTTTCACTATTCACCTAAAAACAACTATTTTTAGAAAAATATAAAAAATTCATCATAAGATAATATTTACATGCTAAATTAAAAACTGAATTTTATTTTTTAAAATTAAAATAACAACATTTTAGAATTTAAATTTTAAATAAAATTATAAAAATATAATGAAAACTGTTTTCTTAAGAAAATATCCTTTTAAAAATATTATATATTACTATTATTATTTCATATCAATAACTATTAAAATTCATGTTAATATATTATTAATATCAAATATATATTGTATCTATAATCTATTTATTTTCTTAAAATAAAGGGTATTGAATAAAATTTTAGAAGAGTTATATTTTAAAACATAAATCAGTCTTATTAGTTATTTAGAAACACTAATTTAATTTATTAATGTCTTAGAATTGATAATAAACCCTTTTTTATTTATACATATATTTCATAATTCAGTTACATTTTTTTAGCCTCTGATTATATGGATACATTTTAATGATTATATATTGTTCTGTGATTCATTGTGGTTCGGTGTTGTGTGTATCACATGATATCAAACATATTAGCTCTTAAAGAAATATATAATTTAAAATCTCATGTTTTTACAATAACTTATAACTTTTAACTTCCACCAAACATCACCCAAGTTTATGATGTGTTACGTGTATTAATTTTAAAGAAGTAAATACTTGATCCTTCTCATGTACTTTACTCAGAGGTTATACCACTAGAGCATGATCTTTTTTATGAGGAGACATCAATGGAAATCTTGGATCACCTGGTTAAAGTTCTCTAAAGGAATAATAAATTTGAGTAAGATACATGGGAACCTAAGGAGGTAATAAGGTAGAGCTATAATAATTTTTTTTCATCAGAGTAACGGAATTTCATGGGTGAAATTATTATAAGGTAGTAGAATGTAACACCCCATTACTTTGAAATATATTTTTCTTTAATAAATTTGATGTGTTTGATATATTTTTTAGCATAAAACATCAAAATTAAGTGAATAATTCATTATTAATAATATAAAATGAAATAAATTAATAGATCATTAAATAAAATTGAAAAAATAATTTATTTTTTAAAAAAGGGTGAAAGTCACTTAATGAAATACCTTTGATCCAAAAAAACTCTTTTGAAGTATTTTTTTGGATTTTTCATTTTTTTAAATTTAATACTATGAAGGAATAGTATAAAAAAATTATTGATAAAATTAAAGTTACAAAATAAAGTAATGAAAATCATTAACTTGTTGAGAAATGATAAGGAGTACTAATCTAGTAATTCATTGCTAAATGAAAATGTTTTATTTACAAACAACATTTCAATCATATTTGTTTCATTTAAAAGTTGATTTCTTTTAATTTGAGTATCAAACATATGGAATAGTATTATTTATGCATGTTTAAAAATTTGTGATCATTCATACCTTTGTTGTAAATTGGTTATAAATAAAGATAAAATAATTTCAAGGTAAGAAGAGATATTTTTTAGAAAATTATTTTTATGCAAAAAATGTGATTTTACATTAATAAATTAAATTAATCACTATTTATGGATAATTTTTATAATATTTTTAGATAATATATTCAATAAAATATGTTAAAATTTATCTAATGGTTTTTACTCGGTTAGGAATAAAATAAATTTATTTTAATGCTTAAAAAGATAATTTTCAAAAAAACTATTTTCAATTCATTTTGAACACTTATTTTAAAATTAAATTTTACCACCTATATGATAAAATTGTTTCCATATTAAGAATTATAATATTCAAAATTGGTTATAAGACCAATTTCAATTTTGGTTATAATGAATGGTTACCATGGTAAAAATATTGTCACCACAATAAGGGTTAAAAGGGTCAATGAGGATATTAAACTAAAAGATAAAGCTTCAAATATCAATAAAAATTGTATAAATATTATTTTTTGAGTTTTTTTACTTTTAATTATCCTGTATATGAATATTTGTCCATTTGGTACCAATTTCCCATAAAAATGATTTTATTTTATTTTAAAGTTAATAGTATTTACAAGGGTGTAACTTCCCTCATTTATAAAAGGGTGTATCCTATTCTCATTTTTACAAACCACTTGATCACCTTATATTGACAAAGATTTTAAAAAATACCTTCCCAAAGGTGTTTCCACGGCAAGGTCTCATAACTGACGACATGCCAGTTTTCGTACTACCTGATGCCTCTCCACAACACTAGGGCCTTGGTCATCCCCCTTGTAAATAGGTATATAGGCAGGAAACATCATTACAGGAGTGGGAAGGGACCTAATATTGGTTACCCAACATTGGGGGATCTCTTTACCCCCATATGGTTTGACCGTCGGAACTAGACACGGAGGACTAGTCACAACTTCTAGGGTATCCGGTGATACTCTATTGGGGCCAGCATCATTAGGGTTGTGGGCAGTATCCACATGAGAGGAGCAGTCTAAATCACTCCCCATTGAGATAGGTCACACCGATGAAGACCCTTCCAGATGCATCTGATGGTGGATCATCCATATCCACACCACTGGGGCAGGAACAGATGGCGTAGCCATCATGGAAACTACAGAGATAGGAATAAAAGATGTAGTTGTCATAGTCACCACATGAGGAGGAATATATGGCATGATTATCATGGTCAATATGGGGTAATGTACAGTTAAAGGCTTCTGGACCCATTGAATTGGTCTTCTCAACATCCCGTTAGGGTAACATACCACCCATAGTTGGGCATATTCCAGCGATAGAAAAGTGGATCCCATCGTATTTGGGATGATAACCTCCATAGTGGAACCTTCCCATATCATCATAAGACATAACTGGAAAAGAATTACGGGATGATATTACCCCCTTAACTGAATGGTAGGAAGAAGTGCAATTTGTTTAAGGCATCCAGATTGTATGGCAAACCAGTAAGGGAGGTATGGCTCAAAAATGGCCACTCAATCTATGTGAGTAGTGAGCATCCCATCCTAAAGCATGAAAATGTATGATAACTTCTATGAAAAACCACCACTATCACACCTTAATGACCCATGAGGGGTAGGGTGCGATGAAAATGAGAAGCGAGAAGTGTTATTTAGAATCCCTAATTCATCGCTAATGCTTAAAGTCATAGGATGAACATCAGAAATGTTAAGAAGGGCGAGTTGAAAGTGGGAGAGGAACCCTCACAATGTTTCGATATACATATAAAGGGAAGTGTTATCTTATCCACCCATACATGAATTTAAATGGTCAGCTGAGATGATGTGGAGGTTTACCTTTTTGTATCTTCCCCAACAACTCATAAAGTGGGGCAAGAGTCGGAATGACCAAATTAATTAGTTGACCCTCTTCCAGCACCACCGCCATCCTCAGAGTGAAATCCCTGACCCTGGTATATACATCACAGGATGGGAATATCCATCTACTAAAAAACATGGAAAAGAAACTTGTTAATCTAAGCATAGGTGACACGTTCGATTTAAGCTCATATCCCCTGGTATTATATTGTCCTGCTTCGAGGGTGGTGCAATATTACCCTATAATTTGTCAAGACTGACGAGTTAGATGAGTTTGAATATGGAGGGCTCTCGTCTTAGGCTCATTCACCTACAAGAATGAACATATCCAATCCTCAAATGAGATAAGATAGAGAGCCTAGAGGGGGTGATCAAGTAATTCCTCTTCCATAACCAGTAGGCTCCTTATCAATGGGGATACATGGTTGGTATAACCCTAAGTGCAGCTTTTGGAAGAAATTAATTATACATATTTCCACGGATGGGGAGCCCTCTGAGCTGGTGGATGTCCCATAAGTTGATTCCCACCTCCCCATGTGACAAATGGAAGGTGTTGGTACTTGAAAACCAATGTGTCAGCAGCTTAGGATGGATTTTTCCTGGAGAGAATGTTGCGAACTAGGAAACCCAATTTTCCTAATATAAGTTCATCGCCTCCAACTAATCGGGTAACTCTAAATAGGTTTGGTGTACCCCAAATGCCTAGTCCCATTCTTCATAGAAGCATCCTCTAAATATCAAGTCCCATTTGGTGCTCCACCCACCATTTGGTTTTTCTCAGTAAAGGTTGATAATGGATGGGTACTCTTGGGTGACTAGTCTCAAGGTAGTGTTGTGACACCTGCGATTTACCTAAGTCCACATTGAGCCTTCTAATATGAACACATTATTATGAATCAAACTATCTATGAATTCCCCTGTTGAGTAAATATTGGAATGATCATGACCTTTTGGTGATTATAGAAGAATGAAAGGAGTATTGGGGTCATCCAATGGAAAATGAACATCATCAGGAAGACCAAATCCATAAAGTGGAAATTGCACAGATAATGGGTAAGTTAGAAGCTTCGGCATAAGGATATCTTTTAAGAAGGTATCATGAGGTATAATGTAGGATCGAAGATGGTCCTCATTATCCTCAACCAAGGTTTCCCTCATCTTGGTTGATTTCATCAAAATATGTGGATTAGTTATTGCAGCCTGCATAGAAAGATCCAAAAGCTGAAAAAAATTCAATCCAATGAGAAAATTGTTGGATAAAAGCCAAAAAATGGATGAGGGGCTTAAAAGATTGTTTTCATGGGAATCTGTATACTTCTCATATAAATGGTATGAAAAAAGCATTTCTTAAATATTGAATGGTACGTGGAAGCAATTCCTGCATACTGTTGCGATATGCAGAATCTATACTACTTATAGTTGTGATATGTGAAAGTCCCATGAGGTGATGGCCCATGAGATGTTGGCCATCAAATAGAAGGGTTTGTGGAAAGAAGAAACCTCAAATCAAGGCCTCTCCATACTGATATTCAAAGTTTCTATTTAAACATTTAAGTTTGGATTAGTAAGGCTTAAAGTTCAGTTCACCGGTTTAAGTTTGGTGTGAAGGACATGCAAACTGTGTAGAGTTATCCTACACGAAGGTCCGGATTTTAGTTTTAAATTCCACAATTCATTTTGCGAAACCCAAAATTCATTTTTTGGGTAGAAGCAATTATGAAGAGTTCAGTTCACGGAACGTACAAAGCACTTTGCAAATAAGGATTTCACAAAGGATACAATACATAGATGCAAAGAAAGATGAGGGATAGTTGAGATCACTTTTTACCATGATAAAAAGAAAAATGAAAATAACATGGGCCATTATATATAGGTGTGTTCCCCTCTGACCATACCTATCTATTCTACCGAAAACCACTTCAGTTCTAGACCACTTCTACATTGTAATAGTCTCCTCTTCATTCTGAACAGACCTCATTCCGATAGGGGGAATTTTTAGGGTCCTCAAAATTATCAAAGGGAGGAAAATACTCCCACAGTCACTTTATAGAAGGAATAAATCATTCATACAAGTCCAATAAAGTGATTTAATGAAAATTGAATTACAAACTTTAGAAGAAACTTGAAGAAATTTAATTTCTAAAGAGTTTTAAGTGACCTTCTACCATCACCAGGAAGGGTTTGAGGAATGCATAAACCATGAACCATAGTACATGGAAGGACCCATGAGATGATGTCCCACAGAAAAATAGCCAGTAAACCCAGGAACCCACAAACCACATCGTTAGTAGAATCAAACTCACAAAGGCTAACCACATAACATCCCGCAAACTCGGCAGTTCATGGATGAATAAAATCGTCAGGGTTCCGTAAACCATGACTCGTGAACCACAACCTCTACAAACCCCAGATGAACAAGTCTTATGTGGATCGATATATCTCTTCATGGGCTTCTGAAAATGGTGTTGCAAGCACATACATATGATTTTCTCCAATGCTCTATAAAAGGATCATAGGAGGAGGAATAGAGGGAGAGATGAAGAAAGTGTAGAGGAAACCCTAAAGGTTGGAAGAAAGAATTCAGAGAGGATTCCGAATTCAGTTTTGAATCATTGATTAAATTAAAACTGAAAACCAAATTTCTACAGGTATAACAAGCCAGGAACCATAAAAAGAGGAAACATAATAATAATGGGTAAACCTCAAACCTAATTAGTGGCATCATGAACCACAAATTCCTCATGGATGAAGTCCCCAAAAATGATAGGTTCCAGGACCCTCCTTCAATACGGTGCTCCGCATAGTGTATCACTATGCAGATTGAACCACGCGTTGCGTACTGCATCAATACCTGGATGGAACCCGAAGTGATGTGGTGGCCCGCATCTAGGACTGCCTACCACTTTGGTGCACGGTGGTCCATGCCCAAGCCCGCGTACTGCTTCAGTATGTGGACAACCCCTCTACCTGCATACCACTATGGTATGCGGACCTCCCCCCATCCCGCATGAGAAAATAGTATGGGGAAGGGGGCATATTTGGGTGTCCTTCCCACCAACTCCAATCTCTCCCCTCCATTATCATCTAATCCTCTATAGCACCTCTATGAACCAATCCCCTAGCATCAGGCCGAAGCCTCCTACAAATCCACTGGACCTGTATGATCAGATCATAAGGCATATTAGTGCACCCATTTGAGTAAACATACCCATGGTAAGTGGAGTCATGAAGGTTTTCCCCGCAACAGTTCGGACTCCATGGATGTCTGTAAGTCTACATTCCCATGGTAACCCAAAGTCCAACCTTGGGACGTTGACATGAACCTCTGCGTTCTTGGGATTAAGGGTGATCACTTTCTCTTCCATTCAATTAGGAACAGTGATCAGTCAAAGGAATCATATTCTCTTCTCCTTTTGAAGAGAGGTGACATTCCACCCCTTTCTGAGAGTGCATTCTGGGGTAGTCTCACTGAGGTAAGTCCCTAACCTTCTGGGAGCCAAGCTACGTAATCCCCAATTTGATCCCACATTTAATGGTTCATTACTTTGCTCCCCCACCCACCATTACCTTAGCTTTTTTCACCATAGGCCCACCCTCTACCATCAGTGGGAAAGAAGTTTTGTGGTTGTTTGAATATCTCACATATTCTTGTTTCTCACACCGAGCATGACTCGCGTGGGCTTAGATATTTGTGATGATTACAATATCCACACAATCAACCTATCTTGATCTACGAGAACTATGATTCCTATTCAAACTGTGATATGTAGGACACCGGGTTGAAGGCCTAAGCTCAAAAGGGTGCCCATCCTAAAGGGTTCACCCAATCATGTCCCCTCAAATGGGAATATTCCATGCTTATTCCCTAAGTTCACCAAACTATGTGGGCTCTAATTCATATCATAATGATATGTAGGAATCCCATCTCATGGGTATGGTCGCAACCTCAAGTCATATCATATCCCCCCTAGATGACGATACACTCCAGAGCACCTTATTTCATGGCTTAAGACAACATTGTGTCTGTAGAATTAAATCCATGAATGTCTACGATGATCCTATAAACCAAGTTTATCCCATGGATACACTCTTTGGGAATGAAATGAGGATTCATGAACATATGGGCATGACTTAAATCTATAATAGAGTTCCAGAATAGGCAATAATTTCCCCCAAAAGGGTTCGATGAGACTGACCTCCCATCCTCTCGACCAATTGAGTCCTTAAGTTTTGTTGGCCAAATCATCATCCAATGAGTGTCTACCTTTGGAAAGTAGGTCCATTAATCATAGAAACAAAGTTTGTTGGGTGTTTCTGGATCCACAAATAAACCCGTTGGAGACCGTCCAAGGAAGTCGTATCCTAAGAAGACAGATTTCACAAATACTTAACCCCATGAAATCACCTGTTGTAACCATTTGACTGTGGAGCCTCATTCATAATGTTTAAGGGATAAATTGCCTAGTCCCTGCAAGGTCAATACAATCCCCCTTAAAGAATAATGATGTGGATCGGGTCGAAACAAATATGATGATGTGAAAGTCTCTATAATAACGGATAAATGATCATCACCCATCATACCATTATTTTCATTTTCCCAAAAACCATAAATGTGCCACCTCAAATTCAAAACAAAAATGGTAAACTTGAGGTGATTCATTAATCAATGTGGTGGTTTTACCCCACCCAATCCCCTTTACATCACAATAAAAAAGGGATGGGTACCAAGAAGAATCGTCAAATATGAATATGATCAAGAGATACTAATTTGATGGGGGTTTGTGGTTTTTATATGTCATATATATATATATTGAAGGTTCTCGCAGAGAAAACTTTGATCCAAATAACATCTCAATAACCAATGAAGACACACGCCTCAGTGATCCCATAGGCAGTCAGGGCCCCAATGAAGAGTAGGACCCCAACGCCATCCTAGTTTCTTCAATACTGGGTATCCAACATGCTGATAAAAGAGTATCACTGAAATGGTACTCTCCCTAAAGTGGAGGTCGCAAGACAAGACCTCTAGTCTGCAAAATCTCAACAGCCACCTCCCCAGCCGTAGCTGGTTCCCTAGAACAAGGCGGCCCCACGAGTCATCTCTAACCATTTCGGGACCTTTTCCCTGAATCATCACAACAAGAACATCCTTTATCTTAGGGTGGAAGATGAAATCGATGTTGATGACTTTATCTAAACTGCGTAGGGGTCCTACTCATGGGCCCCTACCATAGAGCGTCGCCACCAACACCGAGCAACAAGGTCTCCTCAATCTGAAGAGGATCTTATGCTGAGGGAACCTGTTGAAGTCTAGAATACTCAGGCCCCCTCAGGCTGCTCGCTGAGGGTGGAAAATATATAATCTGGAATAGGTTATCACCCTGGTTCCTAAGGAGAAACTTCTTCGTAAAACGTGGAGGCATTCCATGGACAGACATACAACTATTCCCCCCTCAACTCAATCCCACCACAAAAATAGGGTGGAAAAATATGAGCACATGCACATTACTTCCAGTGGTCACTGGTCCCTCCATGCAGATAGAGTAGAAAATTATAGGCTGATGCAAATATCTATCAGTGCATAAGAAGTTGATCATCCATATAGGAAAACAACTTGCTATAAGTAGGCTCAAATACTTGCTGATGCATATCAATCTAACCATCCAAATATGGTGGAATAAAAATATGAGCATAGTCAAATTCTTATGGATGCATTTGAAGCCCATGATACACAAATAGTGGCAAGTGATTAGATGCAAATTCCCACTCATGAATATGAATCCCACAAGTCAAATACAATTGCATCTGGAGAAGACAACCGGCAACAAACCAATTCCTTTGTCCCAGCACAAGAGAATTGCTAGTATCTACTAGAAACCTATGGAGGACCGGAGTAGGAACAAACTTTTGATCTAACATCGGAATATGCCTCCATACCTGTTCTAGCCAAAGATGAGTCTCATCACATCTTGGCAATGATGGAAGATAAAAAACCTATTCCGGAACATATCCTCCAAACATTCCAAGATATCATTGCATCGACGGCAGAGGCGAGGAACCCATCCCCTGACCCGGTTTCCTCGAATGGAATGACTTAATTTAAAAATGGGTTAGTCACTCTATAGCAGTTAGGCATCCCTACTCCAGTCTAGTAGGGTCGATGGAAATATCTGGAGATACAAAGACAACCAGATCGAGAATAAATACTCATTCCAACTAGGGGACGTTGGTCCAATTTTGTGGCCTCTCCAGGGCAGACATATATCCCTACCCAAACTCAAGATTTCTCTTGGCGTATCCCGGTGGCATCACAGGAACCAACAAGACAAGGACTCGTATATGAAGGTTGTTACCAACAGCAGGCGGCCCCATTTACCCATAAGAGAGCACCCAAGAATGAAATACGCCAAAGGAAACAAGAAAATAAAGAGCATATATATGATCCTACTCTACTGGAAGCTAGGGTTCTTAATTCCCTCAAACACATATCAATAAAGGATCAAGACTATGTCAATCCATTACCAAATTATGGAGGTGGTACTAGCAGTTGTGAAGGCCCTCCCCGCCATGTTACTACCAGCAGCTCTGAAGGTCCTCCTCAAAGCACCCTTGGGGGCTTACTCTATGAGCCAAGAATGATCGATCACTAGATCCTATCTCCAGATACATGTCAAGGTATCCCTCCCCTTGACCTAAAGATCAGATAGAAATAATTTCCTCCCCTTTCTATCATCAGATATAATGTTCCTCCTTAGGGTATACGCTACAGATATGCTTCTCTATATAGTTGGATGTTTAGTCATGATGGTAGTCCTCTCCATGTTGACAGTCATTAACAAGGGTCTCCCTACAATCAAAGTTGATGTGAAGGCCCTCCCCATAGTAAGATCAAGTAATGAGAAGTTCCTCCCATAATTTTAGTACATCCTGAAGGCCCTCCCTAGGATGTACACTGCATAAATTCTCCCTATATCTAGATATCAAGATGTGATAGTAGTCCTTGTCATCATAATAGTCATCAAGAAGGTCCTCCTCTCAGTGAAATCAAGTATCAAGAAGGTCCTAACCTCATTGTATCATTCCCTAAAGGTCCTCCCCAGGGTATATGCCATACGGAAACTCTATGTGGTTAGGTATCAAGTTGTAATGGTAGCCCTCGCCATTGTAGCACCAATTGAGAAGGTTCTCCCCACAATTAAAATTCATACTAGCAAGAATGCCCTCCCCTTGCTGATACAAATGTGATAAAACCCTCATATGGAGAGGCACTCATAAATATGGATTCAGACATATCAAACACTCTGTCTACGACGATTGATATCCTTTATCAACTAGAGGATGGTTTGGGGCCACGCTCATCTCTTGAGCTACCCCGCGCCATTCACATATCAATGAGGCTCCCACCAGCTCAGTTTCTTGGAACAAAACTATTAAGAAGCAGTCAAGCTGGGCATATCAAGTTGAGGAGTCCCTGAAAGAATAACTGCAGGATATATTTCTTGAGATAAGAAAACTATCTAAGTATAATATACCAGTGATGTGTTTTCCTATGACCACATCTCACTTTGACATACTGGGGGATTTGTTTAAGGAATGTATGCATAACCTTAACCTCAGTATATGGAATACTCTTCGCCTGCTAAAAGAAAAGTTTTTACCCTATGAAGGGTTTGCAGACCATATCAACATATGAGAAGATCTTTTCCATCTAATCAACCTAGAATCCCTCTTGTCTTCATGGAAGCCACAATAATGAAGGCAAAATAAAAACCTTGAACTAGATTGCCTCTACGCACTGCACAAGTTGTGTTGCCTCATTGATGATTCCCCATTTGGAGTTCATATCTAGGGATGGGAAGAACATGGAGCTCTATACTTAATTTCATTACCAAATGGCAGTAATTAATTGAAATCTCTACTCAGTAGAGATGGAATACTCAAAAAAAATTGGCCTGAAGTAAGTCTCAAAAGCATCAGGCCTGATGAGATCAAGCCATTAAAAACCTTCTGATCTAGGTAACTGAGAACATCCAGTAGGCTTCCTACCTAAGGGAACCCAACTAGAAAGCATTTCTCATGTCTTCAAAATCCCATAAATCTTGTGTGGATTCATCACCACACTCGACTCACACCCACATAGGAGAGAATGAAATAAAAAAGGTGTAAATAGCGGTAGCTGCTCCCATAATATGGGAACAGCCCTAGTTCATAGGTTTGGGTCATTTTTAACTCAAAATTCCCCCATAAGACAAAAAAATCTAGGCAATAGTGCATCAGTGGAAGAATGGGAGAAACCCCAGCCCGTAGGGCTAGGGGCATTTTTACCTCAATTTCTCACAGAGTAGACGTATTTCTTCTCTTGTATAGGAAGATCGATGAGAAGAGAGGTCATTTGTTCCACCTCGTCTCATGGTTCATACCCTCCAAGATAAAGACACATTGCAAGGTCAGATCAGGGCTCCCTTCGGGTCAATTTTTGACCTGAAACCCCAAGAATATTGCAGAATAAAAGGAGAAAGTCTAACAAAGGATGAAAAAATCTTTCCTACCATTTGGCACTGGGTACACCACCCCCAATGCAGTATGCATCAGTGAACATGGTAAATTTCAACCCCAAAAATCTAACAGGAAATGATATAAATGGAGAGGATGCAAGAGAATATGTTTCCCTCCTGAAGGCATCCAACACTGAGCTTGATGGTGTGCAAACCCAAAACTAGAGAGCTGACCTAAATTTGGGCACCCCCTTAGTTAATTTGTCATTACCTCCCACATGAATCCCCAAAAAGGAGAAGAATAAATCCCAGGTCATCTATAACCCACATCCTCCTCCCATTGAGAATATGTCTCTCACTCTTGAGGAAACATTCGCTAAGCAAGAGGAATAAATGAATGAGTTCAGGTGAATCAAGGCCGAGATGCGTCAAGGGAGCTATCTTTCTGGGTGTGTTATTCAAGAGGAACATAAAAAGGTGTTCCCAGAATTGGTTCCCATACCACAGGTCCTCATTCTGATAAATTAAGTCAAGCTCGGATGCTCGTCCAATCCAACAATGGGACCATCAACCTACTTAAATTTGGCCATGTAAGGATATCAAGACTTCCCTCTATCGAGAAAGAATCCATAGTATATTCAGGAAAACCTGCAAAAGGATACCCCCTTCTGGGTATCCACCCCAAATACCAGTACTGCCGACATGTCCAGTTATGTCCCCTTATGTACCCACCCAAGTTCATTTCTTAAAGGATATGCATCAAGGGATCTTGAATACCATCAAGTAACTAATATCTTAACAGTAAGTTATAGAAGGGCAGCATGCCCCAATACAACTAAAACGTAAACCTTGCCCTAATTTTGTGAGCAATGCTCCCTGTTGCCAAAATTTTGGAACCTTATATTCTCAGTGTTTAATGGTCCGAGAGACCCATGACAGAACCTAATGCACTATTCCTCTTACTGTGATCCCATTATAGGCACTCTGGAGCAGTAAGAAGCAGTGAAACTCAGGTGCTTCATGTGAATCTTGTAGGGTTCAGCCATCGTATGGTATACTAGCTTTCCATCTAACTCAATCCCAGACTGGGAGGACCTTTGGTGACAGTTTCTCTTCTAGTTCAATTTGACATTTCCTTAGACAATGGTCTATGATATCTTAAACTACAGGCAGAGAGAATGAAAGAGTTTTAGACTTCATTTCTAGATTGAAAGTCATGACTTACTCCGTGAATCGGCTTCTCCCCCAGGATGAAATGATCACTATTTGCATCAATAACCTCCATAATTAATTGAGAAAACCACTCATCCAAGTGAAGTACACAAGTTGATTCTGATATTTCTCTAACATTTCACAAAGGATAGAATACTCCTTGTAGCGGACCAATCTCAAGTCCCAGGTGGCCCTATCAGCCCCAGGAAAAATAATTGGAAAATCTAAAGTGGCCTCTGTCATGATTAAGCCTCCCCCAGCACCATCTATAGTCGTGATCCCTCCACCAAACCATGTAGGACCCCCCAAGATGCCAAAAACCACCCCAACCTTTGTTGTATTATAAAATGGGTGATAAAAGTAATTAGTTTGAGGAATTAAGAAATAAATTCTACTCATTTTGAGATGACCAAGTCTGTGACTAGTTCATAGTTTCCATGAATTGCAACATGCTCCGGCTACTAGAGACAAAGTGATCCAATGAATTGGGTCTTGACGACCGTCCAAATTATAGTCCCTATAACCTGATACTGGGGAACACTATCCAGGAGTGCTTCGTCTTCATGGATCTCCTACAAAAGATGGTGGATTATGGGCAAGTCAAGATGGGTCCACCTCCAGTACAAGTGGCGTATGTCTCCACCTTAGACCCATGAGAGTAAGAGAAATGTCAAGTAGTTACTAGAAAATTGGGGGGAAATTTTGATAGTTAGATGACTCGGAAAATAGTCAATTGAGCTCATGGCATCCTCCATGTTCATTTGAAGTAACCAATTGTGCCCTCAATAGCTCCTAATGCGACATGGCCACCATCCTCAGCCCTGTAGTCCTCTGGGGGATAGAAGGGAAGAAAACAAGAGCAAGAAGATGAGATGGAACCAAAGACGAATCCAGTATTTCCACTTTCAGACTTCATGCCAGTAGTCTTGGGACAATGGACATCGCTCTTCCAAACAATGCCGTAAGAAGAAGACAGTCATACATAAGCATTTTCCGATCAAGAACTAATCTTTAGCTCCATCAATGTCATTCACTTGATAGACCCCTTCTCTGATGGAGACTATGGACAGAAACCTAAACTCCCCGAATCCAACTGGAGAGTAGGAGGAAGATGTCGCAGAGGCTGAGGGTTTCCAGGAAGGCATGATCATGGAAGGAGTCAAATTCCCGACCATGCCTGATCTCAAACTATTAATATTGTGGAAACTCATAGAAGAACCCTCCAGTAGACACAGTATGAACCGTAATGTTTCTCTTCCCCCTCTAGAAGAAATTTGATCCTAGTCATCTTGGAGTATCCATTAGAGGGGGGACAGATATCCAATTTCCAAAGGCGTATAAGTAAACCAATTTTCCAAACTCAAAAAGTATAGCAGCACCATCAGCTACTGTTATAAATGTTAGACCATGTACATCCAAATTTCAAGTCCCTAATGCTCCCATGAAATAGAACCTCTGAGCTGGGAAGCAGTGGCCTTTAGGGAAGAATTATGATATTATGAAGTAGCTAGCCTCAGTAACAGTGAATCTATCAATCCTGGATGCCTTGAGTCTGTCCGCAGACCTTAGGGAGGTACTCATCGAATCCTTACTAATTCCCCATGAATTCGAGGTCGAAGTAGCAGTGGCTGAATGCTATCGGACGGAGACCAATCTCAAAGAATATAACGTCATCATCTCATTCATATAAAATGATGAATACATCGTCATGAAAGGCCACATCAAACCCTTATATGTGTCCATAAAGATAAACGACATTGATGTTCAAAGAATTTTTATTGACAATAGCTCCAAAGTCAACCTCCTCCCACTGCGAACACTTAGTCAATTAGGGTATGATGAGGATAGTCTAACACCCTACATCACAACTCTACAGGGATATTATAGAATCTAGAAGAATTCTTTGGGACAAATAAAGCTTAATACTTTTCTTGGAGACCTTGTGTTTTTTTCTGAGTTTTTGGTAGTATGGAAAAGTACGGCCTTCAACGTCCTATTAGGGAGGCCCTAGCTGCATCAACACACTACA
Source organism: Viscum album (assembly GCA_963277665.1). Lineage (NCBI taxonomy): Eukaryota > Viridiplantae > Streptophyta > Magnoliopsida > Santalales > Viscaceae > Viscum > Viscum album. The sequence continues at coordinate 2,133,413,820 of OY728145.1, read as the reverse complement.
ATTCTATCATCATACCATTAGTACATCAAATATTTCACTAATGGGAAAATGAAACATTGCACGCCGATAAATCCCCATTTGAATTCTGTGAGTCACATTACATGGATTAGGGTTCTATGAACCGAAAGAGATGTAGTCTTTGGCCAATGACGTTGATTGGATCACCTCACCAAATGGATTGGAAATGGCTCCTGACGATCCCCTCCAACATCTTGGGGAAGAGTATGTATTACCCATCAACAAAGTTGAATTCATAAGTTCAATATCGGATAAAGACTCAGTCATCTACATGATTTGTATTATGGTTGCCAAGTCCAAATATGATGAAGATAATTCCAACTCCTATGATGTCAGGGAAATCCCAAATGAAGATGCTCATTTCCCATCCTTAGGATGCCAGATAGTTCACACCTTACTCACTAAGGTAGAAGATGATTTCTCTCCCAACACCAGAGAGTTCATCTTGAGAATACTCTCTCTATTTGAAGAGGAAGAAGATGATGAAGAGGATGAAGAATAATAATAATAATAATAATAAAACCTCAGAGATTCCCTCCCACATTTGAAGATGGTGTCTCCACCACAATTGATGAACTTAGGGAGATAAACCTGGGCATCGAAGATGATCTGTGGCCCACTCTGATTAGTGTGTTTATACCTTTCGAGGAGAAAGAGACATATACCTCCTTCCTAAAGAATAATCAAGATGTGTTTACCTAGAACTACATAGAAATGTTAGGCCTTGATCTTGAGGTTGCCACTCATCATCTATGTCTATCGGAAGACCATTGTGGCTATAATTCGGCAGCCAGAAGGACCCACCCAATGCATGCTACCAAAATGGAGGCTGAATTTGACAAGGCAATCAAAGCTAAATTCATCTGGGAAGTCCAATATCTAATCTGGATTGAAAACCTAGTCCCTATCAAAAAGAATAATGGATATATTAGAGTCTGCATCAAATTCAGGGAACTCAATCGGTACTGACTGAAAGATGATTTTTTGGTCATGATCACAGAATTGTTGATCAATGAAACCACCGGATATGAGGACCTCTATTTCCTGGATGCTTATTCTAGATATAACCAGATCTGAATGGACCAAGGATATGAATAAGCTACTACTTTCAGGTCCCACAGGGAGTGTTCTGTTATAAGGTGATTCCCTTTAGTCTAAAAAAATTGGAGCTACATATAAACATGCCATGCATCACATTTTCAAGCCCTTCCTGGGAAAATTTTTCAAGTGATACATCAACGATCTTGTGTTTAAATCACAACAGTGCTCAAACCACCTGATAGATCTTGAAACTATATTCAACAAACTGCTATAGAACAATTTAAAGATGAATCCCCTAAATTGTGCTTTAGGCATTACCTTTGGGAAATTCCTCAGCTTCTTCATATGCCATCGCAACATCGAAGTTGACCAAGAGAAGAAAAAATCCATCCTTGGCATGTCTCCACCTCACAACCTTACTGAGTTGAGGGGTCTCTAGGGGTACTTGGCCTACATCTGGTGCTTCATAGCCAACCTTGAAGTTAAATTTTTACCTTTCACTGTGTTAATGAAGAAAAGGGATATGTATGAGTGAGATAATTTTGTCAAGAAGAATTTGAAAATATCAAAAGATATCTCCAAATCCCACCAGTGTTGATGCCACCAGTTGAGGGGAAACCACTCATTTTGTACATAACTGCCTTGGAATGGTCATTAGGTGTTTTCCTCGCATAGAAGAATGATACTGGTAGCGAGAACAATATCTATTACCTCAACCGGACAATGATCGATGTTGAGACTCAATATTAATGAATAAAAAAGAACTTCCAAGACCTAATCTTCTCAATTCAGAAATTCAGGAATTACCTGCAGCACCATGAGGTCCATCTGGTCTCCCAATACAACCCACTGAAGTATATACTGAATCTTCCCATGCTATCTGGACACCTATCACAGTGGGTAGTCATTCTACAATAGTTTAACATATGGTACATGGCCCAGACAGCCATCAAAGACCAGGTGTTAGTGAAATTCCTGGCAGAGCACCCCTCAGAAGAAACAACCCCGTTGGATGCTGAAATTCTGGATGAAGAAGTGTTCTCCATCCAATAAGGCCCCCTAGTATGGGAAATGTACTTTGAAAGTGCTTTTAGAAGCCAAACAGGGAAAAGGACGGAGGATCACAAGCTCAACAAAGTAGGGTTTGGAGTTATACTCATATCCCCTGAGAAGGCCTTCTTTCCTTACTCCTTCCTACTTTTAGAGGGGTGCACAGATAATGAAGCAGAATACCAGGCCCTCATTACAGGCCTAGAGAAATCACTTCATGCACAATCCGAACACCTTAAGATAAAAGGTGATTCAGATCTGGTTATCAAGTAGTTCAATGGTGACTATTCCATTAAGAAATAAGTATTGGTACCTTTTATGAACCATGTTTGAAAACTAATGGAAGAATTACTATTATAGCCAATATTGACCTACGTCCCCCGGTCAAAAAATGCTTAAGATGATGCATTGGAAAATGAAGCTATAACTCTGGTTGATCCAGACCAGGATGAAATAGTCATCAAAATTTTCTATTTTCGGATGATCCTGCCATTTATTCTGAACAATACAGATGAAATTGATGAAATTTTCCCTGTTTATGACCCTTATGGCCACAACACTAGCTGGATAATACCCATTTTAGATTACCTCTTAATGGGGGGACTCCTAATAGATAGATCTATAAGGTAACAGATCCGAAGGTGGGTAGTTAACTTTGTCTTGTACAATGGTGTAAACCAAGAAAAGGTTCTCTACAAATGAGGCCTTGACGGAGTCCTTCAGAGGTGAATCGATGGAGAAGAGACTATTGTTGTCATGAAATAAGTGCATGTCGGAGCTTGTGGAGCACACTAATCAACAACCAATCTCTCCCATAAAATTTTAAGTCTTGGATACTATTGTCCCACTATGATACATGATTGTGCCACATTCACCAAGAAGTGGAATTCCTTCCAAGTTTATTACAATTTTATTCACCAACCCTCGGATCTAATTTGAACATCTAAGTACTTCATGTCATTTTCTGCATGGGGGTGGATGTTGTGGGACCATATCTCCCACCACAGCCAGACAATTCAAGTTTATTCTCACAGAAACCAACTTATTTTCCAAATGGGCCGAAGCCATGCCCCTTAAAGAGGCCAGGGAGAAAAGAATTGTTATATTTGTAAAGGCCAACAACATTACCATATTTGGTGTCCCTCATACAATAAAATTAGAAAATGGAAGCAACTTTTTCTCTGCTGAGTTGGACAAGTTATACTAGGAGTATGGAATCAGAGCCAACCATTCATCGTGCTAACATGCAACGGCCAACAGGCAGGTAGAGGCTTTCAACAAGACTATGTCGAACATACTCCAAAATATGGTAGATAAGGATAAGAAATCGTAGACATACAAGCTCTTTCATGCTTTATGGGATTACTGGACCATGACCCACACTGCCACCCAGGAAAAATCATACTCACTATTATACGGGGCATAGGTGGTTTTGCCTATTTAAATTCAAGTACCATCACTCTGTGTGGCCATTTGTGATCAAGTGTCCATGGATGAGAAATCCTAGAAATGGTTTGATGAGTTGGAGCAACTAGATGAGAAAAGGCTATATATTTTTCACCATTTAGAAGTCTACCAAAATCAGATCGCCCGAGCCTTCATAAAAAATGTTCATCTTCAGTCTTTCCTCTAAGCAGAGATGGTTTTGGTCCTCCGAAACCCAATGATACTCAGGAAGAAACCCAAAAATCTTGAGACAAAGTGGGATGGACCATATTTCATACATAGGTTCTATTCCAATGGATCATATGCCTTGTTATGAATGGATGGACAACTCATCACAGCTCCCACCAATACAAGGTTTCTGGATAAGTACTTCGCGTAACGGCAACGTATGTAGTCCAAAATCTATGACCCTAAACTATGAGTAATTGTCTTGACCACATGATTTTAAATTGTATGGTATTAGTCCCTATAACATGACATTAAACTGTGATGCCAATGTCCTCACTGCATGACTCTAAACTGCACTATAAAGCATCCTAGCTGCAAGACGTTAAACCACATAGCATAAATCGTCCTAATCACATAATGATAAAATGTTTGGTCCCCAAAGAACAATTTATAGCTTGATTCTCATTCATTAGGGGGATACGTAGTGATACCTCGACCCTCGATCTTGGCCCATCCCCCATAAAAAATGTCTTTATCATATCCTCTATCTCCCCATATTATGAGGTAAATACTTGTCAATCTTTGTTTCTTGCATCGAGTATAACTCACATGAGCTTAGGATTGGTGGTAAGGATTCCTTTACATAAAAAAACTATAGAGGAATATGATAGACCTAACAACTATAGCAGATGAAACAAAAATTCCCCTGCTCCTACGTCTGAGTCAGATCGGTACAAGGAACATTTAAAACTATGTATGGATTGATTCCTACCCTTGCAGGATACGTTGTGATGCCCAGATTTAACATCTGGTCCTAGCCACAAAAAAATTCCCTCTCATTTCCCTACACATGGATAGAACCTTTGTAGGGAACATTCAAAACTACATATGGATTGATTCCCATTTATCAGCAGGATACATAGTGACGTCGGGATACGTTATCCCAATCCAGCCACCCAAATAAAAAAACAATGCCCCTTACTCCATGCATAAGTTAGACTTGTATAGGGGAATCCATGAAAGGTCCTAAAATCATGACACTAAAAAGAAAGGTTCCTCAAGAGTCATGTGCGGCCCAATTCTCAATATTATGAGATCTTGTGCATGCCTCCAATTTCATGCACAAAAAAATTAAAGAGATGACCGAAATTCCATGTTTGAATTATGAAACTCATAATGATTCAAAAGATCATACTCACCTATACATATGAGTTAGATCTATGTGGATTCTTCAATAGTTCATGGATGATCATGGTCTGGATATTTCTTACATCCCATACACATCTTTCCCATTTGACAAACTCCATACTTTGGGAAAATCTTGGGTCCCCATAATCTTCCATGTCCATCAAATATGGAAGGCCAGTGGGCTATGGAAAACTTTGTTTGACCATGCACATCATGCCCCGGTGGATCTGCATATGTCTCCTACAAAATGACCATCAACCAATGGAAAATTCATCCTCAGTAGAGTCCTCTCCTACCTCAGTACACCCAATGACTTCTAAGCCCCATATCATTCCCCCTGATCCAATGTCCCCACCAGGGGCTATGGTTTACACATTTTATCATCACTCATGCCTAAGGAATGCCATAATATCCTGAACACAATTAACTAAAAGCTATTTATGGTCTTTTTGATATAATTTCATCACGACATGACTCTAAACTACCCAGTAGAATTTCCTCGCTTCATGACTCTAAACTTCACAGCAAAACATCCTTACCGCATGACACTAAATTTCAAGGCCAGAAGTGTCCCAGCTACATGACATTAAAATACACCACTCGATGAAAATGATTATATTTATATATTGTATTGGCCTTCTCAAATGAAATTCTTTCCTTTCTTGCATGAGGGAAAAACCTCCACAATGAGTGTTCATTGGAAATCCTATGTAACTTGGTTTCTCCCTAAGAAGATGTGTGGTGGACCCAAACCCTACGATCCGAACACAACCATACAAGATATTTAAATGTAACATTTCTCTGAAAACAAATTAAATCAAAGAAGAGAATCCCCGGAAAAGTCCTACCCACATGGATACTTAGGAGTGGTCATATTTCCCCTCTTTCACATTGGGATTACCCTGTATCCACCCCACATAATGATAAATTATGTGGAATTTGTTCTTGTCACATGAAATTAAACTGCATAACATTGGTTTAAGCATAAAATGATCTCTTCCACTGATTATTCTATTCTTAAGTGGTGATCTGGAATCCACATAATCCCTTTTTTCTCACACCAAGCATAGCTCATGTGAGCTTAGGGACCTTAGCAAGGGATCCACTATTGCATCATGGTGAACCAGTCTATGAGTTTTAGTCCTAGCTGCATGACCCTAAAAGGCATGTTATAGTTCCCATCCCCATAAGGAACTCTGGGTCCTGGTCATACAATGTTAAACTATAGGGTACTCCAAAGATGGGATGAATGTGTCCCCATGTGTATGAGCCAGATCTACATAGGGGATTACCCAATCCCATGGGAAAATCCTAGCCCAAAAATTTCTAATGTATCTGAATACACTTCTTCCATACATCAAAATACGTTCTTTGATTAATCTTGAATATCCAAAATATTCCATGTCCATCGGAGATAGAAGTCCAATGTCATGTGGAAACCTTTGTTTGACTATGCAAATAATTCCCCAGTGGCTCTACATATGTCTCCTACAAAATGGTCATCAACCAAAGGAGAATTTTTCCTCAGGAGATTTCTCTCCTACCTCAATACACCTGACAACTTCCAAGCCTCGTGACATCCCTCCTAATTCAAGAACCCTAAGAGTCATGGATTACATTCTCTTTCTTACCCACGTCCTAGATATATCTAAAAAACCTGGCTCGAATCACCTCTGGTCTCTCTATGTAAAATAAAGATACCTCATTCATATGTGTTAATTTGATCTGTGTATGAAAAAAAATACCCCCACTTATTTCTAGGTTTCCCAGTAATTTTCAATCAAAGATATACCCCCCTCCATGCTTAGTATCACCCCTTTTTCGAAACCATATTTTGTGTTAAAAAAGGTACCAATCTCCATAATCTTTCGTGGCCATAAGATATGGAAGGATAGTGTCCTACAAAAACTTTTTTTTGACTATGCACATCATGCCCTGGTGGCTTTGCATATGTTTCCTAAAAATGGATATCAATCAAAGTAAAATTCATCCCTAGGAGATTCCTTTCTAGTTTCCATATGATCGTATGACATTTATGTCCCATATCAGTCCCCATATTTAGAAAAACTCCCCTGAATTACAGCTTACATTTCTTTCCTTTTTCAAACACCTAGACATGAAAGGAATTTTTAATTGCACTAATAAATCATTTACTCTCCTTTGTTTAGAGAAAAATGGTCTCACATAATAGGAGTTAAGTGTAAGAATTGTATAAAGTTAAACTATAACATTTTGCAACCCTCCCTTACACAAGTAAAGTTTTTGTGGGAGTGGATTCCTGTTCAAAGATGATACAAATGCCCCTAATACTTTCTGACATCATTCCTTAGACAGGACACCAATTGTGGCCCCCAACCTCAAAACAAACCCAAAGTGTTATAAATCCTCCCATGATATCATAGATAGATGGCTATTGTCCTACAAAAACCTCTGTTTGACTATGAACATCATGCCCTGGTGCCTCTACATATGATCCCAACAAGACGACTATAAATCAAAGGCAAATTCATCCTCAGGAGAGTCCTCTCCTACCTTTGTATGCCTAAATTGGATCCCAAGACTCATATACACCCAAAACTCACAAATTCATGGTTAAGAAAAATATTTCATTTATGTCTAAGATTATTAGGACATTCCCGGATGATGAATCCCAAATTGGGACCCATTCCCCGTCAAGTTTGTTCAAAACTGTTTGACCTAAAACATCAGTGATATGTCTGAGTGGCAAGATCATAAACCCCCAATGGAAAAGATGCAATACTCGCCAAAGTGAAAACCTACAAAGGGATCCACTATATAAAAGTAGAGTATCATCTACCTAAACCTATACTATATATGGTTTAGACAAAAAAAATGTTGAGCTATCAAATACTCAAAAGAGACATAAAGCTTGTTAAGTTGAAAACCCGCAAAGGGTGTCCTAGAAAAAATTCAAGTTATACCCGATAATCTTGTATCAAGAAAGATTAAGAAAAATTAGGGTGATAATGAAAGAGAAACAAAATTTTGTGATATTTTCCATGAAACCCCAGCAATAGTTGAACTACGATGGCTGAGTCCCACAACTCAAGAAACAAAATCATAAATTTATTTGGTTATTTCAATTTTCTAGTTTCTAATCATGGTTTAAAATTAATACCTAATAGAAATAATGCTTATATGGTTGATTTATATTATTTAACATGACAGGGAAAAGGAAAATAAGAAGTATTGGAAGGAAAATTAGTTCCATTAAGTTTAAAAAAAATGGAGGAACATCCCCAATTCGGAGTCTCTCTATAGTGTCAAAATGAAATGAGTACATAATGATTTTTGTAAAGTTACAGTAAGGCTCAACACTCCCTTTCTAGAAAAATGGAAAGTGACTGTAGTGTTCCATCAAGATTTTTCTCTAAATAATCTCTCTCATATGTTTCATCTTTGACCATCATGCGCACATGCTCCATAACAACATTAAGGTCCTGATCTTTCTTCTTGATAGCTTAATAATTGGCACCCAAAGAGGAATTTTGAGCCTTCAAACATGCTACGTGAGCCTCATATTCTCGCATCTCTTCCTTTTGGGTGATCACCAAATCATCATCCTTCACCTCTTCTGTCGTCAGGTGATCAAGTTCCTCTAAAACATCTCATAAGGTTGTTACCTGAAGATGGGAAGAATTGAATTTGGAAAGTTTATCCTCACATGAAGCGAGGTCTTCCCAGGCTATGATAATCTAGTAGATAAGAAGGTGTAGATGCTGGTAATCTAAGTCTCAAAAACCCAACTCAGCAAATAACCACTAGAAGTTTTTAATATCATCAGTAAAGATATCTAAAAGTGTTTCCATGGAAAGGGTGCATAACTGACACCATGCCTGTTTTCACCCTACCTGATGCCTCTCCACGACACTAGGTCCTTGCACCTCCCCCATCGTAGCAGGTCTATAGGAAAGAAGTGTCATTATGAGAGTGTGAAGGGGCTTAGATAGGTTACTCAAGATGGGGGGCTCTCTTAACCCTTAGATGGTTTGACCATTGGAGCCAGACACGGAGGAATAGCCACAACTTTTGGGGTATCTGGTGAAACTCTATTGGGGACAACCTCATTAAGGTCGTGGGTAGTATCCACAGGAGAGGATTAGTCTAAATCACTCTCCACTGAGATAGGCCGCACCAATGAAGCCCCTTCCAGACGCATCTAATGGCGGATCGAGAGTCTTCTCACCACAGGTGTAGGAACAGATGGCATAGCCATCGTGGCCACCATAGGGAGAAGAATAGAAGGTGTAGTCATCGTAGTCACCACCTGAGGAGGAATAGATGGAATGGATGTCATGATTAAGATGGGGAAAATGATGTTTAAATGCTTCTTGACCCATCGAATTGGTCTTCTCAGCACCCCATCAGGGTAACATCCCATACATAGTTGGGCATATTCCAGTAATAGAAAAGTGGATCCTATCATATTAGGGATAATAACCTCCATAGCGGCACCTTCCCACATCATCATAAGCCATAACTGGCGAAGAATTACGGGATGAGATTCTCCCCTTAACTAAATGGTAGGAAGAAGCTAAATTTGTTTAAGTCACCCAAATTATCTGGAGAACTAGTAAGGGAGGTATGGATCACAAATGGACACTTAATATAAGTTAGTAGTGATCATCCCATCCTGAAGCACGATAATGTATGAGTACTCCTATGAAAAAAAACCCCTATCACCCCTTAATGACTCATCAGGTGTAGGGTGCGACGCAAATGAGAAGCGAGAAACGTCATTTAGCAGCCCGACCGCATCACTAACACTTAAAGTTATAGGACAAATGGAAGAAATGTTAAGAAGGGAGGATTGAAAGTTGGAGTGAGTAACCCTCACAGTCCGTCGATATTCATAGAAAGGGAAGTGTTCTAATATCCACCCATATAGGAATTGAAACGGTCCGATGAGACGATGTGGAGTTTTACCTTTGTGTATATTCCCCAAAAACTCATAAATTTGAGGAAAAGTAGGAATGGACAAATTAATTGTTCGACCCTCTTCTGGAATAGTCGTCATCATCATAGTGCAATCCCTGACCCCAGTATATATGGCACAGGATAGAAAGATACATCTTATAAAAATCATGGAAAATAAACCTACTAATCTAAGTGTAGGTGACATGTCTGGTTTAATCTCATATCCCCAGGTAGTATATCATCCCGCTTCGAGGGTGGCGCAATATGACCCTAGAATTTATTGAGACTGGCGGGTTGGATGAGTTTGACTATGACGGGCTCTTAGATTAGGCCCACTCACCTACCAAAATGACCCTATAGAATCCTTAAATGAGATAAGAGAGTGATCCTAGAGGGGGTGATCAAGTAATCCCTCTTCTATAACCAGTAGGCACCTTTTCAGTGGGGATACATGGTTGGTATCACCCCAAGTTGCATCTTCTAGAAGAAATATGTCATACATAATTACAAGGATTGGGAGCCCTTAGAGATGGTGGATGTCTTATAAGCTGATTCCCACCTCCCCATTCGACAAATGGAAGGTTTTGGTGCTTGAACACTAGTGGCTTAGCATCTCGGGAAGGATTTCTCCTAGAGAGAAAGTTGCGAACTGGGAAACCCAAACTGCCTAATATAAGTTCACCGCCTCCAACTGATCGGGGGACTCTAAATAGGTTTTGTGTACCCCAAATGGCCAATGAATTTTTTTGGAGAAGCATCCTTTGGCTCTCAGGTCCCATTTGGTTCTCCTCTCACCATTAAGGTTCTCTTGGGAAAGGCTGATAATGGACAGGTACTCCAGAGAGACTAGTCTCAAGGAAGTGTTGCGACACCTGTGATTTCCCTGATTCCACTCTGAGACTTATAATATGAACATATTCTCCTGAATTGGAGTAGCTATGAATTACCCTATTGAGGAAATATTGGCCCGATCATGACCTTGTGGTGCTTCTATGAGAATGAAAGGAGTATTAGGGCTAGCCAATGGTAAAAGAATGACATCAGGAAGACCAAATCCATAAAGTAGAAACTGCATAGATAATGGGTAAGCTAGGAGCTCTGGCATAAGTAGATCTTGTAAGAAAGTTTCATAAGGAACAATGTTAGATTGAATATTTTCCTCACTATCCTCAACCATGGTTTCCCTTGTCTTGTTTGATTTCATCAAAATATGTGGAAGAGCCATTGCAGCCTACACAGAAAGATCCAAAAGCCCACAAAAAGTCAGTCTGATGAGAAAATTTTTGGATAAAGGCCACACAAAAAATGAATGGGGTGCTTAAAATAGGGTATGCATGGGGATCTACATACTACTCTAAAAAACAGTATGCAGAAATCATTTCCCGCACACCAAACAGTATGTGGAAGTAATTCCAACATACTACTATGGTACGTGGAATCTATACCACGTATAGCCGAGATTTGAGAAAGTCTCGCAAGGCGCTGGCCCACAAAATGTTGGCTAGAAAACATAATGGTTTGAGGAAATAAGAAACCATAAAACAAATCCTTTCCATGTTGATATTCAAAGTTGTTTTTTAAAAGTTTAAGTTCATATTAATAAGGCTTAAAGTTCAGTTCTTCGGTTTAAGTTCGGTGTGTGGGATATGAAAACCGCATCATGTTCTCCTACAGGAAGGTCTGGATTTTAGTTTTAAATTCCACAATGCAGTTCTCTAAACCCAGAATTTGGTTCATGAGCATAAGAAATTGTGAATAGTTTGGTTCACAGCACGTACAAAGTTGTTTGCGAATAAATATTTTCCAAAGGAGATGGTACACAGATGTAGAGAAATCCAAGAGAGAATCGAGGGCACTTTTTCCCATGAGAAATAGTAAAAGACAAATTACATGGGCCCCTATATATAGGTGTGGTCCCCTCCTACCGGAACTATCTATTCTACCACAACCCACTTCAATTAAGGACCGAATCTACATCGGAGTAGTCTCATATTCATTCTGAATGGACCCCATTCTGATGGGGGCATTCATAAGGTCCTAAAAATTCACAAAGGGAAAAAATACTCCCAAAAGAACTTTTTAAAAATAATAATTCATTACTATAGGTCTAGTAAAGCTAATAGATGCAAATTGAATTGAAAACTTTGGAAGAAACTTGAAGAAATTGAATTTCTCAAGCGTTTTAAGTGGCCTACATACCATCACCAGGGGTATCCTATGGATACACTATTTGTGAATAAACTAGGGATTCGAGAACATATGAGAATCACTTAAATATATAAGAGAGTACCAAAATAGGAAATAATTCCCCCCAAAAGGGTGCAATGAGCTTGACCTCCCATCCTCTTGACCAACGGAGTCCTTAAGTGTCATTGGCCAAATCGTCAACCAACAAGCGTCTGCATTTGGAAAGTAGGTCCATGAATCATGGTTACTAAGGTCGTTGGGTGTTTTTGGAACCATAAATAAACCTGATGGAGACTATCTGAGGAATTCATATCCTAAGAGGACCGATTTCACAAATACTTAACCCCGGGCAATCGCCTGCTGAGACCATTTGACTATGAAACCTCTTTCATAGCGCGGAAGGGATAAATTTCCCAATCCTTGCAGGGTCAATACAATCCAACCTTAAAGAATAATGATTTTGATCGGGTTGAAATAAATATGGTGACATGAAAGTCTCTAAAATAATAGATGAATGCTCGTCACCCTTTGGACCATTCTTTTCATTTTCCATAAACTCGTAAACGCACCACCTCAGAGGAAAAACATTGAGCAGATATTTGATCGTAAATTATCTTGATTGATGAGAGTTAAGGTGAAGTAGGCCATATAATTCATGATTATAGATGATTTTTTTAGAAACAATAATAAGGAAAATCAATATTTCTAAAAATTTGGATTTTAAATGAGGTATGACATTTTGTGGGTAAAAGGATTGAAAATTTTTGAACTTCTGATTATGTTGATCTTGATTGAAAAGGGTTCATTATTGTGTTTTTTTTCTGATTATTTTTTCAGGATTGAAAATCTTTAAGTATGAAGGATTTAATTCACATTAAAATCATTGACTTTTATAAAAAAATAATTGTTTTTAATTAATTGGTTTAATCATTTTAATTTTTTAGTTATTTTTTTTGTAGTGAAGGAATTTGTATAATTTTTAGTTAGTTATATATATTAATATTAGTAATTCAGTGTTATTATTAGTTTATATTAATTATATATATATATAATTTAAAATTATATTATTATTCTTTAATATTAGTGTTATAATTTTTGTATTATTTTTTTATATTTAAGTTTTTAACCATTTTTCTTTAGTGGTAGTTTTATTTTTTATGTATATAACTTCATCTAATTTTATTTTATAGTGTATCCAATTACTTATTTATATATACATAATTCTAATCCTCTAAATTTTTATTATCAATTCTATTATTATTTATTATTTTTATAATCATTAAATTATAGTCAAAGAGGTCCCAAATTTGAATTTTTTTTTGACATTTTTTTTATGTAGATCTGTGAAACTTTTTGAGGTGAGATCCTTCGAGATCTAAAATATTTTTTTGACCCATAATAATGATTATTCCAAAAAAAAATAAAGGGGGAGAAAAAACCCTAAAAACTAACTATTCCCCCAGCTTCATATGAGCAAGCACGCCTCCCTTCATCATCCTTCCATGAGGGTGTTGCAATACCCATCCCCATATTTTGGAAGGATGCACCACAATCCTCATAAGATTCCACCATAATCACTAGTATAGTAGCAAGCTACACCTAACGCTGCCATATCCTCTCCCTCTCCACATCGCAGTACTTGCCTCCACCCTCTGACCATCGTGAAACTTCACTAATCGCCTACACCAGCGTAACAAAACTACAGAACGACATCCCTTATTGTGAAACATCTACAATAAGGCAACCCCATCCTTATCCACTATTGCAACATCACCAAGTCAATCTGCTACCACCATCTTACAACATATTAGAACCAAGCCTCACATATACTGAGGATAATTTTTATATTTTGAAGTGGCTGATTTGTTTAAATGGGGTTTTAAAATTTTTTTATTAGAAGGCATATGGTATCAAGTATTTTCAAAATGGGGTCCAAAGAACCGTGAACCTCAATTGTGCTTCTTATTTCATGAGATAATCATAAACAGGGTTCACACTTCTTTCTCTCGGAAAAAGATGATGGAACCCCATTCATGCCTCTTTGTATATATAAATATATTATTATTAATTTGATATAATATTTATTATTAATATTAATTCCTATCAATATTACTTATAAAAATTTGTTAATTTTTTGATTAATATAAAATATTATTAGTTTGTTGATAAATAATATATTTATCAATAATTAATTGCATTGTTTATTATTAGTTAATCTTATATTATTATGTTATTAATTAATTAATAGTAAAAAACTAATATTTATTATATTTTAATTATAAATATATGTTTAATTTTTTGTTGATATAATTATTATTAATATATTAATATGTAATTTTTTTAATTATTAATTATATTATATATTATTAAATAATAACATATTATTATATTATTATTATAATTAATAAAATTATAGCTGATATTTTTTGTATAATAATGTAAATAAAATAAATCATATTTTAAAAAATATTTACTAATTAATAATTATATTATTCTTAATATATTTTATTATATTATTAAATAATTACTTATATAAGAAATAAGATTATATTTATTATTAATATTAATTGTAGTTATAGAGTTGAAAATAATAATATTATTAATATTTAATAATTAATTGAAGATGATTATTTATTATATTAATACATAGTGTTATAATTCATATTATATATAATGAATAGTCATCTTAAATTAATTATTAAATATTAAAAATATTTATCGAATTAGAAATAATATTATTATTAATATTTAATAATAAATTTAAGAATATTATTTCTTATACATAATATGGATAATAATACTAAGTATTAATATAAATCATATATAGTACTTATTAGTATTACCAATGTAGTTATTAATATTAATGTTTCTTATTTATTGAAAATTATTTGTATGAATTTTTAATTATATCAATTAATTGATTTATGAAACATTATGTAATATATAAGTATGTTTTTAAATAATTATTTCAAAAACATACAACATGTATCATCAATCTAATCTACATTTTTGGCATGGATGTTCCTCTGTTCCAGAACTAGATGTATATATGAAGCATCCATGCCATGTCTATCTACATCTCTGCTCTGGTGTACACTGCTCCTGTATATCATCATCGATACCCGCCTCCACATCATCCTATGTGTAAAGTGGTGGATGTATAGTCTTACTGCCTATACTATGTCCTACCTCTAAGGATAGTGCTTGATGAAGGAGATGGGTGATATGAACATCCTATAGAAAAAAAGTCTACTATTAAGTAATGTTAATAAAAAATATGTTCAACAGTTGAAGGAAGAATTTTTACCAAGTCATGATATACCTATCTGTTTCATGTATGAAATATGAATTGGTACATGTGGTTTTAGGGCCCATAATCTGGTTGATTGAATAAATTCATATGTATTGTGCCCACCCCTCGTAATTGGGACCCATGTCATCTATCTCATAGGTCAATATATCCTACACGATACCTCCTCTAATCAAAGTATCACTTCTATGGCATATTCATATAATTAAGTGAAGGTAACTGAATGAGCGGTGTAGGAATGGGATGATAGAATCCAAACTGCCTCATAACCCTATCATTCTAATGCCACTCCACAATATGGAAATGATTCAAAGGAATGATGTAGAATCCAGTAGAAATAATCCTCATATAATACCATGGAAGAATATGGATGATATACTCAGTATATGACATCCATGAAATATGAAAAAAATGAATAATCAATTAATAAATGAAGACATGTATAATAAAAAATAAATATTTAACTATATAAATAATAACCACTAACATCATCTGTCCAAATACTGTCCAATATAAGTCTGTAAGTATGGACATCATGTTTGGCTGTATCTGAATGTCGATGTGCCTAACTCCACTTATAGATAACATTGTTATGATTATATTTCATAATAGAAAGTTATACATTTTATTAATAAATTATAAGTAAGGAATAACATACCATCATCCATGTGGAGACTCTACTACAATATCATCAGGGAATAGTATACGAGCATGTAGAGTTAAGAGAGAGATATGCTCCCATATCCACATCTATACATCAAGATTACACACAATTATGTCCCCTATATTTCATTCCAAATCCTGATCATCTTATTCATAATCTGTTTCTATCACATGAGTCGTATGAGCATTCAATGAATGAGAGTGTTGTGAAGGACTAATTTCTAAAGAGCTCACAAAACATGGTTCTATAGTAGTAGGTTTCACCACATAAATATCAGAAATCACCACATATAATTACATTATACAATTACTACATTGTTTCCTAAATAACAATAATGCATCCATCCAATCATCATCATCAACTATAAGATACTCAATGTACCATAATCATTCAAGATATTGAAGATGTCAATATGTTATTGAAGTAATTAATTGATCAACCCTTAGTTTGAACCAACTATGAATCTTCTTGTGAACTTCATCCAATGTCACATAATCATGAAGATTTTACACTCTTTTAGGTGAAAACTATAGCTAAAACTCTGTTCGGTATAAATTATCTCACCATGGAAATATATTTGTGCAAACATGATTACCTAGAAATAAATAATCAATAAAATAGTATATATCACATAATGAAATTTTTAAATTGGTTATTATTAAATAATTGACTTGATCTTGAGAATTTTTATATGGATTGGTTTATCATTATTTTATAAACCAATCAAAACCTAAGGGGGCTCCTTGTGCATCTATTAGCTCATATTTTAGCTACCATCAGTCTCTTTTCAAGCATGGTGTAAAAATATAGCTTCAAAAAGTGACACTTATTGTCGAACCCCCTTTTATTATAATTATACTCACATGCAAGTGAGGGGGTCTAGGGGTTTCAGATACATAACATTTTTGAGAGGACACATGGGTCTTTACATACATAGAGAGAGGGATGAAATACAAGTCATCAATGAGGAAAACAAAATGAAATTATTAAAAATTATATTACTAAAAAATCAAGACATGAAATTTCAATATTATATTGGTCAGTCATCTCAAGATCATCCTATCATTACAAATTAAATAATCAGATAAAAATAAAATACAAAATGAAATTTCAATCATACATTAGATAGACATCTCAATATCATTAAACATTCTAGATTCCGAACATGTTTGTTTGAGATATTTATTGTATTTTAAATCTTGTCACTTTACTTACTATATTTAATATATAATAATATATATATATATATACACATCAATTTACATTCATATTTTCATGAATATTTTTTACTATTACATTTGGAAAACTATAACTAAAACTTGGATCAATATAAATAACCTCACCATTGAAGTATACAGATGGTGATATTATTACCAAATCAAATTTAATAAAATATTATATATATTTATACCAAAAAACCAAATGTTTCAGAAATTTTAATTGCTTATGAGTAAATAACTATGACTTGATATTGATACTTATTTTGTGGATTAGTTTATAATTATTTGATAAACAAACCAAAACCTATAGGTGACCTCCTAGAGTACATATTATCACATATTTCATCAACCACAAGTCTCCTTTCAAATAGAAATACCTCTTGTTGAACTCCTCTTGTCAAATGCCTCTTGTCGAATGCCTTTTTATTACAAAGTTACTCATATGCATGTGAGGGGGTCTAGTGGTATTAAATACATAACATTTTTATTTGGAAACATAGGTCCTTACATACTTAGAGAGGGATGAATCACAGGTCATCAATGTGGAAAAGAAAACGCAATTATTACAAATTATATAACCACATACACAAAAAAAGTGACATGCAATTTCAATTATGCATTGGTTATTCATCTCAAAATTAGTCATCACACAATAATCTTAACATGTTTTTTTGTATAATTATTATGTTGTATATATTATATAACTTTTCCTATAATTAGACATAATATATAATAAATACCTACACCTGTTTTCCAAAATTTTAACTTTTGAATGTCTGTATGTATGTATATATGTGTATTTATTTATTTATTTAATAATAGGTTTTATTAAATTTAATTAAAATTAATATAATTTACATTTACATAATAACCATTAAAATATTATACACTTATGTTATTTTTAATATAATACAATTTCTTATGTAGATGTAATATTTTTTTTCATTCTTCTACTTTCCAAAATATAAGTAATTATATTTTATACATTATTACTTGGAAGAATAATTATTTATACTTAATATAATTTAAATTTATTAATTAAAATTATTATTTATATTAAATAAAATTAATATAATTTAATCTTATATAATAACCTTGAAAATATTGTAAACTAATGTTATTTTTAATTTTATAAAATTAGATATGTATATATAAATTTTTTTCCATAATTATACTTTCCAAAATTTAGGTAATTATATTTTATAATTTATTACTTGTAATATTAATTATTTGTACTTAATATAATTTACAGTTACATAATAATAGTTAAAATACTATAAACTTAGTTTATTTTTAATTTTATAAAATTGCATATGTATATATAATTTTTTTTCATATTTCCACATTACAAAATTTAAGTAATTATATTTCATACTTTATTAATTAAAATAATAATTATTTATACTTACTATAATTTAATATTATTATTTATAGTAAAAAAATTATACCATTAACAAAAATAATATTATATATTTTTTTAATAAATTTTAATATGAAACTTAATACAAATAATAAATTTTTAATAAAATATTTAGCTAATTGCCTATGTGTATAGAATATTATGATTTAAATTTATATTACTTCAAATATAACATAATTTATATACATATAAATCTATTAAAATCTAATTTCTCACCATTTAAAATAAAAACATATACATTTTTTAAAACAATATTATTTCATTAAATATAAATTACATTTTATATAAAAAAAATTAATTATATAAACACCGTATTTAAATTCCCTAAACATTAAATATAAATTATAACATAAAAAAACAATAAATCATTTAGAAATTAAATCATAAAAAATACAGTAATTTATAAATCAATACATTCATACATCCACACATATTAAATAAATAAATCATACAAAAAATAATTAAAAATAATTAAACAATTAAAATTTAAAATAGAAATTTTACCTTCTTAAAATATATAAAGATATATTGAGAAAGAATTCCAACTGGGATTCACAGAAAAATCCCAAGGAGAAGAATGAAATTAGAGGGGGGACCTCTTTTTATAGAAAATGAGTGGTAGGAGGTGTGAATGGGGTCCATGTTTCCTTGGCGATAGAGGGAGAAGCATGAATTTGGATCACACTTCTTAAGATTCTTTTTTTTAAATATCCCAATATCTATCCATTTTTCTAAAAAAAATTAAAAATCCCATTTAAAAAGTTACACATTTTTAAGATCATCAGGTGGTGAGTCTTAGTCTGATGCTGCTTCATTTGGTAACATAATCATAATCTTCATGATTTATTATTTTATATATTGTATGATACTTTATTTTTTGATTTATTTATGGTTGGGTGTAATTTATCTTTATATTTATTTTACTTTAATAATATTTATGAAGAAATAATTTCAAAAATTAATCTAGAAAATATAATTGTTAGTTAATTTATTGATACTAAGTAGATTAACTATTAAATAAGTCATAGTGTAAATTGGTTATGCGACTCTGTGATAAACAATTTCTATCATTTTTTCCAATAGTTAATTACTCAAACTCATCATTTAATTTATTTATAACACTGAATAATGATAATTTAAATAAATTGGTAAATAAAAATAGACTTCTAAAAAGTCTTATAAATTTAGAACTTGGGATAATTGGGAAGAATAATTATTTAATCATAGAAAAAAAATATTTTTATGGTGTGTGCAGTAGTTTTCATATAAAGACATCATTATTGACTTTCTTTCTAATTCAAATTACATCACCTATTTAATTAAATATTTTAGTGCCATTTGGTCTCTTAACGTTTAGTTTTATAAAAACAAAAAATATAAAAAATACCTCATAGTATTCCTTCCTAATCATTTTCAAAATATATTTGTTTTAGTGAATGAGAATCATGCCCCCAATGGTTCAACCCTACTCTCCACATCTATAGTATCTAGTAGATGATAAATTTTCAAATTATTCACATTTTGATAATGTGTACCAACTCCCATGTCATTGATTGGAGTGAGTTGGATGTAGAGGATGATGCAACATTTGTGGAGTGGTTAGTCAAGATTGAATATCTTCAAGAGAAGGTACTACATCAGTGATTCATCCCTTTGGTTCACATTCTATGGAGGCATGGTATCCTAGAGTAATGTACTTGGGAACAATGGTCATATAAGCGTGCTCAATATCCCAAGATATTTTTTGCCCTATATTTTTTTTATGAGATGTCTAGTTTTGTGTTGTGTTTTATGAGATGAATTTTAAGGCTATTTCTTTTGATTAGTTTCTTCTAGTGTTGTTTCATTCTTGGGTTATAGTGTCATTTTGTTTTATAGGTATCACTCAGGGGGTGATTAGTCAATCGTGTTTGTGGTTTTACTTCAAGGTTTAGTTTTGATTCTCAAGGACAAGAATTTTTTATGGAGTATCTGATGTAATGGATTGGACCTTTCCATCATATTACCTTGTGTCTCTTTGGGTGTTGGAGTTTTCAAGAGGATATTGGTGGGAGAGAGGTGATATTGGAGTTGAAATTTAAGATATGAAATGTGGGTCACAGTGTGATCATATGTGTCACGACATGAAGAGTTATCACTTATGACATGAATAGTTATCACTTTTTTCAAGATCTAGGTCGTGGTGAAATGGGTTGTGTTATAACAAGAGTAGTTAAAAGAATGAATTTGGAAAAAAGGGATCATGTTATGTATTATAGGGGGATTTTTACCTCATAATACATCTGGGTAACCTTGTGAATATGCCTTTGTTTATATTTGGGTAAAAATGTGATGTAGTTTCAAATAGAGGATATTTTAGAAAATGGAAGAACCTTATGGTTTTTGGGAATGAACCTTAGAAATTCCTGATGACCCTTACAATTTTTCCTTTACTAGTCTTATGGTTATGGAATATAAGTTTGGTTCTCATAACGATAGAGTCTTGGGGAGAGTGTGAGATTTTCAACAGAATGATTTCATGACATATCCCTAGTTATCGTTTCATGGAGACCTGGAAGCCGAGTTCAGTGGTTTTCTTTTGGGAAGCATTGGGTCATCACACATGGGTCACAGTGCAAAGCCTAGGAGGCTAGTTTTTGGAGTTTTTGTCTCAAGTAACGTCACACCATTGTGGATTTGTCATATTGTGACCCTCTTTCAATCATATCTAATTAAATAGTTTGATTGAGTCTTAAATACAGGGAGATAGGTAGATTCATGATGTGATTCCAAAGGTTTAATGGAATTATACCTGCCATGGTATAACAATGGTCTATCATGATGTGACGTAATAGTTTTCAATATATTCTATAAATTTAACAAACATCCTAATTATATAATTTTTTCTTCAAATTCTCTCTAACCTTAGGTGATCAGAGTTTCATCCTTGAAGTTATTTGTGTATCCTTTTTTTTGATTTAGCCCTTGGATTTATGATATCGATAGTTAATGATCCAAGGTGAGTTCCCCCTTCCATTACTCTTGGGTTTTCTATTTATTCTTTTTCTAATAAGTTTTTGGCAGTGTTTTGGGGTTGTTTTTCTAGTTTTTTAGTTGTGTTCATAATGGGTATTATTGTATCTTAGAATATTGTGGGTTTCCTAGTGTGATTACGGCTGAGTGGTCATCTATTTATTGATTTATCCTTATATAAGTGTTTTCAAGATTCGGTTGAGATAGTGGATTTTTGAACTCTATTTATTTTTTATATAACATGGATATTACATGATTTTACTTAATTTTAGCAGATTGTAAGAATTTAACTGGTGAAGATAATAAATTAGTATAAAGAGGAAATTTATTAGAAGGGGTAACTTTCATTTGAAGATATTTTTTCTATAATATTGGTTATATTATTGTGGGTTTTTTGTTGATGTTGTAGATAATTATTTTATCCTGTAAATTATAAGTGTTATTAATGTGTTCTTGTTAATAGAATCACTTTTTCAAAATGTACAATTACCTAAAGATGATAAGAAACTAGTTGTGTGAAATCATGAATTATTATGTTAAATCCCATGCAAGAGATGTTAAATGAATATTATGGAATGTTTTAAAATGGGAATTATGTAAGAGGTGGATGTTGAAACGAGATTATATATGTTTTTTTTTATGTTGTGTGGTTATTGTAGGGGTTAATATGAGGAAATTATGTGGTTAGTTCAGGGCATTGGAAGGTATTGGTCAGTGCGGTTAGAGTTGGTATGAATGGGTGGAGAAGGTTTTTTATTTATGTTGGTAGGTATGATATTTCATATTTTGGCATGGTATGTGTAGGTCTTGATGCAATGACTATTATTGTGATGTGGGAATGTTATTATAATTTCCTGAGAGGTTATGGAATGCGAATGGTAACAGAAAATCTAGTAATGGGTGTGTGCAGGAATTGAATAAACTATTAGATATAAATGAAATTTGAATGATTGAAATGGATGGGTAATGTTTTTAAATAAATGTGAGAAATGACTGGAAATGGTTTTTCATTAAATATGGAATTGAATGGAATAATAAATGTAATGTGGCTAGAAAATGGTAAATTTGGAATTGGTTGATTTTAAGATTTAAAAGGGAATTTGTGGGATTTTTTGTTTTTATTTGAGAAAAAAGGGGGTGGTTAGTGAGATATAAGTGGTATAGGTTACTGGTGGGAAGTGGTGGAGGTATGGTGACGTTTATGGGGTTTTTTGGTGTGATATTTCCCGGTTGGTCTTCTATGAGTCCTTGTATAATACTTGTATTTTTCTATGATTTCATATGCACCCCGCTCAAGTTGGATATCTTTACTATTGCCCTAATATTTTGGGTTCTAGGTGTTTTCCCAAAATATATCGGTTGATGAGGGAATGGATGGTTGAAATATCCCTCTTCTCCTATCTCTCTTCCATATGTTTAAAGAATATGTTGTCCTGAATTTTATGTGTTCTTGTTGTGATATTGATGAGATGATGATGTGGTACAGGGTGAGGGGCATGCATAGTAGGAGAAGGGAATGAGGTTGATATATTTTATGTTCATGATATCATACTATGATGGATATGGATATGTGTTTGTGGTTGTGGATTGGTGTTAATGAGTAAATTGGACCCTATATAGGTTAATGTAGGTAGGGTCATAGTCAAACCCACATTGTCGGTGAGTTGCATATTTGGACCAGTGCTAATGAGTACGTTGGACCCCACATGGGTTGGTATATGTATTGTTGCAGCATAACCCATATCATATGTGACATGATTGGTAGATATAGTTGTGATTATTGGAAAGTGATAAGAGCACCATGATGTTTTTTGTTGGGGTATGAGAGTGAAAAACCAGTTGGGAAGTAGTTTGGGGTGTTCTTTTTTTCTATATTCTTCAATATTATTTTATTATAATTAGATATGATATTTAGTGACTGAGCCTTGATGTGGTTGAGTGGTAGATATATTGATATGCGTTTATTGTTTCTGTTTTATATTCACTGGGGAATTAGTATACCTCTTCCACTTTGTGAACAAAAGTTATTGAGCTGGATCCTACTAAGTATACATGTATACTCACCCCTTTGTATATAAATCTATTTAATAAGTTTCTTGGAAGGATTTAGTGATTGATCTGGATATTAATTTCTTGAAGCTTGGGATTATTATTGGAGCTTGTACCTTATGAGTTTCTTTTGATATTTATTTATGGGGACTGGTATTTTTTGACATTTCATGCATTATAGATATTATGGGTTATTTGTTTTATTTATATCTTTGCGTTGGTTGGTGGTTTAATTTATATATTCTTAGGATTTATGTGGTTAATGTATCCCATTCATGTGATTTATACCCTCGTTGCTAGTTTCCACCCCATTACCTATTAGAGGTAGGCTTCTAGCGTAACTGTTGTCCTCACTACAGTCTCAAGAGGGGTTACCAGTGGGGGAAGGTAGTGATAAATGATATTTTGAACACATCAATTGATCATGATATGTTTTTTTACCCATAAATGAATCATATTCATGATTCATAACCAAACTAAACCATAGTGGAAGATTTGGAATGGATAAGAACTTAATATCACATATCACTTATCCATCTTACACTATGATAAATACCAAATGTATGACATAATAGAATCATTTATATGCCCATATCAATGGTTATAACTTAGGGATATCATAAAATACGATATATATATTTTAGTGAATTTCAAACAATCTACCACTTGTACTAAAATCCTATAATTAATTTATTAAGAAGTTTCCAGTCGTGTGAATCCATCAGAAACTCCTTTGGATATAGCTTATCAAACTATATTCATTTTGGAAAAAACACTTTGTCCAAAATTTAATCTTTATCCTAATGCCTAACTATATTACCTTACATGACTTTGTAGCATTGAAAACAAATATAAAATCATGATTTCATATAATTAATAAAAAATCATCCTCTAGAAAATCATTAGTGCTACTCAAGATACAAAGAGTTCTGGTGTGATCTTGATCAAGCATACTCATATATTTATATGAACATGTCCCCCATAAGATATATTATATACATTTTATATATATCTATTTCATACCTTTTTCCATGACATAAATTTACCACTAGACATGGAACATGTCAATATATTATAAGACATTTCATACATTCATGATTCTCAAAAATAGACTATCTAGGTCAATAAACACATTATATGTCATTTATCTATAAGGTTATCACAGCACATGTCCCTCATCTAAGTATTCAACAACATCACATGTGAATCATCTAAGAATGACTATGAATTTCCTTAGTCTAATTTAATTAAGGTCCCAAATGTATTTTCTCATTATATGAGTAGAAAAATACCATATTGGTTGAGCTCCAACTGATTGCATGATCAATAATATACCTAACCACCCACCGCTTAGATAAAAGCCTCAAGGCTTGTGTAAGATAGGTATAAAAGTATGAGGGTTCTCATGCTAGGTATCTTTCCAACCTCGGGTAATAAGGATTCATAATAATTATACACCCCTAAGTATACCAATGACCATATAACATTCCATGTGATATACTTTGGAAGAACAGTTCAAGTAATTAGGCATAAATTATTACCTCATGAGTCTTTTATTTATATCTCATATACAACTATTTGTATCAAGTAAAAGATTCTACCCATGCTAACCTTAACCTATCATCACAACCCAAAATACTACATGATGATTATCTCTCAGGGATAACTCAAGTATTACTTTCAGGGGATATTATCATTCCACTATCCATGTAATAAAAAATTGTAGTACACATGAATGAAGTTTAAATAGATATTGACTTTATTATAAATCTATAATAAATTTTACAACCATTATATCCAATCTATCAGGTATCTTATAACAAAATATTCAACACGAACATCGTGATTTTTCTAGAATAATTGTTTCATCAATGGATCCACTACATTTTCCTCTATATCCACCCAATAGATATTTACATCTTACCTACTAATGATGTCTCAAATGAGTTATTATTTATAAATAATGTTTTTGTTTCTTTAGTGAGACCAATGTTCCTTAGCCTGAGAAACAACCCATTGTTGTCATTGTAAAGATAGATTATTCCCTCTATTCTAGAAACCAACCCAAATTTATAATTGAACTTCATAATCCAAATTTTTTCCATTACATCATCTGGTGAAATGATGTGCTCCACCTCTATTATTAAGTATGCTACAGTGGGCTGTTTGGAACTCTTCCAACTGATCGAGACACCATTTCAGCAAAACATGAAACTAGATTGAGATATCATGTCATCTTTATCATATTAGAAACTATAATCATTTTAATCCTTTATAATAACCCCATCCTCTCCTCTAAATAATAAGAACATATCCTTAATTATTCTCATGTACTTAAGGATGTTCTTAGAAACAATCCAGTGGCTCTCATCAGGGTTATATTGGTATCTAATGGTTATTCTCAATGAATAAGAGACATCAGTTTGAGTACACAACATAGAATACAAGATATATCATATGGTAGTTGTATACGAAATTATAACCATCAATTCTAACTCTTTAGAAGGATCGTTAATTTTCCTAAGATTAATTCCATATAATATTGGTAAATACCCATTCTTAAAGATCTCTATTCTAGAGAACTTTTCAATTTTCCAATATATGTTTTTGGACTCAGTCCAAGAAACCTCTTATATCTATATCTATAAATCTTCATGTCCAGAATGTAGGTTACATCCCCCATGTCATTCATTGGGAATAATTTTCCTAACCACGTCTTTACAGAGTTTAATTTGGGACATCATTTCTGATAAGTAGTATATCATACAAATACAATATCATAAATACTATCACACTCTCACTAATCTTCTTGTATATATAAGAATAATCTATATTCTTGATGAAACCAGACTCTTTGATTTCATTATCAAACTGGATATTCCAACTCTAAGAATATTGCTTCAATACGTAAATGGATTATTGTAACTTTCAAACTTTAGTAGATTTATTTGGAACTTCAAAACCATCAGAATGTATAATATACACACCCTTGACTAAATTCATGTTATTGAAAGTGGTTTTTAACATCTTTTTTATATATCTCATAATCAAAATAAGATGTTATAGCAAGAAATATCTGAATTCACTTTTTCATCAAAATTGGTGAAAAGTTCTCTTCATATTCAATACCATGAATTTGATTTAACCCTTTTTCAATAGGAATCATTTATAGATATACACTCTACTATACATTTCATTTTTCTTATTGAAAACCCACTTACACCATATGGGTATCACCCCTTCCGGTGCATCCACCATGTTCCAAACTTGATTAGTGTATGTGGAGTCAATTTAAGATTCCATGGATTTTATCCATCTCTTGAAAGAAAAACTCTCAATGAACTCTTAGTGGGTAGTGGGATAATCACCCATCAACATTACTTCACTATCATTTTCCATAAGAAATCTATATCCCCCGGGGCTCTGGAAAATCCTACCAAACCTTTGAGATTATTGTGAAACTTTATTCGATTCTTCTTCCATAACTATTTATGGAAATTGAGAAAATTCTATCTAATAATACTTATGGTTTCTTATAGTTCATCTTCAAATACTAAACTCTAAATAAATTTACAAATTTATAAAAACTCAAACTAACGAATAACATATTATCATATCATGTGGTGAGTTTGATGTTGAACCCACAAGGATGGTTTTAGTAAAAATTAGGATAATTCGGTGAATGAATGAGAAAAAATGAAAACATTTTTGAGATGAAACAAAATTTAAGAATATATTCAAAGTTCAGTAATTTTGGGTTTGTGTGATAGTGAAGTGAAGTGATAGGTTAATTATCAATGTTGTTTTTGGAGTTTAATTAAAGATAATCCTTGATATTGGTATCCTATCTCCAAATCAAAAATTACACTTTTATTATGTTTAAGTACTTGGGACTATTAATGAATTAGCTGAATCAATACCATGTTTAAGAATAACCATTACAAACCATACAATGGTCATGTATGATTTACAATTATTAAGTGATACATTAAAAATCAATTTCCAATTCAGATAACAATGGTCATGAAATAAGAAGATGAAAAATATAGAAATAAGAGGTGAATAAAAAACCTAATTATAGACTAATAAAATAAAATGGATTCACTAAGACCCCCCCTTCTTTACATCTCTTTCTATAATAGAACCTTACCCCGTATTCTATTCATGTGGGGGAATTAAAAATAAAAGAGAACCTAAATAAAGAAGAAACGATAATGGGTCCCTAGATCTGGCTCTAGTAGGAGCAGACTCTAGTTTCCAGTGTGGGTTCAAGACTAAAGTTTTTAGATCCCCTCTCCCTATGAACAAACCCTTAATTTATAGGCATAATAAATCCATGGGATACAATTTATCATAAAAAATATCTCCTAAAAATTCATCAGATTTGTGCTTGAAGATCTGCATCCAACCCTCCCTGAATTATTCTTAAAAATCAATAGTGATGATATCCTTAAAATTATATTTGACTGAACCATTCACAATATTAATATTATCACACAACATGAACATTCATTACACCCTCACTACTCTATATGGACAGGCGTGGCTCGTTTCCTGATAGCCTCACCTCATGGTACGAACTCTTATATTCATCTTAAAATACTTCGCATCTACTTCATTGCATCGCGTCCAATATTCATTATGGAATTTACTTGAATCAAAAGTATGAATTAGTACTACTTTCAAGTATACAACACAAACCAGACACCTTTAAATCATGAAAAAATTCCATGAAACTCTCTACTTTTCCTACAACAACCTTTGTAGCACGAAGCAAACCATACATGGCGCAAACTCTTCTAAAAAATATTCCTTTCTTATATATCATTTTCTATAGTGATCTTTACATTTTGGTATCTCTATCCATGGTGTGAACTATTGAAACATCAATACTTCATCATCTTCATCACTTTCTTTTGGATATCACATTGTTGGCTCAAGATTCCTCCTTTCATTAATGTCGTTCTTATTTCTTAAAGAGGGTCAATCAAGCTTCTATAGATCTCCCATGTAAGTCTTGTACTTCATCATAGGTTCAAAGAGACGAACTCTATATTTATATTTATATTCCATGGTAGTATTTGTTTTGACACGAATAGGGAAACACAATGCAAATAGGTGGAGGTTCTACCTGAGGAAGAGGACATGGGATGCAGACTAAAATGATGAAGTTTAGGTTAAAATGAATATTATTTTCTTAAAGTGTAATTACAAATTGGTTATCAGTGTGGATAAGGGATACATAATTAAACTTGAAAATGTGGTATAATATCATTAAATTCCTTTAGGCCCTTCCCAATCGATAGGCACCACCCTTCCCTCTCGCTAGGGCTGACCCACACCAGCCTCTATCTCTCTACCGAGTGTTGAACCCCACTAGGATTATGGTCATGCTATCATACTCATGTCATTGGTCCTAATCTAAATTTTATTATTGGACATCTAGCCTAGTTGGTTATCTTGATATCCTATGTTGATCGATTGGCTAGCCATATTTTTTAGCAAACACTTATCATTTTCCTTTTCCTTTTCATGTCTTAACTAGTATTCTAGAAACACTTCTTCTTATTCCATTATTTCGTATAATTTTTTCCAATATCTCTAAAATAAATTATTTCCAAAAATATATTAAAAATAATATAAATCATATAAAAAACAATTACTTATTAACTTAAATCAATTAGTTTAACAATAAAAATGTATCCATGATATATAGCTATCAAATCCACCACACTTGAACTTGTGCTTATCCACAATAATAGAATATCAACATCATCATAAAGTAATAATGATCCTATCAATATCCAGACATCAAATTTAAAAATAATCATTATCAATGGGGAATAAACTTTCAAGAATCATAAAAAAATTCTTCGACTCTTTACTTTTCTAGGAAAAAAATTCAACCATGCATTTTACATTTTCTTTTTTGAAATGACCATGCCTCTCCTAACCTTAATTCATATTTCTTAATTTATCATTATTATTTATAGTAATTTTTATTTACCTAAATTTAATTCTTTTCACTCATCACTCACAGTAACAATTATTAATGTAGTTGTACTCATATCTTAAGTATATGATCATGACCGTAGTATTGTAATGAACCTAGAATCTCTAAACTATAAAAAAAATATCACAATTAATCATGAGGGATTTTAAATAAGGTTCAAATGTATTAGAGGCCTAGGGTAGGTGGTATATGATGTTAAAAACATTAAATCTCAAAATAAGTCTAAACTCTTAAGTATTATGTATCATAATCAAAATTCAATCTCAATTAGAATCTCCACCAAGTATGACAACACCCCAAATTTCCAAACCCAAATAATAGGCTCATAAATATGACAAGTAAGTGCAATTAAGGATACACACTTTTTCCCTTTTTTTTGTTTACTTTTTATTTTTCTTTTAAATTTTCACTTGGTACAAATCCCATAATCCTTCTCCAACCCATATTTGATCTCATCATGAAAATAATTTTAATAGTTATAAAAATATTATAGTTAATGTAAGGAGTTATTTTTAACCACCCAAGAAAAACCCATTTTTTCAATAATGATTTTTTTCAAGAGGGGAAATAATGAAATACAATGATAGAATAATCGTAAACCTTACCAGACCTAAATAAAACTACCAAAATGTTATCCTAAATGAATTTCATCCCTTTACACCATATAAAACCTTTCCCCCACACTTAAAACATTGAATATCATGAAAAAACACAAAAGTTGGGGTTGGAAGGATAATATTGGCTTGTAATGTGGATATTCCTAATAAGGTAATTCATGGATTCAGTGGGATTAAAAGAAATATTAAAATGTAAAATTTTGGCCACAAGGATAAATTCTTATCAGTAAAAATTCATCAATCATTTTAAATATGAATTTTCTTAATCATATATTTGAAAAGATTCAATGTAAGATCTATAATGAAAAAATGTCCAAGTATCTCTCATGAAATTTGTAAGAAATAATAGAAAAAACTAGTTCTATAATCATCTCAAGAATTGGAACATATGATATGGTCAATCACTCATTTGATACATTCTAATAAAAAATTATTAAAATAAATTTTAGAAATTCAAATCATGTCAAATCTAAGATAAATTTCATCTATATAAATCAATCAATTCCTCTAAAATTTTATTCCTTAAACCCATTCCATCATTTTTATATTTAATATTTCATCCCCCATTTCACTCATCTATTCTTATCTATTATTATTTTTAAAACATATAATGATACTCATCATAAGTGACTTTTGTCTCCTAAACTAAATATTAATCACGAATATAAGCAAGGGATGCATTTTAATTTTAAAACACTCAAAAACAATGTGAGAATAGAAAATAAGGGAGTAAAATAAATATACAAAATTTATAACATTACCCCCTCCAATGAATCTATCCAATTTTTTCTTTTTATGTGCTCCACTTATTCTTTCATCCATCATGGACCTGAAAATCCAACAAACTACATGAAAGATCAATTTTATTGCATTAAATCTCAAAAATAATTAGGGGAATTGATATTATGTCCTAAAATAAAAAATTGAAATATAATAAAATATCAAAACTCATTTTTCCACTTGAAATTGATTTCTCTGTGGCCTTTAATATAGACCTTACCACTTCTATACTCAAGTTATGGAAGGTTCGAAATAGGTTACCCTATTTGGTTCAAAAAATGATAATAAGTTATATCTATCCATTTAGATGGGTCATCTTACCTTCTATGAAAATAAACACACTCTTTCTTGTGTTAATACCTTATCCACTTCAATCATACCAATCCACTAGTTATTAGTCAGCTTTGAAAAATCAAAAGTCATATCATGAACCAACAAAACCCAATATCCCTCTTCAAACCTATTTTTGTAGCAGTCCCTCCATTATTTGTGATCTTATCTAGCAGGTTTACTTACTTTTTTCTTTTGAACCTTTTTATAACTTCTGATAGCAAATTATTTTTCATTTTTCTTAAATGGAAGTAAATCATTGTAATCTATCTTATTTTATTTATACAGTTCCTCTTCCCATTAAACTAGTTCTTCATATCTCAATTAATTTTAAACTTAACATTCTCATCACTAACCCTCAATGAAAAATATTTTCTTTTTTACATTAATTAGATATATTTAGGTTTCCAAGAATGGTCTTCCTAAAATGAGTGGAGTCCTTTCCTCATTCATGTAAAGTAATTGGAAATCCATCAGAAAATATAACTTATCCAATTTAACCAGAATCTCTTCGACTAACCCCTTATATATTTCAGCATTTAATCTTCTAGTTTAAAAAAAATTTCATGGTCTTAATATCCTTGAGTCTGAGGCTTTTAAAATTTGAGTGTGACATGATGTTCAAACTTTCACCTAAATCACCCAAAGCCTTTCCAAACATATTAGATGCAATGTTAAAAGGAATTGGAAATCTACAAGGATATTGTTACTTCATCAATAAATATCTTAATACTGTAGTTGATCACTCCCTTATGAGTGAGATGGTGCCTTTGTCCTCTAACCTTTTCTTATTATAAAATAACACTTTCATGATTTTTTTAGATGTTGGTGTGATGGCTATAACTTATTCAAAAGGAATGTCAATATGAAAATTTTTAAAATTTTTAAGAAACATACCATGTTGTGACTTTATTTTTCCTTACTTAATCATTTATAAGAATGGTAGGTGTGGCTTATAAGGTGGTTGAGATTCTCCTACAACCTTTCATGATCACTCTTTCTATTATATTCTACTATTTTTAGGGACATCCTTCACAGTTTTAACACTTCTTATGTGATGGAATTCAATTATCCTCATGGGTTGACCTTAGTGTCACTTGATAACATCCCTCTATGTATTTAATTAAGTTATTTGGAAATCTAAATTACACTTAATTTCATATTTATCATAGCATCCTTTTTACCATTTGAGTCAGACTATAGTTTTTTAATGGAAACTCCAGTTGTGTTCATGAACATCATCAAATTTTCCTCCAATGTATGGATCTAGATTTGGAGAGAGGGGAATTGTGGTGTTTGATAATATAATGCTCAATGTTGGTATGATTAACCTTTTTTTTGGAATCTAACCCCTATAAATTATTTATTTATTTTTATAATCACCATAGTGGACTTCCTTGGTGTATGTACCTTAGGGTTGGTGCATATCCATCATCACATCCATCTTCATTATCAAGATCTCTAGTTAGGTAGTCATCCATTTATTATTTAATACACCATGTGTAATTATCTCCTTTGAACTCATTATAACTATCATTTAAAGTTATTACTTTCCATATCATTTAATAGCTCAAAAATATATTTCGATGAATTCTTCATTGGTGACCCTCCAACCACAACATCAAATATCAACATGTTTTCCTATGAGAGACCCTTGTAAAAATTCTGGATTAACAACCACATTTCAATTCAATGATTTGGGAATTTTATTATTAAATATTTAAACCTCTCCCAATAATTTTAAAGTGATTCATCATGAAATTTATCAAAATTAAATATTTTTATGATATTATTCATGGATTTTGAGGGAGGTAAGAATCAAGTTAAGTAATTCGTTAAACATTGTTCCCATATTATAATGCAATGGAGTGGAAATATTTAAATCCATTCTCTCACTCTATATCTCAAAGAAAATATAAACAAACTTATCCTTATTGCATCACTAGATACATTATTCAATTGGAAAGTATCAAAAAATTCAATAAAACTCTCTATGTGTGAGTTAGGATCTTAATGTGGTAGCCCAATAAATTATATTGAGTTATATTTCATCTAAATTATAGTTATCTTGATAGTGAAGTGATATGTAGCTACCAGTGGTACAAAGATGCTAGGTTGGACCCCCACACTTTATGGTCTTCCATAGTCCATTAATGTCCCCAACCTTGGATCACTTTAAGGAAAATCTATGGCTACGCCTTATTATCATCGAGCACCATCCATTTATTCTTCTTTGTTTCATTGCCTCATTTGGAAACTTTCTAGATCAGTATTGTAGATGAGGAAGTTCCTTTCATTTACCCATATTAGAATAGTCGTTCATTAAAAATTTGACCTATAAAAATAGTACAAAAAAACCAATCATAATAAATAAAATAAATGGTGAAAAGTGAGAAGATAAATACACAATTATCCTAAGCTTGTTGGGTAACCATCACCAGTAATGGTGCCAAATATTTGGTCGTCCATAGAGTTTCTATAAATCCTATAAGTTAAATAAATTTAGAAATTTATAAAAACTCAAACTAATTACTAATTAACAACTATATCATGTGGTAAATTTGAGGTCAAACCAATAAGGATTGTTTTAGAAAACTTTATGAGAATTAAGTGAATAAATGATAATGAAGTAAAATATAGTTGATATGAAGTCAAATTTGATAATAAATGAAAAGTTAAGTAATTTTGGGTATGTTTTCTAGTAAAGTGAAGTGATAAATGAATTAGTCACATTGTTACTAAAGTTGGGTCTAAGAGAATCCTTGACATTGGTATCCTCTCTCTAACTCAAAAACTCCCCTTTTATTATGTTAAATTACTTCATTATATTAATGAATTAGGTGACTCAATATAATGTTTAAGAATAACCATTCCAAATAATGAAATTATTATTTATGATTCATAATGACTAAGTGATGCCTCCAATGGCCTAAAGGCCTTCATTTTTTTATTGATTTTTGATAATCCACCTTTCAAGGGGTGAGGTGGAACCCTTACAAAGCTCATAGGCATAAGAATTATATGACCCGTAAGCCTTAGAGGAATTCATTGCTCGTAGGCTTCAAACATTACATATAACCCAGACTAACTACTTGGAACTTCTCCTCCCCAACATCTTCATCGTGAAATCAGCTCTCCACCTTCGCATGGATGTTTGGCTAGGCATTCTCGTGAATGCACAGGCTTATCCCGATGGTAGGTGTCATACCCTCTTATTTTTGCAATCCATTTTGCTTCTACTATGGTGAAATCTCCTTGCTCATCCTCCTTGTAGAGCTTGTTACTTGTAGGTTGTTTGTTTTGCATCTACACTTAAAGGTGGCCCAAAGGCCTTGAGGTGGCCCTAAGAACTTATTTACCCGAAGGCCTGGGTGGCCCGAAGGCCTTAAAGGACTCAAGGACCAAATCGGTGGCCCGAAGGCCCAAACGGGGGAATATTCCTAGCTGCTACAGTTCCAAACAGTTACTGCTACAGTTCCCACTACAGTACTACACAGTCCTGCT
The DNA here is from genome assembly GCA_963277665.1 of Viscum album. Lineage (NCBI taxonomy): Eukaryota > Viridiplantae > Streptophyta > Magnoliopsida > Santalales > Viscaceae > Viscum > Viscum album. The sequence goes on along the minus strand of OY728145.1, from coordinate 2,133,378,865 downwards.
ACATTACTACTACGGTACTGCTACAAATTTCCAATCCAGATAATAACAGTCTTGAAATTGGAAGAAGAAAAAGATATAAATAATAGGTGAATTCAAAACCCAATAATAGACTAAGAAAATAAAATAACAAAACTAACACACTCCCCATTCTTTACATCACTTGGCACAAGGAAACTTTACCCCCTTATGCCATTCATTTGGGAGAATTAAAAATAAAATCAAACCTACAGAAATAGGAAACAACATAAGATCCCCATGTTTGGCTCTAAAAATAGTAGAATCTGGCTTTAGATGAGAGTTCAAGAATCCAGTTTTTAGATCCCCCTACCTATGACCAAGCCATTAATTTATATGCATAGATACATCTAGGGGTCACATTTTATCATCAAAATATCTCATCTAAATTTATATGAGTTGTTCTTGAAGACCCAAATCCAATCCTCCTTGAAATCATCCTGAAAATCCATGTAGATCATATCCTTAAAATTTTGTTTGACCAAACCATCAATTGCATGAATATTATAACATGATAAAAACATTCTTTGCACTCACAATGGTATTTATGGCCATGCATGGATCATTACATATATAAAATTTTATATGTATATTCAAATATTTCACATCTCTTTCATCACAATTCATATAATAATCATCATGGTGTGGCCCTTAATAAATAAATATGCATTAGTACTTCTTGAAAGTATATATCATGAACCAAAATCCTTCATTGAAGAAAACAAATCCATGAAACTCGCCACTTTTCCTATAGAAACCTTTGTGTAAAAAAGAAAACTACACTTGGTGAAAACTCTTATCCAAGAATATGCCTCACTTATATCTTATTTTCAATAGTCACCTTTTCATCATGAAATGTCTAGAAAAAAATAAATCATTTAGAAATAAATACTTCATCATCACCATTGCTTAATTTAGGAATTTACTATCTTGTATTGAGATTCCTCCTTGCATGCATGGCATTCTTATTTCTTATAGAGGGTCACTCTAACTTCTATGGATCTCCCATGGCGGCTTTTCACTTCATCATAGTTTCATAGAGACAAGATTGAGATTTATCATTTTCTTTCTTGGCATACTCGTACAAGGGAAAAATAGTTAAATGTGGCATAAACTAAGAGATGGTTCTATATGAGGAAGAAGACACGGGACATGGATTGAAATAGTGACATTTATGTTAAAATGAACGGTACTCACTTTAAGTGTCTCCCCACATCGGTTCTTAGTGCAGATGGGGCATGCTTGATTATACATGACCAAATAATATGGACTTGATCAATTCTTTTATGTCATTCCCAGCCACCAGGAACCACCCTTCCCTCTCACTAGTGCCTACCCACACCAACCTTTATCTCTCTTCCTAGCGCTAACCCGCGTTAGGCCTACATTTGTGATCTTCTACACATTTTTTGGACCTACTTAATTATTAATGATTTGTTGACTTATCTAAGTGTATTCCTTGATATTGTACCATTATAAACCAGTTGGACATATTTTTTAAAAAATTCTCATCATTTTACTTTTCTATTTCATGCCTTAACCATCATTCCATCAACATTTTTTCTTCCATTATTTCATTTATTTTTTTCTAAACTCTCTAAAATCAATTCCTAACAAAAATATATAAAAATCAATGTAAATCATGTACAAAAATAATTTATTATTAAATTAAATTAATTATTTTAAACTTCTCTGAGTTTAAATTTCCTCCCACTAAATTCTCAATTCATGTATTTTTTCTCAATGAATTTAGAAAATCAGTCCACAAACACTTTTTGCTGAGTAGGATTATAGAAATAATATTCTTTAGTTCTTTAGGATGACTAAAAAATAATCATTTTTCAAAATTAGGGTATATCTTATCAAAATTCAATCATCATATGGACTCTTCAGAACCTCAAATATTTACAAAATTCATTTTGGTAAATTTATCAATATATATATCATATGGTGTCTTTATAAATGCTTTAAATAGAATTTGGTTAAGTGGAAATGTAGTAATCTCAAAATCATACCCCCAAAATGAATAGGAAGGACAAATTAATTAATTATAGATCAAACCATGTCCAACATGGTACGATTCCTCATCTCAGGCAAACTATTCAATTATTGTGTTCCAAGAGGAGAAATTTGTAGAATAATTTCACAATACCTTATATGATCATTGAATTCCTAGATCAAGTATTGACCACCTCAATCTGATTGGATAATATTAATAATTTTTCCCATTTTATTTTTTACTTAATTATGAAATTTTTTAAACTTTTAAAAGGTTTTATACTTGGGTCTCATTAGAAACACATAACCATATTAACTAAAGTCATTGTTAATAGTTAGAAACTACATAAACCCACCACTTTGTTGATTATTAATTGGTATAGATGCATCATTATGTATAAGATCCAATAGTCTAATATCCCATTTACTTTTTCCAATAAAAGGTGATTTGATCATCTTTCCTGATAAATAAAATTTTCATATATCAAATTATTCATAATTTAATGATTCCAACAATCCATTTATACTGATTCATTGGATTTGTTTCTCATTTATATCTTCAAGGAAATAATTTCAAAGTTATATGAGATTAGAATCAACCTTTTCCTTCTTATTCTGAATATTATAGATAGGATTATCCATTTCCATAATTTATAAATTTTTTAACATGTTTTGAATTCATTAAAAAAATCATACACATATATATAGACCAAATCATGTTCTTAATAATGAATTAATTCCAATATTTTTCAAACAACATATAAAAATAAAATATCTATTTATAGTCAGAATATTATAATAGTTATCCAATTACAGAACTAATCCACTAGGTATACATAGATCATAAGTTCCATCTTCAAATGTAGAAACTCTTTCTCCATTTCTAACATGTATATCTACTTCATCCTTTTTCAATCCCCACTTATGTTAAAGTTTGTGTTTATTAGAAAAAATGTGTGATGTTCACCTAGTATCTAATACTCATGAGTTAGAGTTATAGAAATTGATCTCTATGACATTCACATTCATATTATCATAATTATTCTATTTTAGATCACTTCTCAGCCTTAGATACCAATATAGAATTGTTTTATAGGTCATACCTATAGGAGATCTCAAAATAAAATACACAATGAATTGCATAATATACAACAAAGACATTTCTATGGGTGGGTATCATGTTTTATATCTTTTTATCAAGGACTTTTAATAAAAGTACTTCCACTAAAAATGATAAATTCATGAATCATGTCCATTTAGTGATCAAATATCTATATTTAACTAAGTAATGAGTCCAATTTTATCATTAATATCACATCTTAGTTATTCAGGTGAGGCATTATCTCAATAATATCATATATGCTTCTTGGATATTTGATCAGATAACTATTTTCTTAAATCCATCATATAGATAAAATAAACTCTATTCCTATGGTATCCTAACTCTTAGGGTTTCCTAACTAAGTTTCACCTAAATATCACAACATGATTTAATTACCTAATTCATAGGTTTATCAATTTCTACTATGTTTTACACAAGATAATATGTGGGCTCCCTAATTTGGAAAAACCTAGCCTATAGGATGATCAAGGTCTTGACATGTGTTAACTTTGAAAATAATCTCACACTTAGTATTTTGAGGGGTTTTATTTCAAAGTATCACCAATTTAATATAAATATCATGCATATTAAATCTATAAAAATTGCATCATGTATAATCTTTATTGTCACATGTTTTATTCCTTGATGTTTTCATGCTTATGATGATTTATTATTGGAATCCCTATTTCGATCACCAAATTAATATGTTCACACTATATTAATGTGTAACTCTTTACACAACCCATAGTTTGTGTTACTCTCCCAAAAATTGAATCCAAACATATTCATACATATTGAAATTCATCATATGCATAAGGTATATGAACTTTTAATGTAAAGGTTCAGAATTATATTAAATTGATAATATATGCATGCTTAAGTATAGATTCACAGATATCCAACCCCCACATTTCTAAATAAGGCATAAGACTCCTAGATAGTGAAAATTATGACCCAAAGTCCCTCTACCCAAAGATACATTACATGAGAGATAATCCAATTCATCGTAAATTTAAAACATTATATTTATAATCAATATATAAAAACTAAATTCAATATGACAACTTTAATTATAAACTATCAAAACCAAATATTATGTTGATGTACTAGCATATACTGCATTGATTATATAGTTATAAAAATAAATTTATCACATAAATTAAAGCATAAATAATATCCATATTTCATAAACAATTTATAAATATGAATATTATAAATGAATAAAAAAATAAAAAAAATATTCTATTTTTTTCAAACATGATAGACAAATATGAACATTGAATATTTTATTTTGGCATGAAAATCTCATATATTCATTACTTAACACTTATCATTTATAAAATATAACATTAATAGACAAAATATAAATTTTTTACATTATAATTATACAAAAATTTTATGATTTATAGGGTCAATTATCAATTTTGACTTACAGTGATTATGATAATTTTTATCACACAAAAGCAAAAAATATTATACATTATGTAAGGTTTTTCATACATAATTTTTCCTACAAATGAAAAAACCTTACTCATTGCATAATTTTTTCATTCATAGGTTTGTTTTCATACTAAAGGAATTTTTTCCCATAAAGGAAAAAAACATATGTATTGGAAAAAATCTTACATATAAAAAAATTCATACATATTAAAATTTAATATGTATAGGTATTACGTATAGTGTCATATTGGATTCTATCACTATATCATATTTATGACTTGATGCTCTTTTTTGCACCTGAATTTTAGTAATATCCTATGATATCACCTATATAATAGCCTATGGTATGGAGAAAATCCTCAATTTTTCATTATATATTACTTTATGATATAGACCTATCATACTCTATGACTATGAAAAAAAATTATGATTTATTATATCATAAATAAAATTTATCTAGTGGATGGAATGGATTTGCATCATATGATACTTTGTGATACAAGTTATGATAAACATTTTCATCATAAAAATAATAAAATAACATGTTGATTCACTGATGAATGTGTTTTTCTGGAAGAAAAATCTTATGATCAATAAATATTTTAGTACTAAAGTGTGGAATAAGAACACAAAAAGTTTTGAAAGATACCAGTGTCAGTGGAAGATATCTTTGGGATCAAGATTCCATGAAACACATCCATACTCCCTGACCTCACACATTCCTACAACTTGAGAGACACTCATAGAAAACCCTCCAAGTAAAACATACGATGAAATGAAAATTAATAAAAATGAAGGAACGTAAGAAATTAATGTGGTTTGGGTAGAAAACTAATCCATGGGAAATAACAACTTCACCATAGAGGTAAAGAGAAGATATTAAAATAGAAGATCAAATCCAAATCACAAGATGATATAAGGTTTATCTCGAGTAAATCGCTTTGATCATGCTCCCAGTACAAGTGAAACCATCCCCACATATACAAGAACTATCTTACAATAATCCTAGTTCTACTACTAAGTGATATTTATGGAATATAATAAATGTGTCAAAGATATTCATGGACATCAAATCTTTCACTTAAGGTTGATAACCATCACAACTGGATCACCCAATGAACAGTGTTTGCTTATATAGGATCCAAGGAAAGAATCTTAAATTTTCCTCCATAAGAATCTTACATTTAATCAATGAATAATTTTATATAAATGCCTTTTTGTCTCCTTTGTATCAGAACCCACATCAGTTTTAGCTTCCAGAACTCATCCTATTGCTTTTCCACTTGCATCTTTCAATGCTTGAAACACTTTTATTACCACTATGTTCTGTAATTATAGTTCTATGAACTACCACCCCTATATCCAATAAAGAAGAAAATAATCAGAAGTTACAATATTTTAATTAATTAAATACCCATCTAGGAAATGTATTCTCACACTACACCTAACAATCTCCCACTTGAGAATCATTTTCATGATACATCACCAAATCCATTGGGTCAAAAGTAAAAATCTTCCATAACTCCTTAATTAAACCCACCTATTTTAGTATATCAATTATTCCAATATCTTAAGATTATTGAGTGATCCAAACCCCATTGAAGTGAAAAAACTCTTTAAACTTTCCTGAAATATTACTTTAGTTATAATATATATCACATTTTGGTTCCCTTCAACCTTCCACAGCCCTAAAAACCCATCCTCTACATGATTATAAATAAAGTGTAAATCTAGTTAAATACTATTCATATTGGAATGAAATTAAATATTCTTAGATAATTTAATCACAATATGGATATCACAATAAAACACATTATTCCACTATTAACTTATGATTTCCTCCATTAGATACTTAAACCACACAAACTCCTTCCTTACTTCCATAATTGTAATGTACTCAGCTTTCATGGTTGATTGTGCAACTACCAGTTGTAATCATAACATCCAAATAATGGATGTGTCTCTAAATGTGAACAAGAAACCAGTGGTCCTCTTCTATAAATTTTTATATCTTCCAAACTATTCATTTAAAACCCTTTTTGTGCTATCATCTTTTCTGAAATAGAGAGAAATATTTGTTGAACCTTTGAGATACCAAAATATCTACTTAACATATTCCCAGTGCTCCTTTCTAGGATTATCCCTAAACCTATTAACCACACCTGTTTCTTGAGTGATATCACGCCTAGTAAAAAACATGGTGTACATCAAGATTTCTATATATAATAAATACATAACTTTTACCATGTTCACTTCCTCATCATCAATTTTAGGTTTATTATCCTTTGAAAGTTTAAAGTTTTAGGAAAGGGGGTGATCAGAGGATTTGAATCAATCATACTAAATCATGTAGGGTCCTTATAGAAGTACTCTAATTAAGAAAGGTATAGTGTTTCAAATTTTAAGTATCTTTCAATACTCATCACTAATATCCAATTAGTAGAACCAAGATATTTTATCTAGAATATTCCACAAAATTTATGCTTCAACTCATCTAGACTCACCATCTTAAGTCCATCCAAGATTAATTAATCAATGTAGAGAAGAAATATGATTTAAATTTCATCATCATAAACCTTCTAGTAATAAAAATGGTCTAAATTTCTCTAGGAGAACCCATATTCCATTCTAAATTTGTTAAACTTCTGAATCCACTACCTTGTTTCTTGATTGAGACCATACAAACTTCACTTGAGCATTCACAATAGGCCCTCATTCTATTCCAGAAATAAACATTCTATTTGCTTTATGTATATTTATTCCTCTAAACCCCATTAAAGGAATGAGACCTTGACATCGAGTTGTTCAAGAAAAAATCCTCCATTAAAACCATGTATAACATAATTCTAAGTTTTGTAGATTTTACAACATAATATATAATCTCACTAAAATCCACTCCTTTTGATTATTGCAACCCTTTCACAACCAATTTCACCTTATACTAGACAATATTACCTACTTCTTCTTTTATAAAATTAACCCACTTATTTTACAGTGCCCTTTTACCTCTCAAAATATGTGTTAGCTCCATGTATCAAAAACATTAAAGAAATACAATTCTTCCTTAATTTATAACTCCTACTATAAGGTTCCACATAGACTTTTCACCTCGTCAAGGATTTCAGGTTACCCATAGTTCCTAACAAATAGAATGTTCATCTAGGAATCAAACATATACATTGTTCTATTGACCCTAGTATACCACCTTAACTTCTATGATTTAGCTCTTTATAGTCATCATTATTATAACTATAGGCCTCAAGCATCATTTTCCTCAATTATTCTGATACATTGGACCTTGGTACTTTAAAAACTTACTCAGTGTCCCCAATTTCAGAACATGGTTGTACCTATTAGACTCCATTTTTCCTGATCCCTGAATAGATCAGCACCACCCCACATTTACTCAACTCAAACTCAGCCTTATTAATTGGTTCCTTGATCCTAAGAGCATATTCTTCTAGGTTCTAATCCTTCTAGGTTCTGATCCTTCTACTATATTTCATCATTGAAGAGGAAATTTCAGAATCTGATAACCTTCCATTGATTATTATCCCAGAGTACAAAACCAAAGTTTTCATTGCTATAGCCTATAAGGAATCATATTTATGACTTTGCTTCCAAATTGTTATAGGTCGTAGTATGGTAAAATGGAAAGATATTACTTATATTTTATGTTTCTAGATGCAAACATTAAAAAATTTAGGTAGATTATATTCTAATTTTTTATTATAACTTATTAAAAATCTGGGTAGTTTTGGTATCTTAGATACTATTAAAGGCAAGGGACTAATATGATAAACCCTCAAGAAATTGGGGTAGGATATATAGGGGTTAATCAAATAACTTTATCCAAACTCCTTTATCAAATTGTGTTCTTTATTTTTTTCACTTTATCTTTTTATTAAAATTGTTCTTATACCTTCATATATCAATATTCTTAATCATTCAATTTAAGAATCACATATTCTATATACTTATGCTTTTATAATCATATATAGTTACTCCATTTCACTTTCTCTTTTGTTTTACATTTTTCAATTTTTCTTTTTAAAGTATAGAACATGTTTTAATTATTATCAAATTTTTCAAATAGGTTTTTAGTATTTAAAAGTTTAATTATTGCTCTGTTTTTTAGGGAAAATTCACTACCTCTCTTTGAATTTTACCCTAATAAAACCTAAATTTGGTACTAGAGTAATATTGAATTGTTTTTTATTTTTTTGTTTAATTTAAAATCTTTTAAAGCTTATCTAGTTTTAAAATATTTAATTTGTTTTTCAAGAAATATTCTTTTTCTAAATGGATTTTCCAACCGATGGTGCTTCTAAAGGAAACTCTATGGGATGTGCTCCCATTTTTTATGGTTCATATTATGGTTATTGAAGTAAAAATATACATACCTTTATTAGATCAATTTGGTTATCCTATATGGAAGATGGTTATGAATGATTATACTCTTACTACTAAAAAAAAAGAAAAATAAAACCCCAATGATATTTCTGTTTTTGAATTAGATGGTAAAGAAATGAATTCCTTGGATTTTGGGTTGGACCAAAATGAATTTAATAGAATTTATAGATGAAAAAATACTCATAAAATATTTAAACTCTTAGAATTAACTCATGAATAAATAAAAAAAATCAAAGATACTAGATTAGATATCTTTAGAAAATACTTTTAGAGTTTTTTTATGCATCCTAGAGAATCAATAAATGAACTTTCTACAAGATTAATTAACATTGGTAATTATTGAAATTATCTTATAGATAATATTTAAATATAATATTTAATCAAGAAAATAATTTGTGTTTTATCAAGAAATTGGGAACCCAAAATCATCATGATCCAAAAATCTAAAGACAAAAAAAGGTGGTTAAGGATCTCATCAGATTTCTCATGACAAGTGAGATAACTTTGAAAATACAATATAAAAGGGGGGAAATGAGGTTAAATAAAATAAAATGAAAATTTATTTCAATTAAATCAATGATGATGCATCAAGAAGTGAAAATGTGATTGCTTATCTTTCCAAGAATGTGAAAAGGTATATTAAAAGAAAGTATATTTTCACCACTTCAAAAAGGAAATTCAATAAATATAGGTTACTTGATATGGTTATCTAAATATGGGTCACATAAATAATGACTATCCACTAAACAAGAATAAGTATAAAGATAAGAAGAAAATTAAGAATCTGAAAAGGTTTCAAAATGGATTTCTAGTGAGGATTAATTTTCATCATTTGAATCAAGTAATGAAAGTTCCAATGCCTCATGTCCAATATTGATGTATGTAACAAAGTAAATTTTGCATGTTATAATTATTTTTATTCTAATTATCCAACATATTTTTTAATTTATGAATATCTTATTTATTCTAGTGATCAACTTAATAATGGTTTTTTTGTACTTTCCTCAAAATTTAAAGATCTTCAAAAGAAATAAAATATAGTTGTTTCTAAAAAAAGATCAACTTTTAAAAGAAAAAGATTAATTTTTTAAACTAAAAGATCAAAAAAATTTGAGAATTAGGAATCTCAAATGAAAGAGATTAAAAACACTCTTTCTTAATTCAATTATGGTGATTAATATCTAAATATGATTTTTGGATCTCAATATTTTGTTAAAATTAATTCTCGAATTGGTTTTTCAAAATAATCCATTATTCCAAAAAATACTAGTTTTGGAAAGGTAACTTCCCAAAATAATTCTTATAATTATTCTATGAAATTTGAGCATTTTATATATGAATGAAATTTTAAAAAAATATAGATATGGTAGACCAAATAGCATTCATATTTCATCTCACATTTCTAATGGAAAAATAAATTCTAAATATGTTTGGATTTCAAAGTATTTATTAGATAACTTAAGTGGGTCTAAGATATGGCTACCAAAAATATTAGTCTCTTAATATTTTATATGACAAGGTTCTTAATATAAAAACCCAAAAAACTAATTATAATATGTATAGTGGGTGATTAAGTCACAAGTGTGGCAATCCTTCCAAATTCAATCATCTTGAAAACTTCAACAGAGGACTCGTAACATTTAGAGATGATTAAAAATATAAATTCACTGGTATTGGTATGATCAGTTTATCTAACTACACTATAATTAAATATATTTTATTTGTTAATTTCTTGAAGCATAATTAAATAATTAATAGTCAATTATGTGATAATTATTTTAAAATTACTTTTGAAATTTATTTTTTTCAATGTTTCTAATTATAATAAAAACTTTTATTTCACATATCCCATTTTCAAAAAATTTATATCATATATTTAAAATCTATTGAAAGTTAAAATTTTAATCGTTTAAGTTCACAAGATAATGAATCTTGACTTTGGAACCATCGCTAAGTTTATTATAACATTCACTCTCTTTTAAATATCAGTTGTAATCAACTAGTATGATATTTTCCAAATTTTTTCCAAAGATAACTTAGTTTCTGAACCTTGAATACATGGATAGAAAAAAATTCTTCCTTAAATATATATAAATGAAACTTACTCCTCTAAATTATTAGAACTAGTTCACCTTGATCTTTTTCGACCAACTCAAGTTGCTAGTATCGGAGGTAAATATTATCGATGATTATAATGGATTTACATGGGCCATCTTCTTATCTCATAAAAATTAGGCCTATAAATTATTAATCAAATTTTCCAATAAACTTGAAAATGAAAAATGATAAAAACTCTTATCCTTTATAATTTTATATTGTTGATAATTTTATGAAAAATACTTTGAGGAACTTTGTATTTATTAAGGTTATTATCATTCCTTCTACACTCCTAGAAAACCTCAACAAAATAGGGTTATTGAAAGATAAAATAGGAACCTCCAAGAAATTTATTGGACTCTATTGAGTGAGTTTAATATACCTCAATAATTTTGGGCCAAGGTAGTGAATACCGTTTTCTATATCCTTAATCGTGTTCTCATAAGACCCATCATTAGAAAAACCCCTTATAAACTTTAGAAATACAAAATTCCTAAAGTTATATTCTTTAAATATTTCATTTTTAGATGCTTTATCCTTAATACCAATGATAACCATTTAAAATTTGACCCCAAATATAATGAAGGTATCTTTAATTTTTACTCAAACTCAATTAAATCTTGTAGAGTCTTTAATAAGAGGACCATTACATTAGAAGAGTTTATTTGCATAAAATTTGTTAATAATCTTCCTAAAATACATCATCAAATTGTTTATGATGTTAACCAAGATAGTTTTACCATACCTAAATATTATCTTATAAAGAAATTGAAGATGTTCAAGAACCCACTTCACAAATTTTACCAAAATCATGGTTTAAATCTAAATATCATCCTCTTGAGAATGTTATCGATAAATTATAATCTATAAATTATAATAGAAGGTCGGTCTTAAATGAGGTTAAACATCAAGATTTTATCTCTTTCCTTGAACATAATTCCCTTGATGATACTATTAGTGATGAGAATTGTATACTTTTTATTCAAGAGGATTTGAACTAATTTAAAATTGATGAAATTTGGACTCTATAGATTACCCAATAATCATTCAATTATTTTCACCAAGTGGGTTTTTAAAAACAAACTTAAAGAACAAGGAAATATAATTTCTAACAAGGATCGATTTTTTACTAAATGATATAGTCAAGAAGAAGGAATATAGTATGGTGAAACTTTTTCCCCTATTACATAGATAAAATCCATCATAATCATGTTGAAATTCACCACTATTTTTAATTTTAAACTTTTTCAAATGAATGAAAAATGTAATTTTATAAATGATTTTATTTATGAAAATGTTTTTGATGATCAACCACCCAATTTTAAAATAAAAAAATTTCAAATTTTTTTTTCAAGTTAACCAAATATCATTATGGTTTAAAATGATCCCCTTGGGATTGGTATGAATGGTTAACAAAATCTCTATTATCAAATGATTCTAAAATATGATAATTTGATTCCACCCTACTTTTAAAAACTTTTTAAATGATTTGTTACTTGTCCAAATTTATGTTTATGGTGTTATTTTTAGATTAACTAAAGAATATTTTTTTAATTAATCTTCTAATTTAATGAATAATGATTTTGAAATTAGTTTTATGGGAGAACTCAAATTCTTCCTTGGTTTTCAAATTTTGCAAAATTACAATGGAAATTTTTTAAACAAAAGTAAATACATTAATGAATTTTCAAAAATATTTGGCATGGATCAAGCTAAGAAAATTAGTACACCCATGAGTACAACTTATATGTTAACATTGTATGAAGCTAGTAAACTAGTTGACAATAATCTTTATATAAGTATGACTGGAATTCAATTTTACCTTACTGCGACCTGACCAATCGCCATGTTTTTTATATACCTTTATGCTCATTTTAAATAAAATCCAAAGGAATCCCATTTTAAATATCTCAAAATAATATATATATATATATATATATATTAAAGGAACTAAAAAATTTATTATTTTATCTAAATTAAACTTCTTTTGAATTTTTTTGTCTAATTATAATTTTCTATGATGCCAACTTAATAGGAAAAGTAATAGTGGTACGTTTCACCTATTAGGAAAATCCCTTATCTCATAGAGTAGTAAATATCCAAAATATATTAATCTCTCTATATCATAGTAAGAGTACATAGTCACTAGGAGTTATTATTCCCAAATAATTTGTATAAAACATACTCTCTTAGAACTTGGTATTACATATGATCATGTCCCTATAAAGTATGAAAACAATAGGGAAATCAGTATCTCTAAAAATACTATCCAACATTCTCATACTATGAACATTATTCTGAGATACCATTTTATTCATGATCACTTTCAAAAGGATGATATCATTTTTGAATTTGTTTTTACTAACCTTCAACTTTTCAATATATTCACTAAGAACCTTTTTATTTATCACTTTATCTTTATTAAAGATGAGTTGGGTATGATTAGATTGAGATACTTATATCTTATCCTTGGAAATCTTGAGAATTATTCAAAAAAAATTAAAATTTTAATTTTTTTTTTCAAAATAAAATATTTTATTTCATTTAAAAAGAATGTTTTAAAAAATTTCATAATTTTATAAAGTCAAGTGAGTGTTATAATCTATGAAAATATTCATGTCTGGTTACAAACAAGTGGTTGTGGTTCTGTCATAGATACACTTAGAGGTTTTAACCTCAAAAAGGGTCAATTGGGGTTTTAATCTGATCTCCACCCTGGGAATGAGTTGTGGGCCTTTATTGCACACCTAGTTTGAAAATACCATGGAATATTCTATGGTTTATTTTCATAATATTTTCTAAAACTTAGTAATGGAATGGAATTTCAATGTTAAAATTTTTACTTTGATTTTTACCTTTACATGTGGGTAATTATTTTTAAAATATTACCTTTTTATCTTATTTATTTATTTTTTTTCATTAGATCCTCAAATTTATACTAATTTATTTTAGGGGGGTAAAATATTGTTAATATATAAATTATCCTATAAGAGACACCCTTTTATAATTTTTTTTCAAAATTTTATTAAATTCTTGAGATTTTTTGAATTTTTTTCAAATATTTATTAATATATTGAGAATTATTTAAAAAAAAATTGTTTCTTTTATTTAGTTATTTACTGAAAATATCTATTAGTATCAAATTTTCATAGCTTTATTTTTATCTCTCTCAAAATATCATTAATTATGATAAGCATGGATTTAAATTTTACTTATCTTACTTTCTATAACCCTGTATATGAATTATTTTTTATAATATCAAAAGGGGATAAATAATGTAAATGTAATTATTGAAATATTTGGTATTATAAGGGAGATTGGTTGTTATGGGGAGGGACTGATGTTGTTTTACTTTGTGGATATTTATTTATAAATCTTATCCTCTTACACTTGTTATATTATTGTTATATTCTCTTTTTATTCAAGTGTTTTGTGATCATTAAAAATGGGATACTGTTGTGATTCTATCCTTCTTAGGTTTCAATGATCACAAAATTTTCTTTAAAGTATCTATTTATTTCATTTGATTTGTTAGAAAATGAAGGTATCTTGGTTATTAGAAGATCATGATGAAATATTATTATATACTTAAAAAAACGTTTCTAAAAGGTCCAATCAAAAAAATTGAAGGAATATAGAGGGCCAAGGTAATGTTTGGAAAGAAACGGGAAGAACCAGCAAGCTAGTGGTGTGAACAGTTGCCTCTTATCCTCTATGATACCACTAGCTAGCTGGTTGAAGTAGGAAAATATATTGAAGACCTAGGTCTCTCACTAGCTAGATGGTGGATGTGATCCATAAACTTCCAAGGATCTTTAAATTGTTGTCAAAAAATCTCATATTGGATCAGTAAAGTACCAACTCAAACCAAGACTTATTCAGAACCTATGAAGGATATAAATAGACCCTTTTGTAGGCCTGGTATCTTAACTTATCAACCAATTAACAATTCCAAAGTTCTATAATCTTTAAATTTCTCCCTTTCTCCAAATTGATTTCAATTCTTGTCTTATGCTTACATTTTAAATATTATTTTCACTCCTGGATATTTCTCATTCTCTCATATTTCTTATTCTAATATATTTAAGAGAATCTAGAACATTCCTAAATGATACTTCTTCTATAAATCCTCTCTTATTTATATATTTCCTTTATTTCAATAATCACTGCCTTTTAAAGTGAGGGACTCAATTTTCCTGCCAAACCCACTAAAGGAAAGGGGTTACTTCTCTTTGAGGTTTATAGCTACAACCATTAAAAATATAGGGTAAATTATATTCCAGTTTCTTGATACAACCTATTAAAAATTAATGAAAACTTGGAAACTATTAAAGATAAGGGACTGACATAATAAAATTTTAAGTAATTAGGGTAGGATATATAAGGGTTCATTATTGAAATTTAACAAAACTAATTTATCAAATCATGTTCTTTATTTTTTTCTTTCTCACTTTATCTTTTTATTATTGTTTCACTTATACTTTCATACATTAATAAACTTAATCTTTCAATTTACAAAATGATTATTCTATATACTTCCTCTTTTATAATCATATATAGTTATTATTTTTCACTTTCTCTTTTGTTTTACTTGTTTCAATTTTTGTTTTTAAACTCTAAAAAGTTTTTTAATTATCATCAAACTTTTCAAAGAGTTATTTAGTATTTAGGAATTTAATTATTTTTTTGTTTTTTAAGGGAATTTCACACCCCACTGTTTCCATTTTACCCTGATTTAACCTAAAAAATTTCCTATCCTTTTCATGAACATGGGCATAAACAATACAACCAGAAACTCTCAGGTAATAAAGTCTAACTTCTAATCTAACTAGAGTTTATTTGGAATTTATTGTTCCAAATATTCTAAATGACTCTGATTCACATGATCCTGGATCTCTCATTTTGTATACAATTCATCTATTTCATAACACCATTTTTATTTGTTTTACTATGCATAATATTCTCAATATGAAATCTATACATCTAAAAAAACATTATGAACTCTTTTCCTCTATACTCACTTCCATTATTATATTTAAGGAATTTTAGATTCATCCCGGTATTAGTTTCCTCTATATATCTCTATCTGGTGAAAGTTCAGAAGACCACAGACTTTTATTTGAAGGAAAACGCCAACACATTCCATTTGGAATCATCGATTAAGTTAATGTAACATATTACACACTTGTGAGATAAAATTGATGTTGATCCCCATATATCCATGTCATCCATCTCAAGATTCTGATTATTTTGTGTCCTTACATATGAATTGGATGAAACAATTAACTAATTCACTTGGATATGACCCTCATATGTTTTGTACTCCATTCAATTGATCTTCAATAATCCTCTCTCACCCAAGGTCCATAGACCATTCTCAAAAATATGACCTAGACCGTCATTCCATAACTTCATTGTCTTGAAATTTTTTTCCCCAACAAGTATGATACATTTGGAAACCTGAGTCAAGTAAATATTTATATCTTTCACAACAAGGTCCACCATCATAGAACCTCATGTGATCTTCCACAAACCATCCACAATCACGATACATAAACTCGCGTCATTAAGTTTCCCATTGTAAATTAAGTTCTTCTATAGTCCTGGGATAAGTTAAATTCCTTTAAAATGTAGAATACATCTATTTTCATTTGAAAACTCGTATATCCTTTGATAATAACCTCAAGTAACTCTATATTTATAAATTAAACCTTTTTAAGGCTTCTAGACACATAATTATTCATGAATATACTAATGTAAGTTGAATGAAATGAAGCATTATAGTTAAGGATCCATGACTCCATTGAACTCATGACTCTTAAAACCAGAGTGCCACCATCCACTTCAGTTGTAGAGATTGTCGATGATTCAAAAGAATGCTTTCCAGATTTTATAATCCACTCCCGGTAATCCTTCTATAGATTTTCCTTCTTTACATAGTGCTAACATGTAGTGTATCTATGACTAGTTAATTTTAAATGACTCTTCACTATTTTATTTACTCCTATTTTATTCTGAATTCTTATAGTGGAAAATCCCCTATATACTTATAAATTGAATGATATTTTAGAAGTTAATAAAACATATTTATTCTAGATCCTTAATTCATGATTAAATCATGCATCTCCTCAAATACAAAGTCCTTATTTCCACTATAATTACTCATAGTGGTCCCCATCATGACCAATTATTTTGAAAGCAATGGTAGAATAATTAATTCCCACACTCCTACAGTGAACTTCTCTCTAACTGAATCTAGAAAACTTTGAATGATATTGAATTCATTAATAATATTGTCCATTTAACTTCTTTATAACATTATCATACTAAAAAGTAATTTTACATGAACACTTTATTCATCAAATAATTCTTCTCATACATGTTCTCAATCCTTTCCATCAACTCAGTAATTATTCTAACGTCACGAATATTGAATGCCATGTTCCAGGAAAACATCATCCAAATAATACATAGTTCCATTTTTCAAGACTTTCCTACATCATGTTTTTTATTACTTTAATCTTCTTCCCAACAAATGGAAGATCAATATCCTTTTGGAAAAAATAGTATTCTACCTACATCTTCCAAAATCAAAAGTTTTTTCCATAGAACATTTTCATACTCAACTTTATCTCATTCAATTTCATCTTAAAAATATAGAAAACTCCCACTAAATTCAAAGATGGTAAAGTAAAAGTGCCTCTCATGTTTTTAAATATTATATCATATCCTCCCTTTAGAACTCCTAACCAAGATTTGATACCACCTGTTATTCCAAAATCAATGTCTTCTATCTAATAAAACTTCTAGTCCTAAAGAATGGAATAAGGGTACCATAAGGTTAAGAATATACTAGTTCTAGTGGAAGATGTTTTTGGGATTAAGAATCCATTAAAAATAGCCATTCACAATGGCCTTTTACCTTCTAAAAATTCAAGAGACACTCATAACATACACTCTAAGATAAACACAAAATAAAATTTAAATTAAGATAAACAAATGAACATGAGGAATTAATGTGGTTTGGAAAATTATTAATCCATTGGAAAAAACAACTTCACTAGATAGGTAAACATTAGAGATTACAATTTAATTTAATTTATAAATTATAAGATAGAAGAAGCTCCAACTAGAGTAAATCACCTTGATCAAACTCTTGGTACAAGTGACCTCATCCCCACATATAAATAATCTATCTTCTATTAATACTAGTTCCACATATAAGTGATATTCAAAAACACATATTCCCCATTTCACTGATCTTCATATACAATGAATAATTTATCTAAGGGTGACAACTACCTCAACAAGATCACCTAGTTGATAGTGTTTGATTCCAAAGACTCCAAGTAAAGAGTCTTACATTATCCTCTACAGGACTTATAATTTTTTAAAATGTATACTATTATGTAAATTCCTTTGTGCCTCCTTAACATTATCTCAAGTATCAATTCCAAATTTCATAACTCAACCTCTATCTTTGTCACTTGTATATTTTAGTGCTTGAAACACAATTATTTCCACCATGTTCCAAAATTCTAGTCCTAAGAACAACCACCCCTACATTTAGTCTAGCAACATATCATTAGAAGTTATACATTTATGATGACTTCAATACTCATCCAAAAAATGGATTCTCAAACTAATCCTAATATAACATGGATTTGATAACACTGGTGGGATTTTTAATATTATCACGTGATTATGGCAGTGGAAGGAACCCATATAAATCTCAATATATCATCAATATAACAAACATGTTAAATTAGAAAACATAAAAAAAAGTGTAACTTTATCACATTTAGATTCATCTATATCAGACACAATAGTGTAATCTATATTAGGATCACTAAGAGATAGATCTCTTCACCATAGGTGGTACACCAGCCACTTGGATCCTTGTTCATAATGAGAGAACTCTTAAACACAAAAGTTATGGTAGAACATTCTCCAAAAATATGAATGATGAACAAGGAGGAATAGAGAGTTCTTCTTATGTTAGATAGAATTATATTACAACCAATAAGGGTATTTTATCCCTTATATTGGCTCCCTTAATTCAATAAAGGGAGTCAAGCGTCAGCTGCCAACTCTTGGTAGCTGTTATACATTATAATAATATATTCCCATTAGGATATGATCATTTTAACACTTTAGAAAATCATGATCTATCTTTGTATCCATAAATGATTCTTCTTAATTATTTATAACTGAAGGAAATCATAATTGAAGATATGGAAGTGGATAAGCACTCAATATTGCATAAAACTTATCTAACATACACAATGATCGATACCAATCATATTCTATGATAGAAGCATATTTATACCTATGTCATTGGTTATAACTTATGGATAACATAAAATATGATAAATTAATTTTAGTTAATTTCCAACACATTGTGCTTTGGTGATAGGGTCTTTCCTATTTGAGAGGTATCAACTGGGGTCGTTTGGGTTTTGTGGTCATTTTTTCCTTCTAGGTTGGTTTTGATTCTCATGGATAAGAATCATTTGTGAGGTATAAAATGTAATAAAATAGACTTTAATAGACCTTAAATTTGTGTTTTCTTGAGTTTTGGAGATGTCTAGAGGAATTTTGAATGTGGTCCAGAGGTGGAGAGTGGAGTTTTCAATCTCTAATTTCCACGAAAACTATTTTGGAAGTTGTGGTGGCGGTCGTTTCCAGATTGTAGTTGTGGAACATTGATCATTTGATGCATAGTTAATCTAGGGTGTAAAACACCTATTTTGAGAAAGTTTATCTATTTTAGTGAGTTGGGATTTAAAATTATTATTTTGGATTTGGGGTTATCTTTTTTTATGGTTATGGTGCCTAGGGAGATCTTGGTGAAGTCGTTGTGTAAAATAGGGAGTAGTGTAATGCCTATTTAAGTGTACATAGTGGTGCTACACCATGGTGATATGTGATACATTATGAAGGGTTAGTTTAATCTTAAAAAAGTTTTAATTCAATACTATGTGGGTTTTAATTTAATCCAATATAATAGTTAGGTATTAGGAATTTAATTTTATGTGAGGTGCTCACTACGCTATGGAGATGGTCATTATGGTGAATGTGACACATCATGATTCATGGTGGAATTCCTATATATAACACCCCATAACATAATCGACCCATAATTATATTATTTATGATAAGTTTTGTACTTTATTACATTTCAAGGATCTTTTAGGCTTATATTTTTAGATAATGAGGAAAACAATTATATAAAAATGTAGACAATTCTACGCCGTGTATATTTGTTCCTCAAAAATAGGTTCTTATGTTTAAACTCCTATTTTATTCAAGATGCTTTTGCATCATTCAATATGTGTACCATTAAGATTTCTAAAATTATTACATATCCTCAATCCCTATTAAAAACATTTGAAAATGCGGTATGAGAAAAACAAAGCCTAATAAGGGATGTAAAATAGAATGAAACCCAGTATTTCATTTAAAAAATACTGAAAACCCAAAAGAAATTTTTCCTTTTATATAATAAACTTTGAGATCAAATAATCATTTACATCTACTTAAAATAAAATTTATTGACCAAACTTTTTCATAAAACACATAATAAAGTATAAAGGAAAAAATCATAATTATGATGGTTTCTTGAATAACATGAAAAATATTCCTTAAAAAAAACCTTTTATCTAAAAAGGTTATAAATATTATTTAAATCATAATCTCATTTTATTACCTTATGAAATAAAAATATTTCCATAAAAACTCATTTTCAAGAATTTAAAAACATGTAAGAACTATGGTATATTAACTTTATATCACTCTTACAATCACCCTTACAAATAGAATAACCAAACCAGTTAATTCCAACATATATTCTCCATAGAACAAATCATTACTCAATGCATTAGAGAGATATATTAGACCCACCTATTAGAATAGTAAATTTATAATAACTATAAGATGAATTAAACACCTAAAATCTTTAATTTACACTATAAAACTCATAAAAATATTCATTTGAGCCCATAATAGAAAGCACTTTTAATTATCTCATAAAAATGAGAAGAAATGTCATTTTCTTTTAATAACTTAAAACAACTAAAATTTTCCAGAACAATGGGAATAGGATATTCTTTAAAAATTATAGAAACTATTAAATTAATCTTTTTAATTAATAATGGATATGAAAAAGTTAAACGGTGTTAATGTATTAAACATTAAAATTATTATTTTTCACTTTTGTGAAGAAAGTCAAAAAATAACCTGTAAGAAAAACATCGAAAAGATCCATTTTTAAAACATTTTAGAGAAAGTAAAATTAATTTAAAATTAAATTTATAAATATTTTAATTATATATAATAATATTCTTGAAATATTTAGAAGAACCTATAAATGGAGGAAAAATAATTGGGGGGAAACATTAAAACAAAACTTTAAAGAAAAATCCCTTACCACAAGTCCTGAATCGCCACTTACATCTTTTACATTCCGGAATAATAAACTAATATTAATTATTTTATTAATTTAAAATCTTTTTAATGTTTTTATTATTATCATTATTACTTTTATTTAGTTTATCATCATGTTTTATTTAGTTACTAAATAAATTAAGTTCGCGTCAGATGTTTTTGGGTTGTTTAGTCCAAAATAGATTTGGTGTATTGACCATGGTCAAAGGGGTCACGGTTCCATCCTATATAGAATATTAAAAAATTTATAATTATAATTTTTATATATTAAATATAATTTTAAAAAATTCATTTAAAATGGTGATGTAAAATGATATATGTCATTCATGGAGGCGGTAGTTCACACGAACACATGAGCGACATTTTTATTTTTCTAATAGATGAAAAGGGAAAAAATTATATAATTTTTTCCTCTAAAAAATCATATTCATATTATAAATATCATATTTATTCATTAAATCCAAAATTATAACCATCTATTTTAGTAGGTGATAAAAAATGAATTGCATCGCTTTATAGAGGCAATTGTCTATGCACATGCACGAGTAACGTTTTCATTTTTCATTGAATGAAAAGGATGTATAAAATAGTTGTTAAATAAACATAACAACATTTAAGTATACTAAATATAATTATTTAATTATATAAATATGTTTATAATATATTTTAATGAGTTAGAATAAGAAATAAACTTGGAAGAATTTAGTTAAGACATATATCTCCTCCTTGGACATATTCTTTTAGCTTACACCTTAATCATTCTAGGATTGGTATTTTAGTGAGACCAAGACCTCTAGTAAATGTGGAGGATAGTTGGTGGTGTATTAGAATATATCTTTTTCAAACTAAGGTTCTCAAAGTTTTTGAGGAATTGAGGAGAAGAGGTTCCCCTCTATAAGTGAGAGGAGTGGCACCCTTGTAAATAATAAAAACTTTAAAATATAATAAATTTATTTGTCATGGAAAGTGGATCCAATTTATTAGGATTTAAAAGAAATTATAAATTAAGTTTTAAATATACTCAAAAAATAAAATTTATACAATTTTTGGAGTTATTTGAAGCATTATATCTTATTTTAACACCATCTTTAACACTTTTAACCATTAGTGTGATGAAAAACTTTTACCGTGGTAACTATTCATTATCACAAAAAATTAATTTAAAATTATTACCAAAATATAAAATTATAATACCAAATATGTAATCCATTTTATAATATTAAATTTCTATAAGTGGTAAATTTTATTTTAATATAAGTTCCCAAAACGTAACGAAAAACCGTTTTTGGATAAATACCATTTTTAAGCATAAAAATGATTTCACACCAAAATCAAGTATTATTTTGATTCCTATGGAATTAATTGGATTAAGTTTAATAAAAGGATACTTATGTGACTTTAAAACCAAAAAAACTAAATTAACTTTGTAAATACTTGATTAAAATATAATAACCAAAATAGTTTTTATCTAAATAAAAACCTTACTTGGATTTCCAAAATTTCAAACATATATTTATAAGTAAAAAAATATATTTTTAAATGAATTATATTAATATTTAAATATATATTTATTATATAAAAAATTCATAAACATTTAAGTAATTATTATATCGTGATAATGTTATAAAAGTGACAATATTTGTAAAATCGGTATTTTCACTATTCACTAAAAACTATTTCAGAAAAATCCCTAAAATTAAATTAATATTATTTCGAAATTATGATGTCAAAATTGAAGACCATTTTATAAATTTCAATTTCCAAAATTAATAAATTTTACTTTTAAATAAAAAATATTTAATACATGGAAAAATAATTTAGTTAAATAAAACTATTCCTTTTTTGATTGAAAATTTATATTGGATTTTTTATAAAATATAATAAATATGAATTTATAAAATGAATAATTTTAAATTATGAAAATTATTTATTTCTAGGATTTCATGAGTTCTCATATTCTCCCCCTTAGAGAAATTGTGACCTCACAATTTTATTCATTACTTAAACAGATGAGGATATTCTTCCTTTATAGATTTTTCATATTCCTATGTTACTTCTTCAAGAATATGGTTCTTCTATAAAAATTTAACCAGGTGAGTTGACTTATTCCATAACACATGTTCTTTGTGATCAAGAATCTAAACTATATTGTTCTTATAAGAAATATTCTCCTCTAACTAAACTAATTCTAGGCTCAAAACATGAGATACATCAAGTAAATATTTCCTTAATAAAGAACCATAAAACACATTACGTACCTAAGATAAACTTGAAGGTAAGGATACTTGGTAAGAAACTAATCTCACTTTCTCCAGAATATCCTAGAGAAATATAAACCACGGACTTAGATTTTCCTTTCTTACCAAAATGCATAACACATTTATAATGAGATATTTTAAGAAATGCATGGTTTCCTACCTCAAACGAAAGATCTTTACTTTGGTTATTTGTATAATTATTGCACATTCTCTAAGATTACCCCATATGATGTTAAATTACTTTCACAGTTTTTACCATATCTTCTAACAATTCAATTCCCAATAACTTTATTTCCTTTACTATATCCCTACATGTTTGAGTCTGAAACTGATTTCCATATAATGTCACAAATGATTCCATTTTTATACTAGAAAAAACATTTATTATAAGTAAATTTCACTAATGAAAGATATTAATACCAATTTTCTAGATAATATAATGATAAATCCCAAATAATATTCTCGAAAGTATGAATTGTCCACTCCGATTGTCCATCAGATTGAGGATAAAAAGTTGTATTGAAACTTAACTCAAAAACCAATGACTTCTAAATCCCTTTCCAAAAATTTGATGTAAAACTAGGATAATGAATAGATACAGTAGATAAATTAACTCCATATAACCTAAATATCTCTTTAAGATAGAGTATATCAATTTGATCTAAATACATAGTATCTCAAAAAGGAATAAAATACGAAAATTTAGTCAAATGATCAATATAACACAAATTTAATTATTACCTAGAGATTTATTTGTTAATACGGTCATAAATTCCATTGATATATTCTCCCATTTCTATTCAAGCATAGGCAATGGTTGAAACATCTCCTTCGGTAGTTATCATTCATCTTTAACCTGTTGAAAAGTCAAACACTTCATGGTAAAATCAGAAATATATATCTTCGTTACTTCAAACCAATAATATTATCAAATGTAACTATATATATTAATACTAACAAGATGAATAGAAAATAGGTTTTAGATATGCACTCAACAATTCATTTTTCTTTTGGGAATTACTTGTCACACAGAACATCTTTCCAAATATTATAACATTTTATTTAACAAATTTAAACTCAAAAAATTTACATTCTTTAACCAATTTTATTCTTTATTTCAAACCACAATCTTCTTTATGGGCCTTCTCAATTCTTACTAGTAAGGATTATTGTATTGATACCTGATTCAAAAGATAATCCATTTTTACATGCACAATTTCCATTCCCAAATTCATTAAATCATCAACTAAATTATCACATTCCAAATGTTTCATAGTTAAATATGAATTATACTTTCTAATTAAGACACCAAATACCTTATTAGATTTACCTATATGATAGTGAATTGTGAAATCATGTTCTTGTATTAGTTCCATCCACCTTCTTTGCCTCATATTAAACTCTTTTTGGGTGAATATATACTTTAAACTTTTATCATATGTATATATTTGAAATTTTCATCATTTAAAATATTCCTTCAGATTATTAAATTAAAAAAATAACCAATGTAAGATCAAGATCGTATGTTGGATAATTCTTCTCATGGGGTTTCAATTAGCATGAAGAATATACAATTTCCCAATCATCTTACATCAAAATACACCCATGTCCCTTAAACAATGAATCACTATAAATTAAAAAAACATTATTTATAGATGGAAAATATAATACTATAACATTAAAAAATATTCTTTTTAATTCTTAAAAATATTCACCAAAATCATTTTTCTAATAAATTTCACTTCCATTTGAAGTAACATGGTTAGTGGTATAGATAACTTATAAAATTTGTTAATAAAGTTTTTGATATGACCCCCTCCCTCCAAAGATACCGTGATGAGGGGAGAGAGATAATGACCCTCGAGTCCCACCTCTAATAGGCCCCATGTTAGAGACTAACATCGAGGGTATACAAATATCATGATATGGGAGGCATTACCAACTATAATAATATAGGATTAGGAGATAAGACCAAAAACTCCAATACATAATATAAAAAATCCAAAATCAATCCCACATTCATGTATAAATAGAACTGATACAAATAAAAGCCTCCAAAGTAGATACCCAAAAGTAAATCTAAAGCAACGACATATCCAACTGTCAAGGTTCCGAGATAGTAATATCCATAACGGTCCATGTAGCCCTCCTGGAAATCTAAAAATGGTTTTATATACGTAGGGTGAGCATACAAGTATACTCAGTAGGAAAACCAAGGTCTCTCATGCACATGTAAAAGAAGCATACTAATGCACCTATGAGAAATTAGTAGAACCAAACAACAAATATCAAGGTATACTAACCATCCTAACCTCACCAAGGAATTCTCACTAAATAACAAAAACAAAGTAATATAATATAACAATAATCACGTTGATAGGGTACCCCGCACCACTTTCCCACTGATTTTCCACTCTCACACCCAATGTCATATGTCTTGGACCTCCCATCCCTTTTGTATACCATACCACTCCACAAGCACAGTCACAACACACCTCACTTGAAGACACTTGGGCTCACCGCCCCACAACCATGACCACATCACATCTCACCCGAAAACACCTATGCTATCACAACCACCATCTAATGCACTAACATACCTATGGCCATCATAGCTGGTGCAATACCTACCTCACCTAGAAGAGAGAGCGGGAAAGGGTGGGTACTCATCTATCCATACTCCTCACCGGATATCTATAAAAACACCCCTACATAACTATGTAAGTGTCCGCATGAAATTCTCGATGTGGATGGGGTGAATATAAAAATCACAAGAATATACGAGTATATATATATAGTATCAAAAACTCAAGCCCAACTTATGGTTTCACAATCAAAATAACCAACTCACAACACCATCACTTTTTCTTCCACATTTAAATATACAACACCACACAACAATCCATGAGACACATTCACATTTCCAACCAATTTCATTTAATCATCTCATTCTTTTCATTATTGAGCATCAACCACATTTAATCACACAAACCCTAGTTTAATCATTCATTAACAGTTTTCATCCCATTAACTAAACCAACCCATATCATTTCAATATTTATTAATCATTCATTCATTTATTCCATCACTACTTAGGAAACTAGCATAAAGAAGCCACCACATTTCCACCCAAAAATCATGGAAAAACACCACCTCACCACCCCAAAATCATGTCCAAGAAAACCATATCTCCATCCAAAAATCATGGCCAACCAAAACACCTTAACACCCCAAAATCACATCCAACAAACCACCTCACCACCCCAAAAGAACGACCCACAAACCACCTCACCTCCCCAAAAGCACATCCCACAGACCATCATACCTACATTACACAACCATAAATCATCGTACCACAAGCACGACCACACATCACAATACATCAAGCTCATTTTATTGATTTAAAAAGGGGATTTTATCAGATTCCACTTTATTTTAGGGATTTTATCACACAAGTCATTATCCTAGGGAAACCGTTTTTATTATCCAAATATAAGTGGTTAACCAATTTACATTTTAGGGTGATATCATAATAATCACAACCAAAGTAGTAAACTCAACATAGATATCTAGCACAAATAAATCCCCCAACGGACATTATTTTTAGTGGGGCATCAAGACTGTACATTTCACAATATCACAATAATAATAAATCTGTAAAAACATGTGAATAAAGCCCCATTTAACCCTTTCAGTCCTAATTAAACCAATTATTTTATCATTGATTAATCAATAACAACCATAATCCATAGATAAAAAAAGGTAAACCCCTCTTGTATGATACCCAAACAGAGAAATGAGGTAATACTTACCTCAAAGAAGCATTTCGGGCTCACTACACACCACAAGGTAAAGTAGAACACCAAAAAACCATAACCGTACCACGAGAAAACATGGATCCACCTACACCATAACCAAATACCATAAAAAAAATACCTAAAACACACACTAAATCATTACAACATCACCATAGAGAATATTCAGGAGAAGAACTGAAGAAAACCTACCAAGAAGAAGAAAGGTCTTACCACAAATTGCAAACAAACAACCATTGGGACCAACAAATCAAAGAAGGAGGAAGTGGGCTTGAAGAAATCCCTGGGGCACCTAGGGTTCCCCAAAACCAATAGGAAGAATAATCCATGGATGAATAGATGAAAATTTTTCTAGAAAATAACTTTTAAAATTTCACTTCATTAGGGAATTACACGACGTGTAATCCCTTCTCACGTCGTATAATCCTTGGGGTTCAGTTTCGCTGAAAAACATGTCCCCTTTTCATTATTTAACCCCAAAAATATACACATAATAAACCAGCCTTGTACAAACCTTGAAACCAACTTTCATGTCATGTAAAGTTTACATGATTTATATTTCCTATAGTAGCACTACTGCACCTCCAACTTTCACTAAAAACTCCTGGAACCTCCCCCAAACACCACCAACAACCAAAATAGGAAAAGTAACAGATCAGGAGGGAGCATACCATTACAATTTCATTAGTAAATTTATAATCCCATAAAACTATGAATCTTGGTGACACTAGTAGGTCTTTCCCACTCTTTCACTACATTTTCAGTAGTATCAATTGTTATACCATATTTTGTTACTATATACCCATGGAATGAAATATATTGTAAGAAAAAATTATATTAATGGATTTTCTATAAAATTATTTTCTTTTAAGGTTTATAAAAAAATTATTTAATGTTTATCATGATGCACATAACTTTAAGAGTATACTAGAATATCATTAATGAATGTCACCAATAATTTATCCAAATACTTATGGAAAACTCTCTTAATTGGACCTATAAATATATCAGGTGTATTTATTAAACTAAAAGGTATAAAAATCATAATGAATATACCTAGTAAAAAAATTTCTCCTTGGAATTTCCTTTTCCTTCAATTTTAGTTGATGATATCCAGATCTAAGGTCAATATTGGAAAAGTATTGAGCAAGCTAGAGATGATCAAAAAATTCATCGATATGAGGCAATATATACTTTTTCTTAATAGTTATGTAATTGATTACTCTATAATCAATGAAAAGACTCATTTAACCATCCTTATTTTTAATGAAAAAATAAGAGTATCCCAAGGTGAAGAGCTATAGTGGATGAAACTATTATCAAGAAAGCCTTGTAGATTATTTTTCAATTTCATCAGCTCCCCTAGATCCATTCGATAAGAAGGTTTTGAAATTGAATTAGCATCGGAAATTAAGATAATTGTGAATTAAACCTCCCAATCATAAATAAAATGGGAAATATCATTAATAAATACATTTTAAAATTCATTTACAACAAGTACATCACTAAGTTTAATAATTCCTTTTTCCTTAATTAAATGTGCAAGATAACTTTCACCACTATCTTTAATCCTCTTCTCAGATTCTTGATATGTTATCATAAGTATTAAATAATTATTATAAATGGATTAAAACTCACTCTAAAAATTGAATATAGATTATTTATCTTTGAAATACATCTTATCATGATAAACTGAAATCCAATCCATACCCAAAAGAACATCAAGCTTTATTAAGGATAATATAACATGATTTTTAGGTAAAAAAAATTCCATATATGATGATAAGAATGTCACCATAAATATATGTTTCTTTAATACTTCCAACATGAGTTTTTACCAAAAGTTATATCTTTATTTCTTGAGGTGATGTTTCTATTTTACTAGAAAACTTCCAAGAAATAAAAGAATATGTATACCTTAAATCATATAATACACTGGCATAATATAAATAAACAATTAATGTATATGTCACCACTTTATTTGATGTTCTGTTATTCACTATGGTAATAGAGAATTTATTTTCCACACCCTTATACTTATGATATTGATGATTCCCATCCTTAAATATTTTATTCAAACACATATTAGCATAATGGCATATCACATTATAATTAAAAAAATACTGATGGACTATCATAATTGGTTTGACCATTATCATTGATATTTTCTTTGTAGTCATGAGCCAATTGTTTTGGCTTACCACATCGGTAAAACATTCCAAACTTCATTAGAAATTATTCCAAATTATTTTTACCATACTTATCATATAAAATAGGTTTAATTTTCTTACCTTAATATTTCCATGATGGATGTCTCCCCATTATTTTCCACATAGATCGCTTCTTATCTTTGTTGATATAAAAAAATGATATATCAAACTTCTCAACATTTTGAACAGTTTCCTCAAAAATTTAAAATTTATGATAATCCAAATCCCTTTGCAAACTTGGTTTCAATCCTGAATAAAATCTATAAAATTTACTTTCATGGTTGAGAATAAAATTTAGTGCATACTTGGCCAATCTAGTAAAATTTAGTTCATAGGTGGGAAGACCTTTTGAGGATAGTGATTGGATTATATTTATTTTTTATATTTTATGATATTAATATGTGTTTAGAAGTTGATGGTTCTTGGAGTATTGATCTATATTGATGATTTTTAATTGGATTTTATGATTGATAAGTCAATCCTCACTTATTATATAATGATTAGATAAATATTATTAAGGTACAAAACATATTCTAGTAGTGGATAGTGAAAGATATTTATAGAAATAAATAAGTGAATAAGTTAAATTTTTAAATAATACCCTGAAAAAATATTACATGAAGAAAATTTGAGAAGGTTTATTGGATGTAATTTCACTTAGTATTTTACTAAGAATTTGAGTTGGGAGTTTACTAAATGATGGGTCATTCCAAGCCAACCATGGGAACCAGCGTTCCTGAGAGGTAGTTGGTTTAACCAATCATAGATAGCATATGAGACTATATAAGAACATTGAGGTAAGCATGTGCATGGGTAGGTTGTGGTGTGCGTAGATGTGTTCATGAGTGTATGTGGGGAAGTGTGACTTTTGTGTGATGCGTGTGATTGTATCGGGAGATAATCTTTAAATTTGTGGCTTTCTACCAGGCTAATGCCACATTTGAGATGATAAGGAGGAGTGAATCCATGTGT
This sequence comes from Viscum album, assembly GCA_963277665.1. Classification (NCBI taxonomy): domain Eukaryota; kingdom Viridiplantae; phylum Streptophyta; class Magnoliopsida; order Santalales; family Viscaceae; genus Viscum; species Viscum album. The sequence continues at coordinate 2,133,348,099 of OY728145.1, read as the reverse complement.
AGAATCGATGTGGGATAATAGAATCATGGGTACTATTACTCTACTTTTATGATATACAGACATAAGTGATAGATAAATGGGATAAGGCCGCATATTTATCTTCAAGTTACCATGTGTGAGAAGTTTTCTATGTGAAAACACTTGAGCATACCATATGTTCATATCTCAAGCTAATGAATGAGTAATTTTGATCTTCTACATGAACACTGAGCAAGATACTGCATGAGTTAATTTGAACATACAACATGAAGGAATTCAAAGTCACGGTAAATGGAGTTACTGAATAATGAATGGTCGGTCGACCGCATGAATCCATAGTCAGTCGAAGCTGCTACATGACCACTAAAAATTGACCACATGTGATGAATTTTGAGATACTATATATACTATCCATGGTAAACCATGCAAATATACCATAAGTATTGAGATTAAGTGACTTCATGTTCAAACCTTTAAATATTATGAGCTTCACATGACAGATAAACCTACTGCATAAAGAATGAGTGTTTGTGCATCTGAGGATCGACTGCAAGTGGTGCCTACAAAACATAGTGAAACTTGATAAAATAGAGCATTAAATTGAGATCATGTTGAGCCTTTGGGAGTTCATAGGATTTTTTAAAATTATTATAGATGCATCCAACTTATTATGTATGCATTAAAATTGATTGTAAGAAGAAAACACAATGTTGAGTTGTTTCATCCACTATAGAAGTCACACATAGGTTGACTTGAGAATTAAATCGGTACATGTATTTATGAAACTAATAAATTTTTTTCATGAAATTTAATAAGTAAACTTCATATCTAGTGTAATATATCGATATTTAAATAGGAAACATTATGTTCAATAATGTACAAGAAACTCTACATCGAGCTTAAATGAGCAACTAAATATTATTATTTAAATGTGACCATTATAACCTAACTTTTAAATAGGAAGGAATGAATAGTATTATGAAATATATATAATTTTCATACCCATTGATACTTTTTTTAATTAATTATTTGTAAATAAGTACTATATTTTTAGTAAAATCATTTTATTCATCAAAAATATATTTTCTTTAAAAAAATGATTTTTGTAATTTTTTATCTACAAATAATATAATTAATTTCTAGGGATTTTAGGAAATGTATTTAATAAAATGAAATTAATTTTTAAGTTATAATATAACAAAATTTATTTTTTTTACTTTTTATAATAATTTGAAAAGTTTGAATTTTTAATGAATAGTTAAAAAATAATGATTTTTCTTAAAAACAGTACTTTATTTTAAAATATTTACACGGTAAAATTTCATTTTGAATTAGTATTAAATTTTCAGTAGTTAAATTTTATTTAAATTAATACAATTTTGTTCTTTTAAATGAATTTTATACTTTAATATAGTATAAAACCATTATATATTTAAAAAGGCATTTTTCCAAAAAAAACTATTTTATGTTGCGTTTTGCAAGTTTATTTTTAAATTAAATTCTAAAACATATATATTTTGAATTTTAAAAAATAGATTCCATATTTGGATTAATAAGGTCCAAATTTATTAAATATTCATATTTTATTTTTTGTCAATATGAATAGTAACCTTGGTAATTTTTGTTACAACGGTAAAGGGTAAATCTGGTAATTAAGGGTAAAAATAAAACGATAAGGACTAGAAAAAGACTCTAACACCTAACAAAATTTTATTGGATGGGTAATTTTTTACTAAAATCATCCAATGTTCTAAATTATAACAATTGGGAGTCATTTGGATGAGATTATGACATTTATAATATTTTATTTGAAGAAAAATCAAAGATGTCATATTCATATTTTTAATAACTATAACATTTTTAATATAGGGTTATCTAGAATATATATTAGACTATAAAAATTAATTTGAAATATAAAATATTTATCTACATCATGATAATTTAATTTTAATTCTTAGGGAATAAATAATCACATTAAATTCCCACACAATGGTGATTGAGTAATTATTTTATTAATTGAAATATGAAATAAATGATATTAAAAATACTAAAATAAATATTATTTGAGATTATTATTGTAATAAACTAATTTTATAGATGAAATTGACTTGTTATAGATATAATAAAATTGTTTGTTTGAATTATTAATTTTATTTTGATATTATTAAAGTCAATGTAATGAATAGTCCTTAAAATTGACATTATGAATAGTTAATAGTAAATAATATTTTATTAAATGATATAAAAATTATAAAAATATTACATTAATCCTAATGATTTATATAATGTCTAACTGTTCATAAATGATCTATTTATGGGTCTATTTTTATTTTATAGTTACTATATTAACCATCAAAGAGTAAAAATCCATGTTGTCACGGTAAGAGTTAAAGTGGTTAAATAACGGTTAAAACATAAAGATAAGGGTATAATCATAAACTAAACTTATCTAAAAAATTATTTTATTAATAATATTAGACTATTATCACATTAGGATAAAATATTAATTATTTAATGAACAATTGTCAATGAAAATGACTTATATATTATTTAAATCAAAGATAGTTACAGAATATCACTCTCTTTTTATTTAATATATTTATGTGTTTACACAGAGGTAAAATCAATATATGAATGAAACTAAATGTCTATTTTTATATTAATTGAATTATTTTAATTATATATATATATAAGTTTTATATATTTTATAATTACCTTAAATGCTTGTGAAATGCTAATACAATATTTATTTAATTAACATAAAAATAAAATAAACGATTTTAAAAATATTAATTTTGATAAAATTTGAATGTTTTAATGTGTGAAATGAATTTTATAGATCTATATGACATATTGATGAGGATTTAAAGCATTTTATTTTAAATTCCTCTTTGTTCTGATGTATTTGAAGTCAAATTAAATGAATAGTGTCAAAATTGACATTGATGATAACTTATCAGAATAATATATTATTTAATTTTATAAAATTTATAAAAATATTAAATTTGAATATTTTAATTTAATACAGTTAAAAAAATTATAAATTTTCCATTTTTGATTCATTTTTTCCATTTATAGTAACATTATTAACCCTTTATGCTGAAAATAGTGGTTACCATGGTTAAGGTCAAAAATAACAAATCAAGGGGTAAAGTGAAAGGATAAGGTTTAAAATGATAGAAATATTTGTATAAATTATATTTATTGATGGTATTAAAACCCTATACTATATTATCTTCGAATTACTTGACATTTTTGGAATGAAAAATTAATTTCTTCTTTTGGGGAATTCCAAACGTGCCCCTCATCTCAATTAAAAAAGGGAACCTCCTCCCTCACTTCATTTCATCACTTTGACTCTTCTAGATTGACTATATCTATAAATTAGTCTTCTAAGATTCCATATTCACATTATAAAGGTGATGGTATCCTCAAAATACCAATCCTAGAAACCTTTAGAGGAGATCCAAAGGAGACATTTCGAAGAAGAGGTAATCGATCTTACTGGTTACTTTCCTTTTATACTCTTCTTTACCAACTCTAAATCTATGATGTATATAAAAATAATAATAAATAAAGTGTCATAAATATTCTTAAATGTTATTATGATTATTAACACACCAATATACATCTCCTTTCACATCAAACAAGAAGTAAAAGTATCGCTCGTGCGTATGTACGGCTTACCGTCTCCACGTGGCGATACAATTCATTTTTCATCACCATATTTTATAGAAGGATATTATGATATAATTAATGAATATATATGATACTTAAAATATAATTATAATTCTATAATTATAATATCATATATACCTTCTTATCATCTAATCTTTTGAGAAACTATAATGTCGTTCATGCGTACGTATGGAATATCATCTCTACAATGTGATGTGATTCGTAATTCATCTATGTTTTACATAGATGAAAATAAGGAAAAAATTTATAAATATATATGATATATATGATATAATAATTATTTTTTAAATATTAATTTTTATTTACCTTTCTCTCATTCTATCAATCAAAAAATGAAAATAGTGTTCATGTGTACGTATGGCCTACCGTCTCCATGAACGGTGTAATTCATTTTTCTATATCTAATTTATATGAATTATTATAAATATGTATATAATTAATATATTTTATTTTTATAACATGATTAAAAATATATAAATTATTATACCAAGATCAAAGTATAAGGAGCAAGATAGACGAGCAGAAACATACTTGGAAAATGAAGCAGTTATCACTCAAAATAGTGATTTTGATAACAAATTATTAATAAAATGATGATAAATGTTATAAATAAATAATACATGGTATAATATAATTAAGGTTATAGAATAAATTTATAATAAAATAATGTTTATTACACAAGAGTTTTAAATTTTTGGGAAGAAATTCAGGACTTATGGTAAGATGATTCTTAATTCAACTTACATTCATTGGGATAAACTAATATTTCATTGATTATGTCATTATATGATTATGTGTGAAATGGATTATGATTATATTGTATTGTATTTACACTTGTTCTATGTGTATTTATAGTTACTACACATAATCTATGGGTTTGATTAATTCTCACTTCAATGATATGATAATTGTAAATGGATTTCTAGTCTCACTTTTATTTCTGCGAGACTTATGACCTATTCATCACTTTTCTATTTTGATTGGTGTATATAATAACCGTGAATGTAATATATGATCCTTATAATTAAATTTATTAGTATTTATATATCCATTTCATGATCTATCTTTCATGGGGTTTACATTTCAAATGTTACCAAATCGATAAGGTAATTTTGTCTCAGTTTTCCTTATTTGAGACACATGTTATGTTATGCACCTATATTCTTATAAAAGGTATATATTCTAATCTTTGAAATTTCATATAATGAATACACTTATTTTAATGATGTTATTAGTTTCATGTAATTTTATTTTATCTTTGTTCACAAATTTGTTTTATTCAAAAACCATGTTTTCTAAAAATGTTTTCAAAAATGTTTTAAAATGATATCTTAATAATTTTTAATAAAAATGATTTAAAAGAAGTTTAAAATGGTTTTAAAAGGTTAATTAATAATTTTTTAAAAGTTTTTTCCAATAAAAAAAGGTTTTCTAAATGTTTTATGATTTAAAAATAATTTTTTAAAGTAGAAATGATATTTTCTTCCAGAAATGTTTTAAAAGGATCTTTCAAAAACGTTTTCCATCTAAGATAACTTACGTTGGTGATACTCATTCATTAATAGGGATATGATCCAAGTATACCATTATTATTCATTCAATTAATGTTTTATGTTTATGATGGAATGGTGTTTATGAATTCTATTACTTTTCAGGGGTTATGTTATGCTGAAATTTTTATGAACCCCATTTCTTTTAATGGGTTATGATATGATTAATGATTTATATTATTATAGAACATATATTTATGGTTTTAATTATGTTACAGGTGGGACCTATATTTCCCTCCAATTCATTGGGTAAATATTTATATCTCATGAGATATATAATACTGGAATTGGAAGTGAACCTAGTTCAGTAATACAGGGCAGAACGAGGAGTGAAATCAGTTTGGTAAAGGACTTTGTCTGCTATGATGGTCTTCGAAGTGAGCCTTGACTAACGTGGAGATGATTTTATATGATTATGTGCATTCTATAATTTCATGTCTTATGTTATTCTCTCATGTCTCATGTTCTTTGATTATTTTATGACTCATGTATTATGAATATCCATGTTTTATTCCATGACTCAAGAATTTTATCTTTGATATACAAGGTATAATTTTCAAATGGTATGTTCATGATCACATAATTTTATGCTCATTTTATACATTCATATAATCATGGTTTGATATCTCCTATGTTTATTATTACTAAGAATCTTATCTCACCCTTTTCTTATGTTTCTTTTTTCTAGGTTATGAGGAAAGTTGTTAAATGAATTTTTCTAGAAGGTTTTCACATTGATGATTTTGATGACCTATTATGAAATAAGAAAATTTTGGTATAGTGGGAGATAATATTGCTTTTTATGAACCAATTTTTTTAAACCCAAGTTTTTAAGAGTTTTTACTAATTCTCTAAAAATACAAACGTAAAATTTCCTTGGGTATGTAAGTTATCCAATATTTTATTTTAATATTGTATGTTTTTTATGGAAAAAAATTGGGTTGCATTTGTAAAGTTTTTATCTTTAGAAGAAGATCCAAAAGTGCAGATTATGGGCTATTAAATTTGGTATTAGAGAAGGTTTTAGATAACTTTATAGATTAGGATATTTTCATGAGAAATTATCTTAAGAGTTATAGACACCATCATGGGTATATAACACCATATGTTCAGAGTTTTAGTCACCCATTTTTAGGTTTTGAATTATGAAATTTTAAGTCAAATAATGATATTTTTAGAGAGATTTATTCTTAAAGTAATTATGGGTTATTAAATTTTTAGATACAAGATAAAGGGTATGAGATAAACTTTGAGGTTAAAACATTTCTATAATGTTGAAAACGTTAAGGTTATTTTTGAGGATATTTATCACATTTTTGTAATTTTATAAGGTATATATTGATATAGTTTTAAAAAAAAGTATAACCTGCACACCGTGTGAAAACTCATTGTTTCCAGCAAGGCCGCAGGAATTGCCCCACAACCAAAGGGAGATAAGGGTACATCACCTACCCCTGGACTATATGAATTCTTGGTTAGTATAAATTATTATTTTTTAATTAAATGGTTTTATGTATGAATAATAAGTTTATTTTGGTAACATTTGTTTTATAGAATAGATTTCGATGGGATTGGAAAATTATTTAGTGATTAAGTGATTGATGTTATTTTAGAAGACGTCCACTATTTTGGGAACCCTATATTATTAAGGTAAATATAATACTATGGAATTTTATTTTAGGAATAAAGTTTGAATTATTTTTTTGAAACATATATGATTTTATTTTAGATTTATGGTGATTTAGGTTATTTATGAAAATGGTTAGCATATCTTGAGGATTATTAGTGAAATTTAATTTTGGTATGAGTCATTAATATAAGTTGATGTTATTTGGTGATAAATGTTAAAATTTATATTGGAAGTCTATGTGATCAAATCCTTTTGATTTTAGGGTTTCAATCTTTTTTTAGAATATTTTTTAGGAATTTTAAGGTTAGTTATTTGTTGAATGGTCTAAGTTAACCCTTGGGTATTAATATTGAATTTTGTAGATTAAAATAGTTTTTTGTTATATAAAGGTTTATTATTTTTGGAAAATTATATTATATAGTACTAAACATTTTGGTTTTGTTTTATTTTTAAATACATGAAAAATATATAGTTAATATTTTGGGGATTATGTGATTCATAAGAGTGAAATATTTATCTTGAATACTAATTGTTTGGAGAAAAATATGAGATTGTTGTGAAAATTGATTATATAATGAAACTATACTTTTCAAGAAAGTATGTTTACTTATTTTCTTAATTTAGGAAGAAAATTAATTCCTCAACATTATGAAAATGATTTTAAAATAAAAACATTATCTGTTTACTTTTCTTACTAAGAAATCAGTGGCCTTTTAACGCATCATAGATTTACGGATTTGTGATAGTTAAATTTATAATGACCAAGTTTTATATCTCTCTCCATCAGAACATGATATTTATATTTCTCTTCCATTTCCATATTTTTCTACATGGAAACCTAGTATGTGTTATTTCAAATGACCATCGTACTTCCAATTCTATCTTTTCTAGAAGAAGTTTTATTGTCCCTTTTTCTGATGTGGGGTTTCAATAAAGGTATTTTGAATAGTGAAACCCTGATTACCAAGAAAAATTTCAAATTTAGAGGTCAAAATTTATTAAAGGAGGTTATAATGTAATATATTTAGATTTTAAAAGTAAACATTATGTTCAATAACATACAAGAAACTCCACAACGATCTTGAAAAAACAACTAAATATTATTATTTAAATGTGACCATTATAACATAGCCATTAAATAGGTAGGATTGAATAGTATTATGATATATATATATATAATGGTCATACTCATTTCTAATGTCTTAATTAATTCTTTGTAAATAAGTACTGGATTTTTAGAAAAATCATTTTATTCACTCTCTTCCACCCAAATGGCCTGAAAGCCTTCTTTTTGTTTTATTTTTGGATAATTACCCTTTTATGGGTTGAATGGGAAACCTTAAATGGCCTATAGGCCCGAGGAACAAGGCCCATACATGATCCAATACATGACCTTAAAGTCCTAAGACCTGACACACTTGAAACAACCCCTCCCCAGCATATGTATCTTAAAGGCACCTAACTCCCCGCCTCACATGAGTTATCAGTTATCATTTCCCCATGAAGAGCTACATAGTTCCTGGTACCATTGGAATTTTTCATACCCTCTCATTCTTCCAATCTGGTTATCTATGCTCTGGTGGTTTCCATTTTTTCTCTGAATCCTCGTATGGGCCTGCTCATGTGTGGTCTGCCTAAGTTGCTTCTTAGTATTTTATGTGGCCCAAAAAACCTATGGACTGAAGGCCATTGGTAAACCTAAATAATCATTTTTGTCTTAATGAAATTAATTTCATTATATATATTTATTAATTATTTTTAGAATTTATATAATTACCTCAAATGCTTGAGAAATGTTAATATAATATTTATTTAATTAACATAAAAAATGATTTTAAAAATATTAATTTTGATATAATTTGAAAGAGTTAATGTTTGAAAAGAATTTAATAGATCTATATGACATATTAAATAGTTTTAAAGCATTATATTCAAATTTACACTTTTTTTATGTATTTGAAGTCAAATTAAAAGAATAGTGTCAAAATTAACATTACTAATAATTTATCAAAATAATATATTATTTAATTATATAAAATTCATAAAATATTATCTTGTACCATTTTAATGGAATATAATTAAACACATCATAAAATTTTCATTTATAGTAACATTGTTAACCCTTTATGATTAAAATAGTGGTTACCACGGTTAAGGTCAAAGATAACTAACCAAGGGGTAAATCAAAAGAATAAAGTATAAAATTACTTAAAAACTTTTCTTAATTCTATTTTTTGATGGTATTAAAACCCTATCATATATTGTATTCTGATTAATTAACATTTTAAGGCATTTCTAATCATAAATTAATTTATTCTTTTGTGAAATTCCAAATATTCCCCTCACCATAATTATAAAAGGTAACCTCCTCCCTCACTTTATTTCATCACTTTAAGTTTTCTAGATCAACCATACTCTACAAAATAATCTTATAAACTTACCTATCCACATTATATAGGTTATGTTTTCCTCATATGCTAACAATATAACCCTTTAGAGGACATCCAAAGGATATGTTTTGAAGAAGAGGTAATCGATCTTACTGGTCACTTTTTTTATACTCTTCTTCACCTCCTCTAAATATATGATGTACATAAAAAAACAATAAGTTAACAATCCTAAATATTCTTAAATTTTATTATGATTATGAACACACCAATATATTTCGTCTTTCCCATTAAACAATAAGTGAAAGTATCGCTCGTGTGTATGTACGACTTATCGTCTTTGTGTGGCGATACAATTCATTTTTCATCACCATATTTTATGAATGGATATTATGATAGGATTAATGATTATATTTGATATTTATAATATAATTATACTTATTTAATTATAATATCATATCTACCTTTTTATCATTTAATCTTTTGAGAAACGATAATGTCACTCTTGTGTATGTATGGACTACCACCTCCACGATGCGATGTGATTCATTTTTCATCTAAATTTCGCATGGATGATAATAAGGGAAAGTTTTATGAATGTATATATGATATATATATATATATATATAATAATTATTCTGTAAATATTAATTTTTATTTACCTTTCTTTCATTCCATCAATCAAAAAATGAAAACAGTGTTCTTGTGTATGTACGGTTTGTTGTCTCCATGAACGGTGTAATTAATTTTTCTATCTCTAATTTATATGAATTATTATAAATATTTATATAATTTTTATATATTAAGTTTATAAAATGATTAAAACTATGGATATTATGATACCAAAACCAAATTTTAAGGACCAAGACTACTAGACTGAAACATGTTAGAAAAACGAAGTAGTTATCACCCAGAATAATGATTTTAATAACAAATTATTAATAAAAGGATGATAAAATTTTATAAATAAATAATACATAGTATGATATAATTAATTTTATGGAATAAATTAATAATAAACATATGTTAATTATACAGGAGTTTTGAATGTGTATGAAGGAATTTGAGACTTTAGGTAAGGGAATTCGTAACTCAATTTACATTTATTAGGTTAAACTACTATTTCATTGATTATATCATTCTATGATTATGTGTGAAATTAATTATGGTTATATTATGTTTTATTTAAAAAACATTATGTGGATTTATAGTGAATATTCATAATCTATTGGTTTGATTAATGTTCAATTCAATGATATGATAATTGTTAGGGGATTTATAGTCTCACTTTTATTTCTACGAGACATATGAAATATTCACTTCTAGTTTATTTTGTATGGAATATAAACCACCCATAAATATAATTAATAATAATTATCTTTAAATTTATGTGTATTTACATACCCATTTTATGATCTTACTTTTATAGGGTTTACGGTTCAAAAGTTACCAAATCAGTAAGGTAATTTTGTCTCAATTTTCCTTCTTTGAGAAACAAGTTATGTTATGCACCTATATTCTTTTACAAGGGGTATATACTACCATTTTACATGTAGTGTCATGAATATCCTTATTGTATTGATATTATAAATTTCATTTAATGTTATTTTCTCTTCAGTTATGAATTTGTTTTATTAAAAAAACACATTTTCTAAAAATGTTTTTGAAAATGTTTTTAAATAATATTTTAAGAATTTTAAAGGGAAATAATTTCAAAGATGTTTAAAATGATTTTCAAAGTATAATTTATATTTTTTTTAAAGTTTAATTTCAATTAAAAATATTTGCTGAATTTTTTTTGATTTAAAAATCATTTTTCAAAGATGAAATTATATTTTTATCAATAAATGTTTTAAAATGATATCTCAAAATTATTTTTCATATAAAATTACCTATATTGGTGTTACTCATGTATTACTGGGGATATTATCCAAGGATAACATTATTATTCTTTCCCTAAATGGTTTATGTTTTTGATGGCATGATTTTTATGAGTTCTGTTTCTTTTTCAAGGGTTATGTTATGATGAAATTTTTATGAAACCCATTTATCTTCAAGGGTCGTGATATGAAGAATGATTTATATTATTATGGAACACATATTTATGGTTTTAATTATGTGATTTTTGAGGCCTATATCTCCCTCCAATTCATTGGGTAAATATTTATATCTCATAAGATAGATAGAACTGGAATGGGAAGTGAACCTGGTTTAGTAATACAGGTCTGGAATGAGGAGTGAACTCAGTTTAGTAAAGGAATTCGTCCGCTATAATGGTCTTGGAAGTGATACTTGAATAATGTGGAAATTATTTTTTATGATTATGTGTATTCCAAAATTCCATTTCTTATGTTATGATATCATGGATCATGTTCTTTGATTATTTTATGAATCATTTATTATAAAGATCCATGTTTTATTTCATGACTTGAGATTTTGATCTTTGATATAAGGGGTATAATTTTCAAATTTTATGTTCATGATCACATACCTTTATGATCATATTATACTTTCATATTATCATGGTATGATATATCTTATTTTTACCCTTACTAAGCATCTGATTTCACTTTTTTCTTATGTTTATTCTTCCAAGGTTATGTTGAAAGTTTTAAAATGAGTTTTTTCCAGAAGTATTTCACAAAGATGATGTTGATAACCTATTTTGAAATAAGAAAATGTGGGTATAGTGGGAGATAATATTGATCTTTATGAACCATTTTTTATTAACTTAATTTTTTAAGAGTTTTTCCTAATTATCTAAAACTATAAACCTAAAAGTTACTTTGGTATGTAAGTGATCCAATATTTTCTTTTGATATTGTAATTTTTTTATTGAAATAAATGGGTCACGTTTGTAAACTTTTTTTCTTTAGAAGTAGACATGAATTTGTGGATTTTGGGTTGTTATATACTATGTATGTGATATTCATATAAGATTCGCGAGTGTTAGGAGTTATTTACAGGCCACAAAAAAAAGAGAATCTGCATGATATTATGAGAATTTTAAATAAGAAATCTTTATAGGGTATTAAACATGAAATAATACTCATGATAATAATGGGGAGTTTTTTAAAGGTTGGGACTGAAGCCTCATTTAATATTTAAAGCAAAGCATAGACCTCTTTTTAACTGGGCAGAGGGAGATCCATTACATAGCCCGAAGGCCAAGTGGGAAATTAGCCCATTACATGGCCCATAGGCCCAAATTTTTTGGCCCAAGGCCCATTCTATGAATAGTATTGCTACAGTACTCCTCTTGCTACAGTACTACACATTATTCGTCATTGCTACAGTACTCTGCCATCTCTACAGTGTTTGTCGCTGCTATAGTGTCGTCGCTACTACAGTACCTACACCCAATAATATGATACAGGATGAGATTATGGATTATTCAAAATATCATGTGAGAATAAAGATCAATTCTCTAGGGGATTTGAATAGAGATAATGACTTTGAGTTTGAAGGAGATTTTATTGAGAATTCAAAATGAATAAATATCCTCTAATTTTGAGTGTGATGATTTCCAACCATTTAGGATCATAGAGATTATATAATTAAAATAAGGGAATAATATCTATGATTTTTAATGAGAATTAATATTCATTAGTTTGTGAATGTAAATACTCATGAATGTGATGAAGAAGTGAAGTTTGACTCTTGAGGATATTATAATAATTCTAAGATTCATATTTACTTTTGTATCAAGGAAAGTAAAAGATCTTGAAGCCAAGATCTATTCAAAGGTTAAGAAGATTTTAATTCTTGGTTAATCAATATATTGAGATGATATAGACCTCTTATGATCTAAAGTGAAGTTTTAAGACCAAAATGATCTTTCTATAAGTTGTTTAAGATCTTTAAAAAGTACACAAGATAATTTGATCCAATTTTATTATAGAGTAAGACCATATAAAGAATAATATCTTTCTATCACTAGCTCAATTATGAATAATTATATAATTTTTATGGTGGATAACTAATAATTTAAGGCTTGTTATTGAGATTTTTAACCAATAATAGGCGAAAAAATGTGGTGTCTAACCAATTACTAAAGGATTGTGAATGGGGCATCTAACCAGTTGTAACCACTCATGTATATAGAGGATAATCTATATTGAGGTATCTAACTAACATGTAAAGGTGTATTATTTTATGATAAACCTTGTAAATATTGTGTTATGATATCTATTTCACTTCTACTTCACATGAGGTGAGGATGTGAGAGAACATTGAGTAGATAAAGAACTTTAGAAGGTTATAATTGTTAGGTTAAAATGGAATAAATTTTAAAAATAAAAATAGATCACTAATTTACCCCTCAACATATCATTGATCTATATCGATCTATAAACTATAATTGGTATCAGATCCTAGGTTCCCTCTAAAGAACCTAGAATAATTATTACATATAGATAATCTAAATTTATTAGTAATCAAGGTGTTCCCACATTCAATGGGAATAACTATCACAACTGGAGAAATATGATGTTACATTACCTCTTATCAATTGTCCTAAAAGTGATAGATATAGTAACAGTTGGTTTTCCACAAATATATAAGTAATTTATGATGACTCAAGATGATAAGATAAATATGGAGCTATATATAATGTTTCAAAATTCTTCCCCAATGTCTTTATTAGATAAGCTATACACAAAGGTCATGGGTCTCTAGACTACCCAGGAGATATGGTAAAAATTAAGAAGTAGATATGAATGTAATATCAAAGTTAAATAATCCAAGTTACATGTTAGTAGAGTCCAATTAAAATACATAATGATAGATTATGATAAGGGGAGATGATATTTCAAGAAAAATCTATGATTTTATTAAGAATCTAGAATATTCCATCATTATTAAAAAAATGAGGAATTATATAAATTGATTTGATTAAAAAATATATTCCCTAGATGAAAGAGTGTATTTGACACTAAATGAGTTATACAATATATGTGTAGAGTGTGATATGATAAAAATTAAAACCATCAAGAAAATGAAATGGATGATATGGCCTTTAAATTAATGAAAAAAGGAAAATTTAGATAAGAATAAGTTGATGAATCAATTGATTTAGAAGATAAGTAAGGTTAAGATGATTTCAATAAGATTGTTTCTATTATTTTTAAAAGGTTTAGAAAAGAAAATTGGATGGTAAAATAAAAAAATCACTAAGGTGATAGAATTGTGATATCCTTTGACACTTTTCTTGGAATATCCAAAGAAGATGATGAAAGAATCATAATCAGATAAGGATGATGAGAAGATTCAAAAATGGAAGAAGAATAAGAGGAAGAAGAAAAATTTCAGTAGAAAGAAAATTAGTTTTATGAAGAATAATGAGAAATATGCTTCATTATCAAGTATCTCTGTAGATGATGAGATCAATTTTATTACTAAGGTTGAAAAAGATTTTGATAAATCAAGTAGTTTTGATGATAGAGAATAAAGAACAAATCTATAATGGAAATTTAAGCATGATTTGGAAACATTTATTGAGGAGATTACAAAGTTTAAGAAAGAAAAGAAAAAATTACTAAAGTAGAAAAATATGGTTATTAAATAAAATGAATATTTAATCAAGAATGAAACAGCATATGTTTATGATATCATATCAAACAAGATGGTGGTGGATGAGAAAGAAAATATTCCATGTGATCTTTAAAAAAAGATAGTTTTTAAAGAGGAATAATTATTTGAGAAATAATTCATATGTTTCATAGTTCAACATGAGTTGAAAAAAGTTCAGGAAAGATTTAAATAAATCAAAAGAATTTGATGGTGGGTCTTCTCAATCTGCTAAGATAAAAGGTTCCAATAATAAGGTAAAATTTTGTACTTATAAATCTCAAAATAGAACTACCACAACTAATATTACAGGTCTCAAAAACAAATCTATACAAGGATATACCAAGACATATGATGAAAGACACTCATACCGATCAAAGGAAGATGTAAACCCAAGAAAACCAAATCCTCCATGAAAAAGAAGGAAAATATTTTATCACAAAAACATTAATATAAATCATGATAGAACTAGGATAAATCTAGAAGATCATAATTTAGAAGATTATGTTGGTATTATGAAATGTATAGACACAAATCCTATGATTTTTGGTTTAATATGTATTTTCTAATGAAGAGGAAAAACCCAAGGGGGAAATTTGTTGAGCAATAGAGGATAAAATCTCAAGGATAGTAAGTTGTAACTGTATCTATAGGAAATATATCTATTAAAAATAGATTTAAATTTCTAGATGAGTTATGTGTAATCTTTTGATAGGAGGTTCACCAAGACAAGGAACATATGACTATATTATAAGGATATATTTCCTATAGTGAAAAGGGAGAGAATTGTCAGAATATAAATAAAGTTGAAGAAAAATCATGAAAATATAAATATTTCAAGAAGAAAAATGACAAACCTAAGAGAAATGTCAAGAAACAGTTCTTGATAATTTATCTAGATCATTTTTATATAGACAAGAAGATGGGTATTGTTGATACCTAAAGAAAATCAATTGGATTTAAAAGATGAGGTGAAAGTAGATGAGAATTCATCTAAAAGTGGAAACTTGAATATTTAGAATACTTAGGTGGAAAAGTCTATTCCACACAAAAAAACTCAAGGGAAGAAATAAAAAAATAAACAAATAAGACTCAAAATAGAAATAAGGGTCTAAAGAAATCTTCCCATTCTGATATTGGAAGAAATGAATGGAAAAGGTTGAGAGGAAACTCACATCCTGAGTGTTGCTTCTGAGGTACAAAATGGTACCTCCTTATTCCCCATTATTCATGTTTATTTGTGCTAATATATAAATAATTTAAGGATATGTTTGAGTATTTTCATCTCTAAACAACAAAGATTATGAGTTACTATGGAGTAATGATAAAGGTAATTCTACATGATAAAGTAGAAATAAGTGCATCCCTTGAGGGAGAGTATAATTATGGAAGAAGGATATCAAAATAAAATATTCCATGAAATCTAAAAATTCTATACCACCCCATGAAATTTAAGTAATAAGATATTATACTCACACTTTTTATCCATATAATAATACTAGAAATTTGGATAATTAAGGGAGAGTGTGGGATGAAGAAAAATGAAACAAAGTGGGTGGTTATTTAATCTTTCACTTTAATTTTTTGATGTGATTGTTGAAGTGTGTACAGGATCGTGTCTCTATTGATTAATATATTTACAATAACCCATTAAATGAAATTTTGATCATTTCATCACATGTTTGTATGTTTTTGGATAACATTGATCACCTTGGTTATATCTCTCTTGTTTTTCACATCGGGCTAGACCATATAGAATTAGAGTTAAGAACCTAAATTCACTTTGATAAGAGAACCATGTGATATCATCCCTCTCATAGAATGATTAAAGTAATGATAATTCAATAGAGGATAATGTTTTTTTATTAGAAAATTGATATAATAAGACCCTTATATTTTTAATTTTCATTTTATTTTCAATAGGGGTAACGAATCTCACATACTAACATAAAAATAGTTTTTTGAAGTATTGAAAACAAATACAAAGGGGCGAGGGGATTGTTGATCCTAGTGACTAAACTATATCTATTTTCTATAAGGTAGGATGCCAATATATGTTGATTAGTTGATGGTGTTTGGAGGATTGTTATGGATTAATGAGTTGGCATTGGATGTCATGATTGATAATTCAATCCTCCCTTATTATATGATGATTAAATAACTATTCTTAAGGTTTAAAATATGTGCTAGTAGTGGAGAGGGCACATTATTTACAACAATAAATAAGTGAATAAGTTTATGTGTTGGATAAGACCATGAAAAAACATTGCATGAATAATAATTGAAAAGTTTTGTTAAATGGAATTACACTTAGTATTTTACAAAGTGTTTGAGTTGGGAGTTTTCTAAAAATTGGGCCATCCCAATAAAGTCATTGGAACCAGCTTAACCAGGAGGGAGTTGGTTCAAACACATGATGTGGCTCTTATTTCATTAATTTTTTCACATAATTTATTATAATTAAATGATTTTTTAATGTTAATTAATGTTTTTAATTGAATAATGTGCTACTATTGTTAATTTTGTATTTAATTATTAAATCTATTAATTTATGTTAAAATACAAATTTTATTATTTATTTTTGTTATTATGATAGTTTTTGTGTAGTAAATAATTTTATTCTATCCAATCATTTTTTATTATGTTTATACTTTAAAATTATTACTAACATTCCTTAAATTATTTTTTTTTCAAAATAATAATTTTTTATTGAATATCATTCTTTTATTTTAATTTCATTTTGTTTTCAAAATTATAATTTTATGTATTCTAATTTGTTATTTTTTGTTTTTTATAGATTTATTATTTTTTTTAATTAATTAATTTTCTTGTATTAATTTTTTATCTTAATTTTATTTATGTACTCAATTAATAATTTTATTCATTCATTTTTTTATTTTTAATTAACTAAATTTATTCTTGAGTTAATTTAATTTCTTTTTATGCAATTAATATTTGAATTAAAATATTTTTAATTTTATTTTATTGATTTTCTAGGAAGATTCTATACGACTAGTATACTGACTGTGCCTGATGATCATACGCAAGAAGGGAACGATCAGTTAATTGACCATGCATGCTTACAAATTTCTACCCTCATCTCATAGTTAGCATATTAACCATGATCCACATTGTGAACCTTACTGTGTTTCTATAGTACCCTATTCCTCACAGTTAGTTAACTAACCATGAGGAATCTACTTTTCATTCTTCTTAGCCTAATCTACCTTACTGCGCCATCATCTTCAACCTACCATGAACCATTTGAATTGACCATGCTTGTTAAAACATCAACCTATCATTCCTACCATATCCTCCATAATTTGTGCACATTTTCTAGGCCGACCAATTGAGGATGAACCCAAACCCATCCCAAGATACTCTTGTAGGTGGTGTCTTCTTTTTGAAGCCTTAGAATGATACCTAGCTCCCTTAGCCATCCAGTGAAGCCGATATGTATCTGAAGTATCCAGGACTTTCTACCACCATGATCCATATAGAATCTCACTACCACCAATCAATGCCAATGGAGAAGATGACCGGTGAAGATAACCTCTGATGAAGATACCTATTGAGCCCCACTATGCTGCTTGCGCTGCAAGCCAGGTAAAAGGTTGGCCACTGCTCAATCTCACTAAATGCCTGATGAAGAAGAGTCATTGCTTCATAACTTGAGCTCACCGCTAGATATGAATCCCATAACCAAATCCACTCACTGTTGTTGAACTGATCACATGTGGTTGGGTCTCCCAATGTCGAAGATTCCTATGACCCATTGATAAAGAACATGAAAACTAATATATATATATATATATATATATATTAAAATAATAAATATTAAATGTAATGACAATAATAATAAGTATATCTAGATGTATATATTTGTGTGTAAATATTTATATATATATATATATTTCTATAATAATACTGACAATATAATTATATATATATATATATATAAATGCTCGGATGTCACTAACGACTAAGCAAAAAAAAGAAAAAAAATGGATTTAGCATTTGGGCATGCAGGCACATACAAAAGTGCAAGGCCCATTCAAGATGTCCTACAATCAGAAATAGGAATTTAATTTTCCTAATTTAGAAATTTTTATGCATTTTATTTATTTTCATTGTTAAAGAATTGGGTAGTGATTGTGGGCAGTGTTCATACAAGGTAATCGTGAGTGATGATTGTGGGAATTACATGTCTTTTTCTAAGGGCAAGAGGTTGACTATTCTCATAGTAGCTTCACTGAAAGCAGGTGACAAGCATGTCAAAGCACACCACATAGATCATTGATTCCTTTTAGTTAGTTTTTATACTGCTTTTTCTTTTCAAGTAAAAGGGGGGATTATCCTCAATTTTAGTTAATTCTCAATCTATTTGACTCGGGCTGTTTTCTCCTCTCTTTCCTCATTCATTTCACCCATTCTATAATTTCTATTTTTTAATGATTGTAAATACATGTTTATTCATTCTTCCACTATCTGTGTTGTGGTCTTAAACCTTCGGTGAGGAAGGAATAATTTGTGATCCTAGATTTTATAATTTAATCTTGATGCTACCTAGATATTGGTGCTTTATGATGATTATAACTTCATCTTTCATCTTAGTAGATTGTGAATTTTATTTGAGTTTCTACATGAGCGCATTCTTACACAAGAATATTTTTTATACTTTTTTTGACTTGATCCTTTCCCCCTTCTTCTCTTAGTTTCTCATTCAAATGGTTAGGTGAGGCTATCTGTTTTGTGATCTCATGAAGATTGATTCATCCAGGAAGATATTATTTGATGGAGTGGTTTTATTAGGTGATTTCTTCACTTTTGGAGAGTTCTCGTGTGTTGGAAGGTCATTCCATGCATGAATTCTCAATGTTTTGTGTGAGAGAGGTGTGTGTGTTGAGGAATTGACCATGCACTAAGTGAGGATGAGATTTAATGGTTTATTATTCAAAAGATATAGGAAATGGAGTTGAGGGTGGATTAATTTGGATTTGATTCTTGTTTCTAACTAACTCATTTTCCCTCTCTTTTTCTTGTTTTCTCTGTTTCTCATTCGTGTTCACTATTTCCATTCCACTCTCAGCCTTTTTTATTTATATCCCTATTTCTATTGTTTTCATTTCCTTATTTCCAAATTTTTAAAATCAGAAAAAGAGTTTTGGGAAGACCACTAGGTAATTTGACACTACTTACTTGATAGTGACCTCAAGGTTAGCCACAGTGCTATATTCTGGGTTTATAAATGAAAATTTTACCATCCTCACAACAAAGACCTCATAACCACACATAGATATTCTAAGAGGATATATAGGATTGTTGAGGAAAAAAATCGCCAATAGGAAGAGGTGCGCATGGATGTGAGGATGGGACTATGTGGGGTGAGGAAATTCATGTGAAATGTGTTTGAGTGTACTGAGAGCCGATCCCCAAAGTTGTGGTTTTATGTTAGGCTCATGCCACATCAAAATTGATAAGTAGAAAATTAAAGTGTAGGATCAATGTAAGGGAGTGGAAAAATGGGTACTTTTACTCCTCCATTATGATATATGGACATAAGGTGTAGAATGAAATAATAAGGCCATGTCATCGTCTTAAAGATACAGTGTGTGAGGAGTTTTCTATGTGCCAACACTTGAACCTATCACATGTTCAAATCTCAAGCTACCAAATGAGTAATGTCAAGATAATGCATGAACATTAAATAATATACTGCATGAGTTGATTTGAATCAATTTTATGAAGGAATATCATTACATGGTTGATCGAATGTATGAATCCATGGTCAGTCAAAGTTATCGTATGACCATCGAGAAATCAACAGCATGAGATGAATTCTGAGCTACCACACAAACTGGATGTGGTTGAGTACACCAAGATACTATAATTCTTGAGATAAAGTGACTTTATATTCAAACCATGAGCTACCACCAGCTTTACATGGTATATGAACCTATCACATAAAGAATGATTGTTTGTGAGTCTGAATATCAACCACAAGTGGTTCCTATAAAACACAGTGAAACTCAAGAAAATAGAGCATTCAAGCGAGATCATATCGATATGTAAAGTGTTCATGAGTGAGTCTAGAGTTACTATGTATACATGAAACTATGTATTCATGCATAAAAATCTATTATAGGAATAAAATATAATGGAAAGGTGTTTTATCCACTATGGAATCTTGATCACACCACGATTCACTATTTCATTTTCACCCTTACACCACTATGCTAAACTTTTTTTCTATTGTAAATTTCAAATATAATAACAAATTTCACTTCATGTCTGATTAATTTATTTTTATTTTACCACTATAAAAATGGTCAATTATACGTTTTTTATATTTTCATTGAAGGTGGAGGTGATTTGGACGCCCTAGAGATGATCTAGAAGAAAAATGGGCAAAAATGCATGGCATCCCATGGACATTTGTCCACTATTTTGAGAATTAAGAGAATTATGTATATCAAAATGGCCTGAAATTTTTTTCCACTCCAAAAAATCATGTTATAAAACTAATCTCAGGGAACTGAATCCTAATTCGGTAATCAGGTGGCCCGTCCGAACCATTCTGTCCAGGGGAAAGAATCTTCCGGAATTCAAAAGATTGGTTTGTTCTTTTGACCATATCATCTAGTAAAAATTTCTAATGGCCACAAAATTTTACATGGAGATAGTAAGGAGTCCTAAAAACAAATCTTCTCTTTTGTCCACGTCATTATATGACTTTATACTATTCCAAAACCGAGACATAAGTGGTATCTCAAAAACAGGGTGCTCAAAACCATGTCCCATTTTAGCTATAAAAAGCCACCTTGGGAACCTCATTTGTAAGTTCTACCAAGAGAAAAAGATATGGTATTTTGGAGACCCAAAATAGTCATATCCCCATCCAATAAGTTCTGGATTCCCCTATCCTCATAGGGGGTTCAAGAATGAAAATAGAGTTCCACCCGAGCTTCCTCCTCCTCCTGATGTCGAGCTAAGCGGTGGGTGATCGTTGTGAGGGAGATACACACTTTAAGAGGGATTTCCGGCACATTATTATCTATTTTTTTCATGTATATTGTGGTTTGGAATTTTTATTTTATATTTTTCTTAACTAGTTTTGATTCATTTAATTGAAACACTTCTTATGTCATAACCGATTAGTGTGCAATTTTAATTGTGCAACTTGTGTTGTTATGATTGGAAAACATAAGACTCAACTTATTTCCCAAAAATTTGATATTTTAGTATTCCTTGACAAACCTTAATTCATGCTTATGGGCTGGAACTTTACTATACTATTGTTATGTCATGTTTTAGTCCTATTTGCATCGTTTTAGGGGTTGTGGGTACCCAAGATCTTAGTTAACCCTCAATCAAAGGATTACACCAAAAACATAATAATCAATTAAGAACAATTATCTTTTCTAGTGGTGTGGTAACATATCAATGATCACATACTTATCATATGTTTTCAAAATCTACTTCTTTCTCAACTATTAAACTCTTTAAATTAATTTAGTTTCATAAAATTGTTTTCAAAATCACCCCCCTTTTTAGTACTTTTTATTAAAAATGAATACTATAAACCTATCAAAGATTCTTGAGATATGACCTAGGGTCTACCTTAGACTATAAATCCACCTTAAAAACATAATCAATTTGATGTGTCACGACAACACGTTCAAATTTTTACACCACTCTTCTAAACATATTTTTTATTGTAAATTTCAAATATAATAACAAATTTCACTTCATGTTTGATTAATTTATTTTGTTTTTATCACTGTTAAAAGGGTAAATTATACTTTTTTTGATATTTTCATTAAATTTGGAGGGGATTTGGTGTCCTTGGAGATGATCTAGAAGAAAAATGGGTCAAACTGCATGGCATCCCATGGAAATATGTCCACTCTTTTTAGAATTACGAGAATTACGTGGATCAAAATGGGATGAAACTTTGTGGTAATCTCCAAAACATCATGGGATACAAATCTTATCAATGAAATGAATCTCAATTCGTCCATCTGGTGGCCTTTCCGAACCATTATGTCTAGGGGTAGAATCTACCAAAATTCAAAAGTTTAGTTCGTTATTTTGACCATATCTCCCAATAAAGATGTCTAATGGCCTCCAAATTTGACATGGAGATAGTCAATAGGGCGGAACAAAACTCTTCTCTTTTTTCCAAGTCATTATATTACTTTATACTATTCCAAAATTGAGACACAAGTGGTGTCTCAAAAACAGGGTGCTCAAAACCATGCCCCATTTTGGCTAAAAAAGGCACCATGGGCACCTCATTTGTAAGTATGATCAGGAGGAAAATCTATAGAATTTTGGAGACCCAAAGGAGTCATATAATCATCCAAGAATTTTTGGAGGCCCCTATCCTCATAGGTGGGTCAATAATGAAGTTGGAGTTCCACCTGAGCTTCTTCCTCCTTCTAATGTCGAGCTAAGCGGTGGGTGATCATTGTGAGGGAGCTACACACTTGAAGATAGAGTCCTAGCACATAATTCTATATAGGTTTGGTGTATATTTTGGTTTGTAATTTTTATTTTATATGTATATTAATTTTTTTGATACATTTAATTGAAACACTTCTTATTTCATAACTGATCGGTGTGCAATTTTAAGTGTGCGACTTGTGTTGTTCTGATTGGACAACATATAACTCCTCTTCTTTCCCAAAAATTTTAGATTTTAGTGTTACATGAAAAACCATAATTCAATTTTAGGGTCTGAAAATTGACTATATGATATTTGTGTCAAGTTTTAGTCCTATTTGCATCGTTTTAGGGGTTATGGGTACCCAAGATCTTGGTTAACCCTCAATCAAAGGATTACACCAAAAACTTAATAATCAATTAAGAACAAGGAACTTTTAAAGTGGTGTAGTAACTTAGCAATGATCAATTAATTATCATATATTTTCAAACTCTACTTCTTTCTCAACTATTAAACTATTTAAATTAATTTATCTTTTTAAAAATGTTTTCAAAATCACCCCCCTAGTACTTTTTATTAAAAACACATACTCTAAACCTAACAACGCTCCTTGAGATATGACCTAAGGTATTACCTATATTATAAATAAACCTTAAAACATAATCAATTTTACGTTTCATGACAATGCGTTCAAATTTTTGCACCATTTCTGGGTAGCGCTTTGGTTTTTAGTACATGTTTTTGATAATATTTTTGTAAATTTTGTGAATATTTATTTGTTTTATTATATACCTCTAACTATCTTTTTGTATTCTAATTTATTTATTTTCTAGGTTTTTTGCATGACGCGTTCAACTCTGGGAGACCTACCACATTTCAAAACTGAACTGGAGAGTATCCTACATCAGCGACATCGAGAAGCACAATAGAACCCTTCCAAGGAGGACACACAAAACATCGACACATTTCTTGATCCTTCCTCTTCTTCTTCTGGAACCAATATCAAAACTGAAATAAAATTGAATAATATGAATGAAAACAACCAAACATTAAAATAACTAACCTCACCTGATGTTGATATCCTGTCCACCTATATTCAAAAGCAAGGTGAGGCGCCCAATTTTGAACTGAAATTCTGTTTAATTCATTTATTACCAAGATTTCATGGACTCACAGGAGAAGATCCACATAAGTACTTAAAATAATTTTATACTATGTGTTATAATTTAAAACCTACTAATGTGTATAAATAAAAAGTAATGATAATATCATTCCCATTTTCATTAGAAGACGCTACAAAAGATTGGTTGTATTATGTTAACTCACCAACTAGAAGTTGGGCAGACATGGAACACTTTTTTCTTGAAAAATATTTCCTAGCCTCTCGAAATATAAATATAAGGAAATAAATCTATGGTATAAGGCAATAACAAGGGAAAACATTACATGAATATTGGGAATGCTTTAAAAGGTTATGTTCAAGTTGTCCACACCACCAAATAAGTGATCAACTTTTAATTCAGTATTTTTATGAAGATGTAATTCTTATTGACCGAAATATGATTGATGCTATTATAGGTGGTTCACTAGTTGATAAAATCCCAATCGCTAAAAGGACCCTAATTGAGAACATGGTTCAAAACACTCAACATTTCGATTCATAGTATACTGTATCAATTCGAGGTGTCCATGAGGTGAAATGTACTGAATTTGATAAGAAGTTGGACACAAAGTTTGGAGAGGTAAGTACCCTTCTTCGACAACTCTCTCTTTTCCAAGTAAAATCCTAATCTCCTCCTCCCATCCATTGTGGTATATGCTCTTCTGATACCCACTACTCGGACCAATGTCCTCAATTGAGAGAAACTTCTGAGAGCTGTGAGGTAATCTTTCTAGGCCACCCCTATAACCAACCCTTTAGGAAATAACCATACTATCCATCCAACCCTATGTGTAAAGACAACCAAGTCTATAGGAAATGGGGGTATTCAAACCAACCTCAACAATAATGGAACCAACAGGGTCAGATCAGTCATCCACCACCACCACCGAGAAATCCTCAACCACCCTAAAGGCCTTTGCAATAATCCCCTCCAAAACGTGAGCCTAGACTAGAAGATATGATGAAGAAAATGGATTCCAACAATATAAAATTCCAAAAAACCACCCAAGCTTCCATACAATACCTAAAAACCCAATTAGGTCAGCTTTCCAACTCGGTGGGGGAAATCCAAATCCATGGGTCAGGCAAACTACCTTCTCAACCAGTAGTTAACCCTAGGGATAATGGAAATGTTAGTTCCATCACCATTAAGAGTGGAAAACAACTATAAAGACAAATGAATCCTCCATTAGAGTCATACCCTCTTGAGGAAACCTCCATCCCAACCATTAAAAATGTTTCAAATGTTGAAAAACCATGTCTTGAGAGAAGCCATTCCAAAGGAAAGAGTGTGTATGTTAATGAGTATCCTATCCAAACCATTCCTCTTCCATTTCCCCAAAGGGATACCCAACCTAGAAAATAATAGGAAACTGAACTTAATAAGAAAATATTGGAAACTTTCAAAAAAATTCAAGTTAACATCCCCTTGATTTATACTGTGAAGAAAATTCCACAATGCGCCAAGTTTCTAAAGGAGATGTGTACACACTGAAGGGGAATTAGAGGTGATGAGAAAGTAAGATTGGGGAGTAACATATCAGCATTGATAGAGACATCGCTTCCCACCAAATGCAATGATCCTAGAACATTCTCAATTCCATGCACCATAGGGGAGTATTATTTTTCTAATGTTATGCTTGATTTGGGTGCCTATATAAATATGATGCCTCAATCCATTTACACTTCATTAAAAGTTGGGGAATTAAAGGCCATATAAATTGATGTTCAACTTGCAAACTGAAGTATTTCACACCCCTCTGGTGTGTTAGAGTATGTTCATGTGAGGGTGAAAATTTTAATTTTTCCTACTTATTTTTATGTACTAAAAATAGAAGATGATAGGATGAATGGACATGCCCCAATTATATTAGGGAGAAATTTCTTCAGAACCGCAAAAACCATAATTAATGTCCATAATGATACATTATCTATGGAATTTGGTGGTGACATAGTCCATTTCAACATCCTTGATTACATGAAGCACCCCTCATATGAACATTCCTCTCTCTTGGTAAATTCAATTGATGTACTCCCTTCCCCTGAAAAAACATCTTTTCTTTCCCCTAGTCCCCTTTCTGAGTTTTTATCATTGATTGAAATTTTAAGTAATGAATCATGAATTGAATGTTGTACTAGTCTAGAAAAATGTCATGTGT
This sequence comes from Viscum album, assembly GCA_963277665.1. NCBI lineage: Eukaryota > Viridiplantae > Streptophyta > Magnoliopsida > Santalales > Viscaceae > Viscum > Viscum album. The sequence continues at coordinate 2,133,321,519 of OY728145.1, read as the reverse complement.
GTTTGTTAATTGATGATTTCTTGAACATTGAGAATCATATGACCATCGATGATACTGATAAGCTTGTAAAATCTCATTCATCATCTGAGGATAATACCATTGAGCAGTTAGATGAGATTAGAGACCTCTCACTTTCACACACACTCCTATCAATCCAAAATACCTCTGAATTAGAATTAAAACAACTTCCTGAATATTTAAAATATTCATATCTTGAGAATGGAAACAAGTTGTCTGTCATCATTGCTATTTCACTCCCTCTTGAGTATGAATTGCGACTACTTGAACTTTTGCAGAAGTATAATCAAGATTTGGGATGGACACTTGCTGAAATTTATGATATTATCCCATCAATTTTCACACATCATATATTTTTAAATGATGAGCCTAAACCAGTGAGGCATTCACAATGTTGACCAAACCCAAACCTCCTAGATGTTGTTAAAAAGGAGGTAACAAAATTATTGGCTGCTGGAATTATTTACCACATCTCTGACAGCCAATGGGTCAGTCCAGTACAGTTGGTTCCTAAAAATACTAGTCTAATGGTAATTAAAAATGAAAATAATTAATTGGTTCCAACTCGTGTACAAAATAGTTGGTATGTCGGCATAGACTATCGTCGACTAAACCAACACACTAGGAAGGACCATTTCCCATTATCATTCATTGACCAAATTCTAGAGAGGCTATCATGGAAGTCTCGTTATTGTTTTCTTGATGGGTATTCTAGATACTTTCATATCCATATTTCCCTCTAGGATCAGGAAAATACAACCTTCACTTTCCCCTTTGGAACATTTTCATATTGGAGTATGCTATTTGTTTTGTGAAATGCTCCGAGTACTTTCCAGTGATGTATGGTTAGTATTTTTTCGGATTACCTGGAGAATTGCATGGAAGTTTTCATGGATGATTTCACTATGTATGGATCCTTTTTTATGAATGTTTAAGTAGTATTTCTTCATTCATACATCATAGTATTGAAAAAAATGTCATATTAAATTATGATAAAATCCATTTCACAGTGCGATAAGGTATAGTTTTTGGATATGTAATTTATGGGGATGGTATCCAGGTAGATAAATCAAAACTGGATGTCATTTATTACCTACCATTCCCCATAAATGTATGGGATGTGCGGTATTTCCTAGTTCATACTAGATTTTACCTTCATTTCATTTATTACTTTAGTAAAATTTCACTCCCCATCTTCCAGTTACTCCAAAAAGAAAATGAATTTGTTTTTTATAATGAATTTGATGAAGCTTTTAATAAGTTAAAATGGAGTCTCATGTTAACCCTGGTAATCCAACCACCTCGTTGGTATTTACCATTTGATCTCTTGTGTGACACCTATAACTATACAGTTGGGGCAGTCTTGTCACCAAGGGTCGATCGAGATCCACATGGCATTGCACATGCCTCATGTACTTTGGACCTTGCCCAAGAAAACTACACCACAACTGAAAAATAATTCCTTTAAATTGTGTTTTCCTTGGAAAAATTTAGGTCATACCTTTTGGGGTCTAAAGTCATTATGTTCTCAGACCATGCAGCCCTCTGGTATCTCCATAAGAAACTATAAGCTAGACCACATCTCATTCCCTAGATTCTCCTCCTTCATAAATTCAATTTAGAAATTAAAGATAAAAAAGGAGTATAGAATGGGGTGGCTGACCATATCAGTAGGATCCACCCATCCTCAGCCATTGAATCACCCCCTTGTATTCCCATAAATGAAATGTCTCATTATGAGCAACTGTACCGAGTGAAATATTTTATTCCTTGGTATGCTAAAATTGTAAATTATTTGATAGTATCTTTCATTCCTACTGATTTCAAAAAAAACCAGGTCGACCATCTAAAACATGAGTCCCGTTGGGACATTTGGGATGAACCCTACCTTTGTCACACCTTTAGTGATCAAGTCCTCAGACGTTGTGTTCCCGATAGTTATTTTCTATCCATCCTTAGGTTCTGACACACTCTTGCTTGTGGGGGCCACTTTGGCCCCCAACGGACTTCTTGTAAGATCCTCAATTATGGTCTCTTTTTCCCACATTGTTTCGGGATGCCCATGAATTCTGTAAATCTTTTCCACGCTGTCAAATAATAGGGAATGTATCTAAAAGAAATGATATTCCACAAAAACCCTTTCTCTTGCATAACATTTTTTATGTTAGGGGCATTGACTTTATAAGACCATTCCCCAATTCATTTGGAAACCTATACATTATTTTGGTAGTATATTATGTTTCAAAATGGGTAGAGGCATGAGCTACAAAGACTGATGATTCTAAGGTAGTTTTAGGATTTTTTAGAACCCAAATCTTTTGTAGGTTTCGCTTACCTAGGTTCATCATTAGTGACCAGGGTTCTCATTTTTGTAACTGAACAATGCAATCACTTTTGCATCGGTATGGGGTCGGGCATAGAGTGTCTATTGCATATCACCCACAGGCTAATGGTCAAGCTGAGGTGACAAATAGGGAGGTAAAACATATTCTTGAAAACCAGTTCAACCTAATAGAAAAGATTGGATTCTTAGACTCGATGATTCATTATGGGCTTATCGTAATGCCTTTAAAACTCCCACTGGCATGTCACCATATCGGCTAGTGTTTGGAAAGAGTTTTCACCTCCCTATTGAGATTGAGCACCGGTCCTAATGGTCCATCAAAAAATGAAATTTTAATCATTATGGTGCAGGTTCTCAAAGGGAGTTTCAGATTTATAAGATGGATGAAATGAGAAGAGATTCATATGAGAACACTAGGATTTGTAAGGAACAAACCAAGGCTACCAACAACCATATCATCCTTCATCGTTAGTTCCACATTGTGCAGTAGGTCCTATTATACAATGCAAGGCTGAATTTGCATCCAGGTAAGCTTTGTTCCTACTAGTTTGGACCATAAATTGTTACTAACATCTCTCCATTTTGTGTTGTTCGGGTTCAAAATGAAGAAACCAAGAAACCCTTCACTGTCAATGGGTAGCAGCAGAAGCACCTTCATGAATCCATTCCTGAGTCCCTAATAGAGGAACTCTATGTTTAGGAATAAATCTATGAATGACACTCACCAGTTTTTATCCTTCTTTCCCACATTCTCTTTTATTACAATGAGGACACATCACACTTTAGGTATGGGGGGGTGGGTATATTCCTGGGTTAGTTATAAAGTTTCCTCATCTTTCTTCTTTTTCTATTTTTTTCTTGCTAAATTGTATTGTTACTTTCCCCCTATTTCCCTCCCACTCACCTTTGTGCTGGAATATTAATTTTTTTATTCCCACTTTATTGTGGAAAATGATGCTCACTTTAAAAAAATTCCAAATCATTTTTCATTCTTGATTCGATTATGTATAAAATTCTATTTTTTTGGAAAAAAAATTTCAAATGAATTTTGATATGGAATATTTTTCTAAAATTTATATTTTCAAATCGTTCTTAGTTATTTAATGTATTTTTGAAACCATTACCTCATTAGCACTGACCAACATTTTAATCCCTTACCCGAGAGACATTCTAAGGCCTTTATTGCATATGATTCCTTTTAATCACTTTTTTGAGAGTCTCAGGTCATGTAGAGAAACTAGAACTTGACTTGATTCTATTTGAAGCCATAATATTCAAGCGTGCTACATTCATGATAGAGGCCATCATTTATTGAAAATACTTTTGTACAATTAACCTCTATTTTTGTCCACCTTGACATTTTACCCTTCTTAAGCCTTAGAGACCATGAAATGCCTATTAGGTAGACACATTACAAGATTATTTATCCTTATCTACCCATATCTTGTGTACATTATTGTTTTAATTTTAGAAAGTGTAGGGGAGATGGTGTTTCCATGAGAATTATCAGGAATAAATCATTTTTATGGGTTGATAGAAAGGGTTCCTATATTTTCATTTGGAAGTGGGTTCACAATCCATATTGTATCATTTTTTAAAAGAAATCCCTCTTTATCTCCAATGAAAATTTTAAAAAAGAAATTAGTTATGTACATTTAAAAAAAGAACAAAAATAAAAAAAAACTAATGGAGAAAAGAGGAAGATTATTCATTATTATTCACTGATCGGTTATGACCCACACAAATTGACAATATGGATAGTGAGTTAGAAGTGATACACTTTGTGAGGGGATGAGTGTGTACATTCATTGTTAACACTTGTTGAATTTAGAAATTTTTTTTACTTAAGATATTAAACACTCCTCTTCTGCCTTAGATTTTTTACATTAAATCCTACCAACCCTTGAACCTCAAAACAACCTGTTGAAAGTCCTCTTGAGTAGCACACTAGTTTCTTCTAGTAGAGAACCTAGAATCTTGGAAAACATATGTTAAGATCACATATAATCTATGAAAATAGAATAACTCCACTTTTAAATGTTACTTGAGTGAAGAGGGAAAATTTATAAGTGAGGTAGGCTGTGACATATTGCATGGGTGAACAAATGAAGTTGAACAAAATCGAATGTGAGAGAAAAAAAATGATAGGAAAATTGATTTCATAAAGAAGACATGATTAATTTCATTTCATAAGAATCATGGAACTTTTATTACCTTTGATTTAGGAATGATACTTGGTTAGGATATAATACTTTATTCAGGAGTGAAAATGTTTAGGTGTGGGGGTGTGATCGCACTGCGATTCCCTGTTTCATTTTCACCCTTACACCATCGTGCTAAACTTGTTTTGTATTGTAAATTTAAAATATAATAAAAAATTTAACTTCATGTTTGATTAATTTATTTTGTTTTTATCACTTTTAGGAGGGGAAATTATACTTTTTTTGATATTTTCATTGAAGGTGGAGGTGATTTGGAGGCCCTAAAGATGATCTAGAAGAAAAATGGGTCAAACTGCATGGCATCCCATGGACATATGTCCACTTTTTGAGGATTATGAGAATTACATGCATCCAGATGGGATGAAACTTTTTTCTCCTCTCCAAAACATCATGGGATACAACTCTTCTCAAGGAATAGAATCCCAATTCGGTTATCTGTTGGCCCGTCTAAACCATTCTCTCCAGGGGACAGAATCTATCAAAATTCAAAAGTTTAGTTCATTATTTTGACCGTATCTCCAAATCCAGATGTCTAATGGCCACCAAATTTGACATGGATATATCCAAGAGAACGTCCATAAAACTCTTATATTTTTTACAAGTTGTGATATGACTTTATACTATTCCAAAATCGAGACACAAGTGGTATCTCAAAAATTGGGTGCTCAAAACCATATCCCATTTTGGCTATAAAAAGGCACTATGGGAACATTATTTATAAGTTCAACCAGGAGGTAAAGATATGTTATTTTTTAGACACAAAGGATTCATATCCTCATCCAAGAAGTTTTGGAGGCCCCTATATTCATAGGGGGTCAAGAATGAAGATAGAGGTCCACCCGAGCTTCCTCCTCCACCCAATGTCGAGCTAAGTGGTGGGTGATCGTTGTGAGGGATCTACACACTTGAAGAGGGAGTTACAACAAATAATCCTCTACTTTTTTTGTGTATATTTTGGTTTGGAATTGTTCTTTTATATGTATCTTAACTTGTTTTTGATGTATTTAATTGAAACACTTCTTATTTCATAACCAATCGGTGTGCAATTTTAAGTGTTCTTTTAGTACTTTTTTATTAAAAATTCATACTCTAAACATATCAATGCTCCTTGAGAGATAACCTAGGGTGTTACCTAGACTATAAATAAACCATAAAAACATAATCAATTTGATGTGTCATGACAACGCATTCAAAGTTGCACACAAGTTAACCCGAGAATCAACTTGATGCATGTATTTATGAAACTTCCATATTAATTCCATGACATTTAACAAGTAAAATGAATATATGGTGCATGTGATATTCATGTATGATGCATGAGTGTGAGGATTTATTTACAATACATGGGAAAATAAAGGATAAGTCAGGTGATATTATGAGAAGGTTAAATGAGTAATTATTCACTATAGAAAAACAACATTTTAGCAGAGGTTTTTTCACGGTGGTTTTTGTTAGAGTTGGTGTCCTGAGAACCAAATGTTTATAAATTGATTACATGAATTTACACTTATTATATATTGTTCATTGTTCTTCATGACTATAATATAATAATGTCTTGGAATATTTGTTGCATTAATAAGGTCGTGGAATATCCCCTCTAAGATGAGAACCTTGAAATGCTATAACAATATTCTTAAATAAAGTTCTACGGTTGAATGAAATACTATGATAAGACACATAGTATATAGACCATCATGTTAAAGTACTCATAAGAAGATGAGACTCTCTCTCATGGAGTTTACACTTAGTAATCTCCAATATGGCGGATTATGAGAACAGACCTGCCAGTAGTAATTCCGCATGTATTTGTGTCATCAGATATTGCTATCTACGAGCATGTGTAATGGTCTTTAGACTAGAATATTATAATTAACTCATGTCATGACTCACACACTTATATTTTCTGATGAAAATCGTCATGAAGACAGTTGGTGGGAAGTAGGGTATGTTGGGTGTGTCACGAATGACATGTTGTTAATGGATAAGTCGAGGAAGGATTTATCCCTTCTATATTTATGGAAGTAGATATCTCGGGACCTTTGATTGAAATAGAACTATAGCCCAAATTTCATGGTCATGGTGTCACAACGAGTTTATTTCTGAAAGTCAAAGAATGACGGATCAAGCATATAGGTTTATGACACTTCCATGAAACCTGCTGGATGAGATATTGATACAAAGGGATTAAATTACACGATAAGTGTTTGTATGAGGTGAAACGTCAATGGGATGTCAAATTCTTTCTCTTGGGTGCCTTGACCCATTCCTAGATAGTAATATTGGACTTTAGGCAAGCCTGCCTAATGCCAATGAGAAAGAGGCCTATAGGGTCACACGCTAAGTGTATCCAAGTATCTCAAGTAGAATAAAGATTATTTTCATATGTGGTTTAATAATTATTCAAGGAAGACTAAATCGTTTTGATGTTAGAGGAATAATAAAATGAAAACAAGATATAAACGTCGTTTACATTGAATGTAAAAGCCGTGTAGTTTTAATTTTGTAAAGGAAATGAAAAACGAGTACACGTTGTGTATTAATGATTACACGCCGTGTAGTTTTTCCAGTCAGGATTTTGAGGAAATAATATCATTTTATTAAATGATATTTATTATAATCAGTGTGGGAGCATGTCAAGGAATTAATGACTCAACATGGGGGTTTTTAAGTAAGAGTTAATTAAATAAATAAAATGCGTAACACATTTATTTATTGTCATGACTCTATAACCTCAAACCTGATTATAAATATCCTCACAACCCCAACACTTTTCCCTAATCATTGTTCACAAATATTCTGGAGAATTCTCTCAAGGCCGAAAGAACTCCTTCCTCCAAGAACGCTCTCAAAACTGAGAGAGATCCTCCTTCATTATATCAAGGTGATCTAACATGGAAAATTCAAGCAAAGTCTTATCCACGCTAGCACCCGAAGATTCCTTTGGCGATGTCGAGAGATACGTGGTGCACGTGTGGATCACTGCTAGAGGAAGTCTACACTTGGATTCTACGATGCAATGACGAATCACATCAGAACGTGATCAGAAATATCAACCAAGAAAGAACACCATAAAAGGTACCTCTTGAAAATTAATTAAATTAATTATAATCAACCTGTGATGATCCTCCTTTGTGGTTCTGAGACTATTCTTCTTCTTTGTCTATTTCTATGATTAGATCCTTAGAGTATAGAATTTATCATCGTATTGATCCCGGATTGATCATTGCTAATGAAAAAAATTCAATTGGTCACATCCACCCAAGAGCTTCCACTGCGCTTGGGACCTACAAGTGGTATCAGAGCGGTCACAACATTTATTATAGTTCTTTAATTTTCATTGATAATTTATGCATTTATAGTTGATTCAATTCAAGATAAATCATTCTATAAAACTGAATGAACTAGATATGTTCTTCCTCCTACGTTTCTCGATTAACATCATAGAAATAACCTTTCAATTTTAATTTTGATTAAAATAAAATGAGGAACTCATCTGGAGGATCCGCTCATTCTGTCTGTACAACACAGGAATACATGGTGTGTAGTAAAATCAATATGTCGTGTACTTAGGTTCAACGAACCAGTACTGGTCCCCCAAACCATGCCGTGTGAATTGATCATACCTGAGTTTTTTTTAATACACCATGTTGACTAGAACTGAATGGCACATGGAAAATAGAATACACGATGTGTATGTTGAATCAACATGCCATGTATTCTGATCTGATCCAGTTGAAACTGTGTACAAGGAGAAGTCGTGTAACCACGTACATGGGATTGCCAAGCTGGTAACCACATAACAAGGAAGTACATGTAGTGTTAGATTAATCTACATGTCGTGTACTCCAAAATTTCCAAAGTACAAAAGAACACGCCAAAGCCCCAGCGTGTACTTTGGATAAAGGGTGAAAACAAATACACATTGTATAATATAGCCTACACGTCGTGTACTTTCCAAAAATGGAATTTCATCATGTTTCCTCCAAAGTACAAAGAATCGTACAAGGATATAGATGAGAAAAATCTCAAGGAAATTTAGAAAGGAATTTAATATAAAGAATTGATTAATTATAAGATCATAATTAATTGAATTCAAGAACGACTTATCTTGAATAAAAGAATAATTAAAATAATCTGAATACTAAATATGCGTAAATGTTGTTGCATGCTATGGATGATCATGAGCTAGACCAAAGACCCTTTGTGTGTGTATGTTTTCATTTAAATTTATTTTATTTAAATTTGTTAGCCTGCGATCCTTATTCCAATAAAATTTAGTGCATGCGTTCCCATGGTTTCATTAATGTAAACTCCATGTAATGGAGGATCTCCCAAGCTAGAGGAGATGGTTCAAAATCTGAAGCTGAGGTGAAACCAACCCAAGAAGATACAAAGGTGGAAAGGTGGGAGCTAAAAAACACGAACCATCGGGTTCAAGGTGTTTTTCCCTAGGTCAGGGTCGGCTTATCAAAACTGCTAGATAAGATAATCAATAGAAGCTCATGATCATGCCATCTTATTTTATTTCTGTCTAATTTCATGGTTTATTTATTATGTATTTGTTGTCGCGATCACATATTTAATGAAATAAACAATCATGCAAAGATGGAATAAAATAAAAACTATAAAATGCGTAAACATTATCAGAACATTATTAATCACTTAAGCAAGCATCACTTAATATTAACAAGCATGTGATAATGCGAAACTATGCATAAAGGATTGAAATCCCTCAAATACCATATTAAGTTAGACCAAACCTTCTATTACTTGATTAAGTGCAAGACTTAATAAAACTATGTGTTTGACCAACCCTTGTTAGGATACTTACTTTTATAAATGAAGCTCTTATGAAAGTTTCTGGGTGCCTTAAACATTTTACATCAAGAGGATTATCCCTTACTATACTTGTTCTAAAATGCAGGTAAGTGTTGAGAAAATCCAAGTCAGGATTTCAGGATTGGGGAGTCCACTCAACATATCAAGGAACTGTAATCTCACATTTGGCAAACACCTGCCTACCTAAATACCTTTAAATAGATTGACCAAACCTTGTTGGGTTTATGCGAAGGGGAATATGTATCCTTGCCACTAGAATTTCATAGAAACTAGGCATTCCAAGTTCAATGGTGGGGGTCGTTGGGACATGATAAAATAGTGGGAGAATTAATAAATTCTTTTATTATTTTTCATAAAATTTAATCAAAAGGTACTGATAAATATTCTCTTTTAATTTGTAGAATCAATATGAAAAACTTGTCAACCACATTTTCTCTACGATCAATTCTGGATAAAGACAATATCATCACTAGAAGTAACTTTCAGGAGTAGTTTAGGTGCCTTCAGGTTATCCTATGCCATGAATGAAAGTTTTACATGTTGGAGTCCTAACTTCCTGATTCGCCTGCCCAAGGGGAGAGTGATGAAGATTTTCTGGTCTATGATCAACAATTTAATGATGCACTCGACATTCAATGTTTGATGTTGTCATCAATGTCTAGTGATCTCATGATGTCTCATGAAGACATGGATTCCTATAGCATGATCGAGAACCTCCGTGGTCTATACCAGGAGAGATCAAGATAGGAAAGGTTTGAGATCTCCAAGGCTCTATTTCATAGCAAGATTAGAGAGGGTTCCCCAGTTGGGCCTCATGTAGTCAAGCTCATTGGCTACATTGAGCGCTTGGAGGTTCTAGGGTTTAAAATCCCTGATGAAATGGGTATCTATATCATTCTTACATCACTCCCCTAGAGCTTCTCTAACTTTGTTGTAAATTTCAACATGAACAACATTGAGAAGTCCCTATCTAATATTTTTATCCTCATTCGCCTAGTGGACAATGATATGAAGTGTGAAAAGCCTTATGTCCTTGTGGTGAATAAAAGAAAAGGTAAGGAGAAGATATTTAAGCCCAAATATTCTTCAAGGCCTTCCAAGAAAAGGAAGATCAAAGGGGAGGCAAGAGAACAGGTGGTTGTGTGTTTTACATGTGGCAAGAGGGGCCACTGGAAGAAAAACTGCACCCGACCAAGGAAGCAATGGGAAGCTTCAGGTGTGTTTGTTATCGAATTCAATCTATCTATTTCTACCAATTGGGTATTAGATACTGCTTGTAGTGCTCACATATATATCCAAATATAGGAACTAAGTGGATTTAGAAAGATTGACTGAGGTGAGGTGGATCTGTGAGCATCCAACGGAGCCAGACTCGTTGTTGTAGCTGTCAAAGAATACCACCTCACATTGCCTACTAGGATGGTCTTGGTATTAAAAGGATGTTATTATGTACCCTCTGTAACCAAAAACATTATTTCAGTATCCAGATTATATACTGATGGATTTATCTTCAAGTTTGGAAATTAATGTTTCTACTTTTATAAAGATAGAATTTGTTTTGGTAGGGAACATTTATATAACGGCCTTTATGTGTTAGACTACACAAACCAAGTAATGGAAATTGATGAAAAAGTTAATTCACATGACTCATACCACACCCAACTTTGGCATCATCGGCTTGGTCATGTTAATGAGAAACTTTTGACAAAATTACATCAAGATGGGTATTTATATTCTTTCGAACTAAACCCACTTGGTGTATGTCATGCGTGTCTACAGGGCAAAATGACCAAAGCCCCATTTAGTGGGAAAGGTGAAAGGGCTAAAGAGCTTATAGAATTAGTTCACACATATGTGTGTGGACCATTTCCAGTTTAAGCAAGGGGTGGGTTCTTGTACTTCATAACTTTTACTGATGATTTTCGTAGATATGGATATATTTACTTAATGAGGTATAAGTCAAAATATTTTGATTAGTTCAAAGAATACAATAATGAAGTTGAGAACCAGCTTGGTTAGAAGATTAAGAAACTCTGCTCAGACAAAGGAGGAGAATATCTTAATCAGGACTTCATTGATTTCTAATGGGAGTTTGGGATTCTATCTGAACTCACTCTTCCTTACACGCCTTAGTGGAATGGTGTAAGTGAAAGGAGGAACTGCACCCTGTTAGACATGGTGAGATCAATGATGAGTCATGCGAGTCTTCCATTATCCTTTTGGGGATATGAATTACAAAAAACAACACACATACTAAACCAAGTACCAACTAAATCGATAAATGGTATTACTTACGAGTTATGGAGTTGACGCAAATCCAAGTTATCAAATTTACATGTGTGGGGTAGAGAAGCATTTGTTAAGGCCTCTTCTGGTAACAAAATTTCACCCCGAGGAACAAAGTGTACCTTTATAGGATATCCCAAGGAAACAAGAGGATATTACCTATACAACCCCTCATATAAAAAGGGTATAGTGGAAAGACACACCATATTTTTTGAGAGGGAGCACATCTCCAAAAGAGATATTGGGAGTGAGATAGACTTCGATGAAGTCAAGGCTCAAGATATAAAGGAGTTGGTACAAAAACATATTCCACAAATCCCTATGGGAGAAAAATCTGTTCCAGAGACATAAGAACGGCATAGGAGCACGAGAGGGTGAGAGAACCAAAATGATAGGGTTTTCTTTTCACCAAGGATGGTGACTCATTATTGGTTGACAATGATGATCCTCTTACCTATAAGGAAGCAGTTGAAGGCACAGACGTTGCCAAGTGGAAAGAAGACATGAATTCTGAAATGGATTCCATGTACCAAAACCATTTCTATATTTTGGTAGATCCTCCAGTTGATGTAAATCCTGTTATTAATAAATGGGTATTCAAGAAGAAACTGGACATGGAGGGACAAGTCATCACCTATAAGGAATGACTGGTTGCAAAAGGTTTTAGACAGCATCAAGGAATTGACTATGATGAAACCTTTTCACCAGTTGCGATGATGAAACCCATCATAATACTATTGTCCATTATCGTTTACCATGACTATGAAATTTGGAAAATGGATGTCAAAACAGAATTCCTTAATGGGAACCTCCAGGAAGATGTCTACATGACACAACCTGAAGGGTTTGTGACTCCAAAGGATGCCAACAAGGTATGAAAGTTTCAGAAATCCATTTATGGATCAAAGAAAACATCAAGGTCATCGAACATTCATTTTGATGAATTTGTAATTGAATTTTGCTTTGTAAAGAATGAATGTGAGCCTTATTTCTACAAAAGGTTTAAAGGAAGTGCAGTCATTTTCCTAATAGTATATGTTGATGACATATTACTAATTTGAAACAAAGTACCTAGCTTACAGTCAGTTAAGGCATGGTTGGATAAATGCTTCTCTATGAAAGACTTGGGCAAGGCAGCATATATTCTTGGGATTAAGATCCATCGTGATAGATCCAAGAGAATTCTGGGCCTGATTCAAAGTACATACATTGACAAGATACTGAAGGGATTCAGTATGGAATAGTCCAAGAGGGGATTGTTGTCATTGTCACATGGCATTCATCTTTCCAAGAAAAATGTGTCTTCAGACACATGAGAAAAGAAAGAAAATGGCAAGAATCCCTTATGCATCCGTGATTGAGTCAGTCATGTATGATATGATATGTACAAGGATAGATGTTGCTTACACATTAAGTGTGGTAGGAAGATATCAAGATGATCCAGGAGACTGCCATTGGATGGAAGTCAAGACTATCCTTAAGTATTTGGGGAGTAATAGGGATATGTTCCTAGTTTATGGAGGATATGAGGAACTATTCATCAGAGGACATGTAGATGCTAGTTTCCAGATTGATCAAGATGATATGAAGTTACAGACTGGATACATATTTAGTTTGAATGGAGGTTCAGCGAGCTGGAAAAGCTCAAAGAAAGGTATGGTTGCAGATTCTATAATAGAGTCCGAGTATATCGCAGCTTCTGAGGCAGCTAAATAAGTAGTGTGGATGTGAATCTCCGTCCAAGAGCTAGATGTATTACCTAGCAGTAAAGATCCTATCACACTCTATTGTGATAATACTACAGTTGTGGAACTTGCAAAAGATCCAAGGTCACATCAGTAGACAAAGCATATACTTCAGAAGTATCATCTCTTGAGGGATTTTTCTCAGAGAGGTGAAGTTGCAGTGAGATGTATTTCCATGGAAGACAACGTGGAGGACCCCTTGACTAAAGCTTTGACTCAACATAAACATTATCATCATGTGAGGTCTAGCAGACTAAAAGTCATAGGCAGTTGGCTCTAGTCTAAGTGGGAGTTTGTTAGATTTGGTGTCCTGAGAACCAACTTTTTATACATTGATTACTTGAATGTACACTAATTATATATTGTTCATTGTTCTACATGACTATAATATAATAATTTCCTGGAATATTTGTTGCATTAATATTTTCATGGAAGATCCCCACTATGATGAGAACCTTTAAATGCTATAACAAGATTCTTAAATAATGTTCTAGGGTTGGATTATATAATATGATAGGACACATAGTATACAGAATGTCATGTGCGAGTACTCATAAGAAGATGAGACTCTCTCTCATGGAGTTCGCACTTGGTAATCTCCAAGATAGAAGATTATGATAACAGACCCACCAGTAATAATTCCACATGTCTTAGTTTCATCATACATTGCTATCTATGAGAGTGTGTAATGGTCCTTGGACTGGAAGATAATCATTAACTCATGTCATGACTCACGCACTTAGATTTGCTGACAAAAACCGTCACGAAGACGGTTGGAGGAAGTAGGGTACGTTGGGTGCATCACGAATGACATGTTGTTAATGAATAAGTCAAGGAAGGATTTGTCCCTTCCATATTTATGAAAGTAGATATCTCGGGCCCTTTGATTGAAATAGAATTGTTGCCCAAATTCAATGGCCATGGTGTCACGATGAGTTTATTTCTGGAAGTCAAAGAATGACGGATCAAGCATATAGGTTTATGACACTGTCATGAAACCTGCTTGATGAGATATTGAGACAAAGGGAATAAATTACATGGTAATCATTCGTATGAGGTGGTACATCAATGCGGCATCAACTTCTTTATCTTGGGTGCCTTGACTCGTTGCTAGACAGAAATCTTGGACTTTAGGAAAGCCCACCTAATGCCAACGAGAAAGAGGACTAGAGGGTCACACACTAAGTGTATCCAAGTATCTCAGGTAGAATAAAGATTATTCTCGTATGTTGTTTAATAATTATTCAATGAATCCTAAATCATTTTAATGTTGGAGGAAGAATAAAATTAAAACAAGATATACACGTCGTGTACATTGAATGTGCACTCCGTGTAGTTTTCATTTTAGAAAGGAAATGAAAAACGAGTACACGTCATGTATTAATGATTACATGTCATGTAGTTTTTACAGTTGGGATTTTTAGGAAGTAATATCATTTTATTAAATTATATTTATTATAATCAGCATGGGTGCATGTGAAGGAATTAATGATTCGACATGGGGGTTTTGCAATAAGAGTTAATGAAATAAATAAAATGTGTAACGCGTTTATTTATGGTCATAACTCTATAACCTCTAACCCGATTATAAATATCCTCACAACCCCAACACTTTTCCTTAATCATTGTGCACAACAATTATGGAGAATTCTCTCAAGGCTGAAAGAACTCCTTCCTCCAAGAACGCTCTCAAGACCGAGAGAGATCCTCCTCCATCGGATCAAGGCGATCTAACGCGGACAACGCAAGCAAATGCTTCTCCACGCTAGCACCCGAAGATTCTTTTGGAGACCTCCAGAGATATGTGGTGCACATGTGGATCACCACTAGAGGAATTCTACACTTGGATTCTATGATGCAATGATGAATCACATCGTAACGTGATCAGAAATATCAATGAAGAAAGAACGCCATAAAAGATACTTCTTGTCAATTAATTAAATTAATTATAATTAACCTGTGATGATCCTCCTTTGTGGTTCTAGGACTATTCTTCTTCTTTGTCTATTTCTATGATTCAATCCATGGAGTCTGGCGTTAATCATCATATTGATCCCAGATTGATCATTGCTAATGACAAAACGTCAAGTGGGCACATCCACCCACGAGCTTATGCTGCGCCCGAGACCTAGAGTTTTCAAAACCGCCGCTAAATATTTTTTAGGGAAAAATTTAGCGACGGGTTTTTAGTAATGTTTTTAAAAACCACCGTTAAATGTTTTTAAAAAAAATTCAATTTTTTTTTTTAAAAAAATCAAAAAAAAATTATATTTTTTAGCAGCGATTTTTTCAGATCCGTCGCTAAATTAAAGGAAAAAAATATTTATTTATTATTTATTATTTACTATCATATATAGTTTATTATTTATAATTTTAATTAATTATAATATTTCAATTAATAAATACTTATAATTATTAGTTAATAATAATTTTAAAGTGAAAAAAAATCTTAAATAAGTTGAAAATCAAACTTCGGAATAAAATGACCATAACTTTTGATCCGAGAGTCAGTTTTAGCTCCACAACCATTCAAATAGAAGCTTGTGAAATGATCTAAAACCACATTAGATTTAAATTTCATAATAAATATTCGAGTAAAATTTATTTTATTTTCAATAAAAGTTATAATTTGAACTTGAACTTCAAACGACCATAACTTTTGATATGGGTGTTTGTTTGGGCTCTACCATATATAAAATCAAAGACTACATTGAGATCTACACCTCTTGTGACAACAGTAAACCTTTCTCACATTTTTTTATGCCTATAAGGCCTCTAAAAATGATTTTTTAGTCAGGGTACCCCGATTTTTAAACATTTGATGGATTTTCATCTTCGTTTAAAGGGGGGTTTCCCTTTCTTGATGGGGAATGAATTTATTCCTATGAATTAAATTCATATTGATCTTATTGTTTTGAAATTTTACCATTTTTTCACAATTTAGTTTTATTTATAATTAAATATATGCATATTTTCTTATATTTACTGATAATAAATCACTTATATAAATACATATTTACATTGAAATGTATTTTAAAACATATAAACAATATGAAAATAAATATTTATTATTAATGTCATTTAAAATAAATAATATTTAACTTTATTTACCTTATAAAAATGCATTAATATGTATGTATATACATATACATGTAATGTTTATATATAAATATGTCTCAATAAAAAAATATTTATGTGTACATTCTAATATATGTAAATAAATACATATATATGTGTGTGTGTGTGTAAATATTTGTGTGTATAAATAATATATAAATTTATTTTTATATAAATATATCATTATCATTAAATATAGTATATAAATTAATTTACAGTAAAACTATATGAATATATATACACGTATATAAATAATGTTTATATATACATATGTGTGTGTATTGATAAATAGATATATATTTATATTTATATTCTAATATATGTAAATGAATATTAATATATATTATATTTAAATAAATTTAAGTATATATATATATATCATACATATTCAATGAGATTTCATCTTTATTTAAGAGTGTCTTCATATGTTTTTATGTCATTTGTGATTTTATTCCATTGATTTAAATTCTTATTGATTTGATGGTGTTGCAATTATTATGTTTTCTCCTCTTTTGGTAATTTATTATTAATTATATATATCTGTTTATATGAATTTATGAATTTTTGTGTAAATATTTATACATATTTGTGTTTATATATTTTTATATCATATATGAGTAAATATATATATACATATATATTTATATTTACTTCTATATATATATATATATATATATATTAATATAGAATTATATATCTGAGTGTGTTTATATATATTTATGTAACATAACTCTTTGTTTATATATATCTATGTAAATTTTGTTATGTGTATATATATTTCTAGATATTTATATCCATTTATTTTTTATTTTTTATTTTTTATATTTATTATTTATTATTTATTATTTATTATTTATTATTTATTGTTTATTGTTTATTGTTTATTATTTATTATTTATTATTTATTATTTATTATTTATTATTTATTATTTATATGTTATTTATTTATTTTTCATTATTATTTGTTATTTTATTATTTTATTATTTTATTAATTATTTATTTTTTATTTTTTATAATTCATTTATTTATTATTTTTTATTTTCTATTTGTTATTTTTTATTTTTTATTTGTTATTTGTTATTTGTTATTTATTATTTATTATTTATTATTTATTATTTATTATTTATTATTTATTATTTGTTATTTATTATTTATCTGTTATTTATTTATTTTTCATTATTATTTTATTATTTTATTATTTTATTATTTTATTATTTTATTGTTTATATATTATTTATTTTTTTATAATTCATTTATTTATTATTTATTATTTATTATTTATTTATTATTTAGTTATTGTGTATACATTAGTTATTAATTTATTTTTAATTTATTATTATTATTATTATTTTACTTTTATTTTATTATTAGTTTATTATTTACGTTTTATTTATTATTTATTTATTTTCCATTTTCATTTTATTATTTATTTATAATTTATTTTTTTATTATATATTTATTCATTATTTGTTTATTGTTTATAAATTAATTATTAATTATTAATTAATTATTAATTTTTTATTATCATTATTTATATTATTAATTACATATTTATTATATATTCATTGTTTATTTATTCATTGTTTATTTTTTATTATTTATTATCAATTATTTATCAATTTATTATTTATTTATCATATATTAATTTGTTTTTTAATTAATTTATTATTTATACATTATTTATATATTATATATTATGTATTATTTATTATTTATTATTTATTATTTATTATTTATTATTTATTATTTACATTTTACTATTTACTATTTACTATTTACTATTTACTATTTACTATTTACTATTTACTATTTACTATTTACTATTTATAATTTACCATTTATTGCCATATTATTTATTTATTTATTTATTAATCATTTATATTCTCTTTATTAATTAGTACATTGTAATTAGTAATTATTAAATATTAATGATTACTTATTAGTTATTAATTATTCATTATTAATTATTGATTATTGATTAATCATTATTGATTAATAATTGTTTAGTTTTTATCTTTTTGTTATGTATTATTTGTTTTTTTAATTAATATATATATATATATATATATAAGTATATTAAACTCTATTTATTCACCACATGAAGAGCATGTTGGAGTGGTGAAGTCTTTAGAGAATAACCAGAGGTAAGGGGCTCAAATCTCACCCAACGCAGAATTTCTATATATAGAATGTGCATGAGCATGGTAATATATAATAAACAAATAAATAAATAATAAATAAATAAATATTTTAAGAAAATAAGGAAATAATAAATAAATAAATAAATTACGAAAATAAAAATAATAATAAATTAAAAAAATAAATAAATAAATTATGGAAATAAATAAATAAATTACCAAAATAAAAAAAATTAATAAATTAAGAAAATTAAAAAATTAATTGTTTAAATAAAATAAATAAAATTAATAATTAATAATGTAAATAAAAAAATAATTAATTAATTAATTAAGAAAATAAAAATAAAAAATAAAAAAATAAAAAACGTCGTTAAATCATTCTACAAAAGTTTTTAAAAATTGCTGCTAATTGATTGTTGACACGCGATTTAGGTACGGTTTTCTAAAACCATTGCAGAACGATTTAGCGGCGGTTTAAACCATCGCTAAACACCAATTTTATCATAGTGATTATGGGGCATTAAACATGAAATAATACCTATAATAATAATGATGAGTTATGAATATGACAATGCATTTATATTGGTTTTTATGCAGAAATTATCACATTAATGTGATATTGGCTGAGATTGTGGACTATTGAAAATATCATGTGATAATAAAGAATGGGTCCCCAAATGATTTGAATGGAGATAATGGATTTGTGTTTGAATGAGTTGTTTTTTAGAATTCAAAATGAACAAATATCCTCAGGTTTTGAATGCGAAGATTACCTACCACTGAGGATTGTGGAGATTCCATAATTCAAATATGGGAATAATATCTACGATGTTTATTTAGAATTAATATTAATTATTCTATCAATATAAATGTGCATGCAGGTGATAAAAATTAGAGTTCGAGTCTTGAGGATATTCTGATAATTCTGAGAGTTTGATACCCTTTTATATCAATGAAAGAGAAAGATATTGAAGTTAGGAGCCATTCAAAGGTGAAGAAGATTTTTGTGTCTAAGTAATCATGATATTGAGATGATCTAAATCTCTCGAGATTTAGAGTGAAGTTTTGAGACCAACTGACTCATTCTAGAAGTTATTGAATATCTTGAAGAACAATACAAGAGAAGGTGATCCAATCTGCTTGTGGGGAAAGACCATCTGAAGAAGAAGATATTTCTATCACTAGAACAATTCGAAAGAATGATTGTGTTGTTGGGGTGTATAACCAATAATCGATGGCTTGTGATTGGGGTGTATAACCAATCACAGAAGGATTACAATTGGGGTGTCTAATCGATTACTGAAGAATTGTAACTGGGGTATTTAAAAATTTGTAAATACTTATATCTATAGTAGAGAATCCATGTTGGGATGTCTAACATGCATGGAAAGGAGTATGCCTTTATGCTAAACATTTTAAATACTATGTGTTTCTCTTTATTTCACTATTATTGCACATGAGGTGAGGTTGTGAGGGAATATTGAGTGGTTCAATGACTTTAATAGGTTCACGTGGTTGGCTTAAAAGGGAATAACTCATACAAATAAAAATAAATCACTTATTCACCCACTCTTCCTCTCAGTGATCTATCCAAATCTCAGAACTTCACTACTAATTCCTCCTCTTTTTTCTTCAATTCTAATACTTTTCTTTCCATTCTAAGTTGAAAAACTTCAGGAAAATATTTCTCAAGGAAAATATCCTTAAATGTTATCTACTTCATGGAATCAATTTGATATTTATCTTTGTTATTCTTAATCAATGACCACCACCGGTCACCTTAACCTTAAAAATGATAAATGGAAAGAGTTTCCTTTTGATGTTTGGAACAACCCAAAACTTTGAATATCTTATCCAAAACATTGTTCAATACTTCAGCTACCACTGGGTCAGAAGATCTGCCAATTGATGGAGGGTTTTTCATGAAATGTTCCACCATATTCATATGCCTATATAAAGATCTAATTCACTATATGACATGGGTGTCACCATTAATAGCATGTGTTAACTAATTTAATAAAATTAAAAAAAATACTTTGTTCTAATTCAAACCATTCCAAGTCACCGATTCAGAAGGATATCATTCTCTTGTCACCTTCCTACTTCATTCACCTTATTTACTCTATGGGAAACCATTATTAATACACATGGATTAAATGAAGTAGCATAGGAATCCTAAAAATCTATCTCATTGATAACATAACCATAAATTAGAATTTATTAAAATTGTTTTATAATATCACCCTAACCTCTAAAGTTATTTAAACATTTTCTTTGATAGCAACTATAATTCACTATAATATAAAAAAACAATAAGTACATTATTTATAATAATTTTTTCACTTTATTAAATTTATAATATCTTTTAGGTTTAGAGTTTTAAATAATTAGGAAAATCATTACATAAAAATGTGTACATTTTCACACGATGTATATTTTTTCCACAAAAATAGGTTCTTATGTTTACTCACTTGTTTTATTCATGACACTTTTTCTTCATTTATGACATATCACCATTAAACTTTATAAAATTCATACACATCCTTAGTCCCTATGAAAAATAGTTGAATATGTGGGATAAACAAAACAAAACTTAGTAATAGATGTAGAAATGAAAGAAACCCATTATTATATTTAAAAATCATGAAAACCTATAAGAAATTTTTTTCTTTTATGTAATAAAATTTGAGCTTAAATAATCATTTAATTACACTTAAAAACAACATTATTGAATAAAATTTTTCATAAAACATTTTATCATAAATCATAAAGGAAAAAAACATAATCATGATGGTTCCTTAAAGAAAATGAAAAATTTTCCTTGAAAACAAACCTTTTATCTAAAAAAATCGCAAACACCCTTTAAATCATAAGCTCATTTTCTTACCTCATGAAATCAAAATATTTCTATAAAACCCATTTTCAAGTATATAAAAACATTTATATACCTCAGTATATTATCTTAATATCACTCTTATAATCAATCTTGCAATCACCCTAACAAATGAAATAACTAAACTGGTTAATTCCAATATATATTCTCTAAAGAATAAATAATTATATAATAGATTAGAGGACTATATCAGACTCACCCATCATCATAAATAATTTATAATAACCATAACATTAATGAAACACATAAAATCTTACATTTTCACCAAAACACTTATAATAATTTCCATTTTATCTAATAAGTAAAAGCACTTTCAGAGATCTTATAAAAATGAGAAGAAATATCCTTTTATTTTAATCAACTTTAAAAAATAAAAATTCCTAGAATAATAGGAATATGATATTCATTAAAAAAAATATAAACTTGTAGAGTAATATTTATCAATAATAATGGTTATTATAGTGTTAAAATGATTCCATGCGGTAAATGTTAAAAAAACATTCTTGTTTCTCTCTTCTAAAGAAGTCAAAAATAAAACGTATGAAAAACTTTAAAAAGATTATATTTTAATTTTTTTAAAATAAAGTAAAAAGTAACTAAAAATAAACCTTAAATATATTTTAATTATAAATAATATAATTCTTGAAATATTTAAAATAACATGTATATGGAGGAAAAAAGATTTGGTAGGTAAACATTAAAATAAGGTTTTAAAGAAAAATATCTTACCTCGAGTCCCGAATCGCTGCATACATATTATAATTTCTTGAATAATAAACTTATTTTAATTATTGAATTACTTAATAACCTTTTTAATTTTCATTCATTTTCATTATTCCTTTCATTTTATTTATTATCATGTTCTATATAGTTACTAAATCTATTAAGTTCACATCGAACGTTTTGGGGTCGTTCGATTCAAAAAAGATTTGGTGTGATGAGCGTGATCAAAGTGGTCATGGTTCCATAATATTAATAATATTAAACATTTTATAATTATCATTTTTATACATTAAATATAAATTTAAACCTATCCATGTGAGGTGATAATAAAAAATGAGATACGTCGTTCATAGAGGTGGTAATTCATACGTACGCATGAATGACATTTTCATTTTTCTAATGGATAAAAAAGAAATAAAGTTGATAAAGGTTTAAATTTATAAAATAATTATTATATTATAAATATAATATTTATTCATTAAATCCATATTTATGACCATCCATGTGATTCGATGATGAAAAATGAATTACATCCTTTTATAGAGGCGGTAGTCCGCACATATGCATGAGCGATGTTTTCATTTTCCATAGCATGGAAAGGATATTAAAAATAGTTATTACATAAACATAATAACATTTAATTGTATTAAATATACTAATTTCATTGTATCCTAATGGTTATAATATATTTTAAGGAGGTATAAGAATAAATAAACTTGAAATAATTTGGTTAATACTAATGCCTCCTCTTTAGATATATTCCTTTACCTTACAGCATAAGACTTCTAGGATTTGAATTTTGGTGAATCCAAGACCTCTAGAAAATTTATAGTAGATTTTTTGTGGATATTTTTTTAGATATTATTTTATTTAAGGTGCTCAAAGTGTGTGGGTAAGTGAGGATAGTTGGTTCCCTTATATAAGTGAGTGGAGTGGCACCCTTTTAAATATTAAAAAAATTATAATATAATAAATTCATTTCTCATGGAAAGTAACTAAAATTTCATCCAATTTTTAAGATAGATAATTTAAGGTCTAAATAAACTTATAAAATAAATTTTTATACATATTTAAAGTATTATCACTTAGGTTACCCCCCCCCCCCCCACCCTTTTAACTCTTACAGTGGTGACAAACTTCTATCATGGTAACTATTCATTATGAAAAAAATAAAATTGAAATAATTAAAAAAATTAGAAAATGATTATCCCAAATTTGGAATACATTTAATAATATTCAATTTCCATAATTTATAAAAATTAATTATAATATAAGTTTACAAAACATATTGAAAAATCATTTTTATAAAAATGGTTTTGAAGAATAAAAATGGTTTTACATAAAAATAAAGTATAATTTTAATTTCCATTGAATTAATTGGATTATTTTTAATAAAATAATACTTATATGACTTTAAAACCATATAAAAACTGAAATTAACCATGTGAATACATGATTAAAAGAGAAGAACCAAAAATAATTTTTATTTGAATAAAAACAATACTTAGAATTACCAAATGTCAAACATAGTTGTATAAGCTCGAAATTATATCCTTAAATAAATTATATTAATTATTTAATATATATTTTTTCTATTAAAAAGGTTTCACAAACTTTCAATTCAATATTATATTGTGATACTGTCATAAAAGTGACAATATTTATAAAATCGGTATTTTTCACTATTCACATAAAAATCATCTATTTCAAAAAAAATCCCAAAAATAAAATATTAATATTATATTATCATCATGGTTTAAAAAATTAATTAAATTTTATTAATTTAAATTTCAAAAATTAGTAATTTTAAATTTTAAATAAAACCATGTAATACATGGAAAAACAATTTAGTTGAATAAAACTATTACTTTTTTTATTAAAAAAATATATAAGATTATTTATAAAATTAAAATGAATAAAAATATAGAAAATTATTACCTATAAATCATTAATTGACTTATTCCTAGTATTTCTCAAGTTTTCACACTATGAGAAATGGGCAAGGGTGAATTTCTCATTTTAAGATTCGTAATGGTGTTATATCGTGGTTATGAGGTTTTTTTGATGTAGTTGGTCACAAAGTGAGTTTGGAAAAAGTGGGGAAGGTTACTATACATTGTGTTCTTGGTTATAAACACTTTTAAAATAGTTTAAAAATCATTAAGAAATGGGGGATCTACTATTTTCAAGGCCTAGAGTTTCAGATCTTTCTTTGACTAAATTAATCATGATAGTTTTGATGTCCAATATGCTATATTGGGTGTTAGTTGGATTTTATCTTTAAAAAAGGGTTTATGATTCCTTTAGTTAAACTTTTATTCCATTCCCCTGAACCCTATATATCTTTAGGCCCTTTTTAGTGCATTCCAGTCATCTCTCTTGTGGATTTAAACCTCTTGATTCATGGGGATTTATATCTCTTAATCTGAGGCCCTGATGTGGATCCCATTAAGTTTGGAAATGTTTGATCCATGATTTCTTCAATCCTCATATGGTGTTTCTTTAATATTCAATAAAGGTTTTGTGTTCAATACTTATCTTATTTTATTATTTTTAATTGTGGTATTATCATGCTTTAGTTTTTAATAGGTGAATATTTGGTATCAACCTAATCAAGATAATGAAGTAGAAAATTAATGGGATTGAAAAGGAATTGAGTTATAGATTTACATGAAATTTTTCTTTTATTAATTTCATTAGATAATGACATTTTTTAGATAGTTTGATAGATTTTTTATTTGATTTTAATGTTTATTTTACATATTTATCATGCATAAAACTTAATAAACAATTTAAAGATGGTAGGACAAAGAGGATATTGAACAAGGAATTATTAAAAGTTTACATTATTCCTTAACTAAAAATTGCATTTTTTTGATAATACCAATTTTTAACTTGGGTTGAGAGGTAACCCTTACATATACCATAGTCTCAAAGAATTACATGACCTAGAGGCATAAGAATCAGTACATTACCTGAAGACCCAATAACCCCACTACACTAGAACTACCCCTCCCCAAAATATTATTCATTGATAGCGCCTAAATCCCCAACTTGCATGGTTGAATGACTAGTATTACCCCCATGAAAATTTTATCAGTGCCTGGTCTTAATGGAATATTTTACCATGTCCCTCTCTTCATTCCTGATTCGATTAGATCCACTCTGGTGGCTGCTACTTACTTTGGTTCCTCCTTAGGGTAATGCTCCCATGAAATCTACCTTGACTGCTTCATGGCCCAAAATCCATGTGTCCTAAAGGCCCATTGATAGCTTGAAGGCCCTATGGACCAATAATCCTTTTATGTCCCAAAGTCTTTATGGTAAAAAGGCATAAATATATGGATTATAATACCAATTCATGTTAATAGTCCCACTACTAGAATAATTGCTATAATACCTTCTATAATAATTACTATTGTAACCCGAAAAATCCAACCACACCCAGATTTGAATTTGGGACTTTTGGATTCCAAGTAGGGGCCCATATCACTTAGCTATAGGCTCATTAAAAAAATGTATGTATAGTTAATTCTTGACTGACAGCTCCCCCCTAAAAAATCTCAGAGTGCATCATACATTCCTCTGCTAAGAAATGGATTTGAATTTCCCTATTCCTAATATGAAAAGTGTTAGAGTCTTTTGGGACTTGATCCTAAGCCAGTTCACCCGGGTAGTGATAGGGACTAATCTCATGTGGCACTCAATCAACACCTGAGTGGATTAAAATTTGTTTGTGGTTAAAATTAAATTCCCAATATGGAGACCAAACAAAGACTAGAGCACACCACACATTCCTAAGCTAAGAAATAAATTTGAATCACCCTATTCATAATATTAATAGTGTATGAGTCTGGTCATACTTGCGCCTTATAATTGTTTATTTGATAGAAAATTATATTGAGTATATATTTTGTGTTTATCATTTTTATTATTTTTTGTCATATTATATTTTTTCTTCATTGAACCTACTCATAATAAATTAAATTAATTAAGATGGTAAGAAAATATGAATTTTTCTGGAATAAGTATTAGTGATGAGTCATATTTGGACCTTGATTGTTTTAGGCTTATTGGTTTTGGTTGAAGTAGTGTGTGAAGTTTATTGGCATTCACTATTATCGGTATTTATTAGTTGTTTCTATAATATATAATATACTAGTTCCATTACTGTGATTTTAATTTGCAACATGGGATAGTTAGATTATATGGCGAGGTTTGTGTTTTTTGTGATATCATAGAGACAACAAATGAGGTGGTTAATGGGGTATAGTTTGGTTTGTTTTTAAAAGTTTTGGGGATTAAGTTTTAGTGGTTTACTTGATATGGATTTAGTAATTAGTTGTTATTTACTTATTTTCTTGATATTTTTTTATTTCACGATACATGAAATTTCTTTACCTTTGTATAGGATTTTATTGAGTCATATTTTATCTTCAATATATCTATGATATTTTTATAGATATTGTTAAGAAAACTGATCACTTCCATATCCCCATTTTCAAAATTAAAATACACTTTTAATTGAATTTATGACTAACTTGTGTGTTTTGTAAGTTTTTTTTATGTAATTTTCAACTTCTGATGCATTAATATCCTGTGAATTGAATTCACTTTGTATGATATATATCTTTAATAAATTTTCATTAGATAATTTCATCATAATATGAAGTGATATGATGTTTCATTGTACAACTTTCATCAGAAGGTGGTGAATCTTTCGATACAGTTACAACCAAACATGAAGATTACATAATATGATCATTGAAGTTTGTTACAACTTCATCTAAAAATTGAGACCACTTCTTTAAGGGAAAACAGGGAGATTTTTCACACATGATAGAGCTAGATTAATTAAAATTGAATATTTCAGTGTATAATCTCATTTATTTTTGAGTTATTTAATTTTTAATTTTTTCGGTTTTTTTTCTTAGAGCCAACATTGGTTGAGGATTTTCATTTTAAAAGAACTAAGTTTTTTAAGTATAATAATTTAATCCAAATCATAGAAATAAATGAGACTCTAGGTCTAGGAGTATATTTCCTATTTATATTTTATTTGATAAATACTAGTGTTTCGACTTACTACTATCAATCATATTTATCTAAGAAAAGCTTAGGTAATCAATTATAATGTGACCTGGTTTATTTCACTCATAGAACACCGCACCATATTTTTTATTCTCATATGTCTCTTTTTGTTCCTTTTGATGATCTCTATATTAGTCCTTATTTCTGATGATATTATTCATTCATAATTCAAGATGAGAAATTTCACCTTCACTAACATCTTCATTACTACTATGGTTAGAATATTTTTTAGTCAGTCACTTTGAAGTAGTTGGATTCAAATATTGAGCTCTAAAAATTAATGCATTGGAATTTTTGGTAAACACAACTCCATTATTTCTTTTCTCATTTTCGGTGTCTCCCTTAAACTGATTCTTGTACTACATTACTGTTCCAATCAATTCATCCAAACTAAGATTCATAAGATTTTTTATTTCATCTATCATTATTTGTTTAGATTTCTATTATTTCAAAAAAAATGTCAATAGTCATTTTCACTGGTTTCTCATATATAATTTCCTCTTCTCCAAGAGATTTCAACCCATTTACTACTATCATAAATATTCGGTACATCTATGAAATTGACTCACTATGAAGGAAATTAAAATCTTGATAGTCTAATTTGAGCATAGATATTATGGTATCAATAAAATTTAATTTTTTGAAATGGTTAATTTATAATTTTCTCTAAATACTATTGTTTGTTTCACATAATGAAATTTGACTATATATATTTCTCATCATAGAGAATATAAAAGTATTTTGGGATTTTTCATTCACCTCATACTTCAATTTCACTTCATGAGTAAACTGGTATATTTCCTTCTCCATGATATTATAATTTTCAGTCATCATTTTATAATGATCCACTCTAATATTAATAATAAAATTCCTCATTTGATCATGTCAGTACTCATAATAGACTCCATAAAAAATCATAGGATAGATCATATTCAAGTTATAAATATTTTTGATTCGTAATGCTGCCATTATAAAAAAAAGACTTACCCTATATTATAAATTAGTGTAAGGAGAAATATTCAGTTTTGAATGAAAAAATCAAAAAGATATATAAAGTAGAGAGACTAGATAAAATATAGATACTAGATCCGAAGCCAAATGTATCTAACTAAAAGAAATAGTGGTTTTCTCTGATACCAAATGTTTTCTGAGATAAATATAGTATGTTATCTATAAGAGTACGGTGAATTATAGTCACAAAGTCAACATATTTGTGGTATAATAGTCATATCTTAGAGCCCCGAAGTTATGAAATAGTAAAATAACTAATTAATTAATTAATGAGGATGGGTTATGATGATTTGATGATGACCTAATAAATTATTAAGTGAAAGAGGTAAATATTGGTGAAATTAATGAGCATGGGTTGTGGTAATTGAAGATTATGATGTCAGATAAAAGATATTTGGATTTGTATTTTTAACATGAATATTAATCCAAAATTGATAGAAGGATCTTATAAAATGGTTTTTAGTTTATTAATAATAAATTATAGATAATATTTATCAATATTGATGGTTTTTGTGTGCTTAGGGGGGTATTATATTCCTTATGGTTAGTGTTGGTAAGATGGTTGTCATGCGGGAAGTCATTTATAGTTTGAGTCTTAGGTTTGATAGTTTCCCTTGGAATAGTTCCATGTTAGTATTTACTCATTATGTTTTGGTATTCTTATGCCCCACCACTGGAGTCAGATAACATGACTTAGACACCTAATTATCCTTGGGTTCCAAATGTCTTCCCAACATCTAGGTTTCCAAGGATATGGATGAATAACTACTCCCTATACCCCCCCCCCCCTCTCTCTTCTAGACGTGGTATGGTATGTGTGCATATCTAGGTTATTATGGATTATGGTTAAAGTATGTGTACTCATATAGGTTGTAGTATATCAAATTTATGACATACATGTATATATGGAATGTAACAGCTTAAGGTTATAGTGCATACATGTATCTAGGTTATAATAGGTTATTATTATTACATTAATATATACACAAAAACTATAATGTCTTAAGGTATGATATGTATTTACACAAGCTGTAATGGTGATCAGTTCTTCTATATGATTATAGGGATGTGAAGCTAATATGGTTGTGATGTGTGGTTGTGGTTGTGATTATGCGGATATGGTAGTGATTTTCTTTAATGAATGTGTGGTATGACTTATGGAGGGGATGGGAGCATCGGGACGTGTGACGTTGGGGTTTGGGGTGATCGGTTCAGTGGGGAAATTGGTAGTGGGGTATGTTCTTTATATACATATATATATATATATATGGATGTATGTATATATTTATGTGTGTGTGTGTGTGTTTTCAATGATATGTTAGCTTCCTCTATGCAATATTTGATGAGTGGGCCTTGGTGGGTTGGTAATTTAAATATCCTAAATTAGGTAATGAGTTTTTTCATTATTTATATAATAGTACTTAGGTAAGCTTCTTCCATATTTTCATGTGAGGTTTTGGGGAGGATTATACTAATTATAATTATATGCTCACCCATATGTGTGTGTGTGTGTTTCAGGTTCGTAGAAGGGATTTGGTGATCATGTTGGGCCTTACTAGCTCATGGAGGTTGTTTGAGGTTTATCGGTGTTCATGAGTTGTTTCGGTAAGATTTTATCATGGTATTTTCTCATTTTAGCCTTGAATTGTATGAAATTTCATGCATCATTATTTGTTTATTTTTATTATGGAGTTTTTTGGTGGATTATTTATCTTTTACTAGGAATTTTGATTGTAATTTCTTATATATGTGCGTGTTTTATTCCCTCGGTTCTAGTCACCAACCCATAACCTATTAGAGGTGGGTTTTGGGGGGCACTCTTATCTTCAATGTCGACCTAGGAGGGGTACCAGTGTAAGGAAAGATATAAATGAATCTATATTAAATTATGAATTTTTCATAATTATTAATTTTAAATATTCAAATTAATGGATTTATTTTAGAAAATATTTGAACCATATCAAATGTATATTTGAAAATTGATGTGATCAAGGTTCAAATAATATTAAATATATGATATTTTGATTATAAAAAATGTCCACATAATATATTAATTGTTCATATGAAATATAAAGTGTTTATATTTCAATTAAATTTCATATATTTAAATAAATGTCTTATAAAATGATAATATGAAGGATTTTATATTGGAAATAAATATAATGTGTTTATATTTATTTATATATTAAAAGAAACTCCATAAATATTGATCAATTATAATGTTCTTATAATTTTATTATTTATGAGTTGTTCATAAATGTTTATATCATATTTAAATTTATGAAATGTTCATTTATTTACTGTATTGCCTATTTTATTGTTAGATATACAATTTTAATATTATGAATTGTGATTTGTGATTTGTTTAAATATGTTTAAAATGTTTTGTTAAATCATTATACATCCAATTAAGGATTTATATGTTAGTTATGATAATTTATTAAATATTATCTTACCTTTAATTTAGATTGTTCAAGAGTTATGAGCTAAATTTAAAAGTAAATTATAGTTTATACATATTTGGTGTTATAATTATAATGTAATTTAGGTATCTCTTGGGTAATAAACCATGTGTAGTGGGTCTTTGGGTTAGACTTATCCCTGGATTAGGAGGATAGTGTTGGGATATAGATCCTAGTTCTAGTTCATAAAAATTTTATTCATCTGAACTTTCATTCACCAAAAATTTGTTAGCAGAAGATGAAGTGGTTAAGTGTGAAGTTGGTAGCATGACCTCTCTAGGTGGTAGTAAGGTCATTAGAAGTTAATGATCTTTCGATGGTCAAATAAAACTATGCTTTGAGTTCATCAAATGGTGATGAAGTCTGTTGGATGAATGATGGTTGAACTCAGTTCATTAAAAGAAAGTGAAAATCTAATAGTTTAATTGATGGTTCAATAATTTTATAGAACTTATTGACTGATAAAGCTTAGTGATATTTGATTTTAGGGGAGTGAGTATTACTAGTTTGACTGGATGAATCATAATATATTGACTAAAAATTAACTTTTTTATTATAATCACTTTTGAGGAAAAAGTGAGAAACCGCAAGTTCAAACATTACAAGCACATAAATCCATAAAAGACGATAACCCAAGTCAAGACTACCAGATCTGCCCCTTCCCAGCTATTACATTGTGACGAAAAGCATTCTCCATCACATGACCACTCAGCAAATTGTCCCGTGAAGGAGTGCACGGGCACGATACAGATGGCAGATCCATACCCTCTCGAACTTCTGAATCTGAATGGCATGAAAAGGTGAAAGCTTCCTGCTCTTGATCTGAAGCAGACCCATGTAGTGTGCTGGTTGAAACACATCCATAATCCAACAAGTAATCCATATCTATATCCAACAAGTAATCCAGGACCTCCATTTCCATTGAACTTATCAAAATGAAGATCTAAATTTTGTCCAGATATAAAAACGCAGAATCATCCAAACCAGCATGACAGTCATCCAAACGAAATTCACAAGAAGAAAACATCCAAGGAAGACAAGGAACGCTACTACTGGAACAAACCATGTTGAGGCCCGACCTCATCACGAACAGAAAAATCCAAAGAAAAATCACCAAAATTGAATGTTTCACATCCTCATTTGCAGATAATCCATAGATCAATGCCTCTTCCATCAAGAAACTTCATGACAATCCAAGAAATCCACAGCAAAACACAGAATCAACCAAAGAAAAATGTGAAGTAGACCAAACGGAGAAGCCAAGAACACCCGATCGAAGATCCACAGCCTAAACCGAAATGCGAATCAAGATACAAAGATAAAGAAAGCATCACCGTATCCGCGACCACCCGATTCATGGCACGCCAGACCTCGCCGCAATCCCGCACCCAAATCCCATCGTCTCCCTCCAAAAAACACTCAGAAACTACAAGGAACAACTCAACGCTCTCACAGGACACGCACTAGTAGCCCTCAGACCCACAGACTGGTTCTCAGCCGCTGGACCATCACTGCACCGCCTTGAAGCCCTATCCGGAGTAGATGCATTGAGGCGAAATCAGACCAGCAACGGAGAAAAAAACCAATGCGGTCGATCGCTAAAGGTCCACGCCGCCGCCGTAGAGAGAGTATCCACCACGATCAAACCGATCAAGCACTGAGGAGGACCAATCCGACCTGAGGCGGAGGGGAGGAAGGCAGCAACGGGGTAACCCTGGCTGCATAGCACGCCCCTTATGGGCCCATCATGAAGCATCATATATGAGAAGTGGGACCTCAGTGCATTATGATTAAATCAGAATCATTTATTGTTGAAATTTTTTCTACTTAGTAATATGTTTATAATTCCTTTATAATTACATTTTTTTCATGGAAAATTCCACAACAGTGTTTCTCTCTCTCATGTAAGACAAGTTTTCTTAAGCATTTAAAATTTCCTTATGTTATTTCATTACTGTTTTTCCATTTCTTGAATGTGTGTGTGAAAGGTTGAATTAGTTTGGTGACTAGGGTTATTTTACCACCTAGTTATGGTACACTTAGTTAGATGGTGAAGTTATAAAGTTTTGAATTTTACACAGCGCATTGTGCTGAACTTCTAGAGGATCAAAACATGGGAAGTTGTAGTGGTTTTACTAGAAGTACTAGTGGTTGGTTTTCTACCCAAAAATTTGTACTATGGATAGGTTAGAGAACATGGGTTCATTTTTTACCCTTGGGGATAACTCAATTTCATTAGGAGTTACTATTATTACATCTTGAGTTTTTTTAAAAGAAAAATCAAATTAATTTAATCTTTTTGATATTTTTCATTCCATGAAACACTGAAAATATTCTATTTTATAGCACTATGTTTGGATTGCATTATATGAAACACCAAGTTAATTTTACACTACATGAAACATAATATTTAGCTTGACCTAAATGGAACACTGATGTTATCTTATGTTACATGTATGACTAAATTTACTTGATGTCTTTTACAACACAAAAAATCGAGTTTTACCGAATAATGATATATTATTAAAATATTATTTAATATAATAAGATATAACCTAGTTGTTAAATTAGTAGTTATTAAAATGGTTAACCAACTTATGAAAATATATTGTTTATCCAAATATAAATGAATTTATTGGTTACAAATTAATTAGAAACTAATATGAAAACTGATTGAATATAATGGAAAATATTATTATTATTATGCTCACAAAGCTGTTTTAACATAATAAATTAAAGTAATTACAATTATTAAGTAATATTAATTTAATATATATATATATATATATATATATTATAATCAAATATTTTTTATATTCATCTTATATATTAGATAGTCTTAAGATTAAAAAACCCAATTTTATGCATAAAACACTATATTTTATTAAGACACTTTTACCACCTTTTAATGACGAACCTATTTTAAATCCAATTTTTGGAACTTTTATAAATATTATATGTCAAAATTAACTTAATATTTATAATAATAAAATAAAAAATTAGGTTTGGGTGAATTTTTGGTATTTTTCTGTGAGATTTCATTTTTTGATGAATAATAAAAAACACTGAATTTTAATTCAAAACTTCTTTTTAATCTAATTTATTTACATTGTTAATTTATATTTTAATTCGGTTTAAAAGTTTAATTATATAATATTTTTATAAATTAATCCAATTTGGGTCATTCGAGTCAATTTCACATTGAAATTGTGTATAAAAACTTAGAAAACTTTAGGACGTTTTTACATCAAAAACCCACATTATCGTCTCGTCTGCGGGATTAAATTTAAATTAATTTACGCCACTTATTTGATTTTAATTTATAAAAATGGATTCAATATTTTTAATCATAATAATTTATAAATTATAATAAGTTCAACTTAGTTTTTCCCCAAAAATATTAGTGAAATTAATTAAAATTAATTATAATGATTAAGGTAAAATTAAACTTAATAAGGGGCTAAACCTTAATCTTAAGGGACCAATTGACCTATAAACTTATCAAATATCCATTTTATGAACATATTTAGACCCTATACTACATTTTATATAATTTATTCCATTATGGGATCCACTTTTCATGGGAAAATGTGGGTGGAATTCCCTTTCCCAAAATTTAAAAGAGTGTCACTCCTCCTCCACTATAAAAATACCTCATCTCCTACCACTTCCACACACATCTCAAGAAAATTTGGATCAAACATAATATTCTCAAATAGATCCTAAAAATACCTCCAATAATCCTAGAAATCTCTCCTTAGGAATAAATCCATCCAAGGAAACACTTTGGGGCATACTAAAAGGAGTTACTCAAATAAGAGGTGACATTCTTCCTCAAACTCTTTAGTTTTATTTCTTTATTAACTATTTAAATTATCCTTATTCAAAGATTATACAAAAAAAATAGTATCCTAAATATAATTATATGTTTTTATTCTATGTTTTTGGCCTACACTTACACAAAATTCCATCTAATGGGTAACGAACATATTGTTTATGTGTACGACAAACAACTACCTCAATAAATGATGATTGTTCGTTTTTACTTTAACACATTCCATGGTTTGTAATTATGATAGAAAATATATTTATATATCATATATATTATATTTATTATTTATTTATTCTTCTTTAATTATTTTATAACACATGCCTTTATACTTTACATATTGTGTAAATACGATAACATCGTTTGTGAACGCGTGGACAACTACCTCCTTAAAATGATGTGATTCATTCACAATCTACATGGAATGTATTAAGGATGATTTTAGTGAAATTATATGATATATATGATATAATAACATTAATTTAATGATTATATATATTTATATATTTCATTTATGTTCTTTCTTTCAATATGACAATAAAACTGAAATAGTGTTCATGCGTATGTATGACCAACTATCTCCATGAACAGTGTATTACATTTCATAATTCTATATTATATAGATTATTTAATACAAATATAATGAATATATATGATATTTTTATCATTTTTTACATTCTATATATTGTGATATAAGTATAAGGACCAAAGATATAACAAATTAAGATACATGCAAAGAATAAAGCGGATATTACCCGAAGTGAAACCTTAACAAAGAATTGTTAACAATATGGTAATATAAAGTCATAATAAAACCATATATGGTATTATATATAATAATACTGTTCTTTTATAGATTTATAATAAACTAATAGTTATTATATAGGAAGTTTATATGAGTACGATGAGAGTCAATACACAAGGTAAGGGAATTTCATCTCACTTTTTACTTCTTTGAGATACAAGCCTTATTCAACACTCATTTCTTTTTTGTGGAGTAAATAATTAACATGAATTTATTTTATGGTTATTATAATTAAATGTATGGTTATTTACATATCCATTTTATGATCTTTATTTCGTGGGTTTTATGGTTCAAATGTTACCAAATCGGTAAAGTAATTTTGTTTGAATTTTCCTTCTTTGAGACGCATGTTTTTTTATGCACCTATGTTATTTTATGAGGTGTATATGATTATAATTGACATGTTATATAATGAATATCCTTATTTTTAATAATATTTTGTACTCCATATAATTTCATTTTATTACATGGGGAGAATTATTCAAAGTTACCGAGTGGTAAGAGTTTATTTAAACAATATCATCGTTTATCGAGATTGTTTATGATTATAAAATATTATGATTTATCTCTCAATAACTCTCACGAGTTTTATTAAACTATATTTATTAATTTTTTATCGAAGTAATGGTACTATGTTTCCACTCTTTGGGACATAATATGATTAAGAAAGTGTTTTTAAGAAAGTCTGCCTTTACCTCTCTCTCCAGTCAGAAATTTATGTTCCATCAAAACCATGTTTTTTAAAATATTTTACAAAAAATATTATAATATTATCCTATGATATTTAAAATATATTTTTACCCATGTTTTAAATTTTTAAAAAAAGGCTTTTTAAAAATAAATCTTCTTGTCATTTTCCAATCGAGACGCTTTTCTAAACTTTTTACAATGTAAAAGGAATGTTAGGTATGTACAGATTTAACCATAATCATGTTGAAAATTCAACTAAATATTCCTTTAAAAGATTTAAAGTTTAATTTTTTTCAAATAAATTTTTTTCTTAATATTCTATAAATTCTTTATTTTATATTGGTTTTCAATGAAAAAGGTTTTCAAAAATGATTTATTTTTAAAAAGAGTTTTTAAATGATTTTCAAAACTTACTTTATAATTTTCAAAATTTTGTTTTCAAAGAAAATTATGTCGGTGATTTTCGAAGATTATTTTAGAAGTTTTCAAAATATTTTAAAATAAAAAGACTTTCAAGGAAAAAAAAATTTCAAAACATTTTCAAGATTTCCTTATAAGTTTTCAAAGTATTTTCAAAGAAAAAAGTTTTCAAAAAATTTTCAAACTTGTTTTATAATTTTTCAAGGAAAAAGGGTTTTAAAAACATTTTCAAGATTTTTTTTATAATTTTCAAAGTATTTTCAAAGAAATGGTTTTCAAAACACTTTCAATATTTATTTATACTTTTTTGAAGAAAAAGGTTTTCAGAATATTCTCAAAGCTTACTTTAAAAGTTTTCAAGTTTATTTTTAAGAAAATGGTTTTCAAAAGGTTTTATGTTTTAAAAATCATTTTTCAAGAAGAAAGGATAATTTCATCAAGAAATTTTTTTAAAAGATATTTCAAAATTATTTCCCATCTATGATGACATCCATTGTTTTTACTCATGCCTTATTGAAGATATGACCCAAGGTTACATTAAATTATTTATATAAATGGTTAATTTTTTAATGGAATAAAATTCATGGATCCCATTTTCCTTTCATGGG
This sequence comes from Viscum album, assembly GCA_963277665.1. Lineage (NCBI taxonomy): Eukaryota > Viridiplantae > Streptophyta > Magnoliopsida > Santalales > Viscaceae > Viscum > Viscum album. Next base: position 2,133,284,277 of record OY728145.1, on the reverse strand, counting down.
ATGTATGTTTAGGAAATATGTTTCCCTTTCATAGGTTATATATCTATGAAACCCACTTATTTTCATGGGTTATGCTTTTATGAAATAATTATGAAACCTGTTTATTTTCCACTGGTTAGAATAAGATAACATATTTATGATAACCATTCCATTTCATGGGTTATTTTATGATTAATTTTTATAATATCGTGGAAAATGTATGTATAATTTAATTATGAGATGGATGAGACCTATATCTCTCTCAAATTCATTGGGTAAATATTTATATCTGATGATATAGACTAAGATAGTCTTAGGAGTAAACCTTGACTGCTAAGATGGCTATGGGAGTGAAACATGACTACCAAGATGGTATGGGGATTGAACTCATACTATTAATATAGTCTTGGGAGTGAACCTAGACTACTAAGATGACCATGGGAGTGAACTGTGACTACTAAGATTGTGTGGGGATTGAAATAATACTACTAATATGGTCTTGGGAGTGAACCTTGACTACTAATATGGCCATGGGAGTGAACCATGGCTTTTAAGATGGTATGGGGAGTGAACCCATACTACTAAGATGGTCTTGGTAGTGATGCCTTTACTACTATAGAAATAATTTTATGTGATTAAGTTTCTACCATAATTCCATGTCATATTACTATATTATACTTTCATGGCTTATGTACTTTATTTTATTATGATTCATGTCTTATGAACTACCAAGATATATTCCATGATTCATGTTTATGATATTATGATAGGAATGGTATGATATTATAATGTTATGATCACATTTTTATACCCATATTCCCATGTTTATACTTACATGTCTCCCTTGTTTACCCTTACTGAGCATCTGATATCACCCATTTTTATGTTGTATTCCCCCAGTTATGAAGATATGTATTAAGTATGATGTGTATAATAAGGGTTATATTCATGAATAACCTAGTGTGAGATAATGTAGCTCACTCATGTACCAATGTTTACATTTCCATGTTTCCAAAGGCACTAAACTAATACGATCATTGGGCATCTGTTTGTGTAATGTCTTAAGTATTCCACAAAAGTGATGTAATATATATGTACATTAAGATTGGGTTGTTATAGTTAGTATTAGAGTGAAGGTTTAGTCAACCTTTTGAAACTTGGATGATAAAAATTTAGTGAGATCCTTATGAATATTTCTAAGGATATGTCTAGGGATGTATCTAAGGACAATTCTAAGGATGGTCTAATTTTTAGGAAAATGTGATGGAATTTTGGTAAAGGATAGAGTGATTGGATTACTAGAATTGCATCCATGTATGGATACTACAAGTTGATATGGATCTGGTATAGATGTACCTAGGGGTAACAACTCTGAAAAGGTGTGTCGGGCCTAAATCAGCATAACCCGGTACATGACAATAGGCATTGATGCATACCTGGTTTGACACTCTCAGGGGATATGCATTAGGGATTCAAAAACTCTTTAAAAACCATCCTGAAGAATTTAAGTATAATATTACTATGAATAGCCTATTATAAACCTAAGGTTTCATAGATAAAAAAAGTAGGATCCATGATTTAGGTATCCAGTAAGTAATCCTTTGTGATTATATGGTATCATGTTATGATAAATGTTTCTCACACTATGATTTTTGGTTTTATTCAACAGTGGGAACTAGAAGTAACATGTTTAACATTGAAAATTATATATGTGGAAAGTATCAGCATTATAAAAATTGATTTCCCAAGTGTAAATCTCATAAATAGAATTAGGAAGTTGGTACGAGTATTGGTTATACTTATGAAGATAAAGAGACCAAAAAAGACATGTGAAAGGTATGTGATGTTCTTCCAGTATTGTTTATATTAAACATAAGAATCATGATTATATTGAGGTTGAGGAACATTAATACATGACTCATATTTCATATTATAGGAAATAGGTATTAAGGAATAAGTTTATGAAGCCTGAGTAATGTTTTAAGAATAAGATTAGATGAATAAAGTATTTATGTTTTGGAATTCAAAGATTATGTTATATGAATCATAAAATATATAATTATTTTTAGTATAATTTTTTCATTAAGAATTTTAAAGGATATGTTGAATGGTGTTGGTGAGGTAGAAAAGTGATTTCATGGAAAGGTGATATTTTTATTAATGGAAGGTAACCCTTAATTTATTCCTGATGTTGAGATAATTATGTTTGGATAAATATATGTTGGACAATACTAATTACCTTAGAACTAATAAAGGATTTGTTGAAAAATTATTCTATATTACCATGGATGAAGTTTACGAATTCTTAGATTTAAGGAATATATCCAGTAATCTTTGGAACAAGGAAACATACATGTTTTCCAAAAATATTTATGGTAATTTGGGTTATTACCAGGTTTCAAGAGAATATACGACGAGGTTATTCACATGTTTGGAATGTGACAACCAATATATACTTTGTGATATATAGGGGATAAATTTTAAGCTAATTTCATGAATTTATTTCCAAAAGTTGGATTTTCATCTTTTGGAAGGGTTATAAGGTTAACCATTTAAGGAAAGTTTAAGTTAAAATTTAGATGAAGTCAGTAAGATCAAATTGGTATCTCACCATATGAGGATTTTTTCATATTGGATAACCTGATCTAACAAATTTTTGTTGATTATAACTGATAACAAATGGGATGGAATATCATGGATCTCATGATCTATTAGTACTTTAGGAATGAAAAATTTACCTTCCTTTTTTGAGAAATAGGTGAAGTGGATCAAGGAAAAACAAAGGGTGATGTTTTCCTAAAATCATGAAAGTATATCTTTTCATGAAAATTCTTTAGTTTTAGGAAAACAATCCAGAAATAAAATTTTCTCCTAATACCTTAATTTTTATTGAACTAATGTCCTTTTAAATCATCATATATTTATAACTTTGAGGCCCTCATCTTTTCATTGATCGTTCACTTGTTTGTGATTGATGACCTCAATCACTACCTAATAATATTTACTCTTTTCCTCCAAGTACATGTTTTCACTTCCCACACTTGTTCTCATATGTGGGAATATAGATATGAGTTACTTTGGGTAACCATTATGTTTTTGTCTTTCCTTTTTCAAAGGAATTTTTAGTATTTATTTTTAAAATTTTGGTTTCTATGAAAGGAACTTTAAAGTATTAAACATTTAATAATCTAGATTAATTTCAAGGAAGAAATTCATTTTAAGGGGGGCATATTATAAAACCATGATATTTTTTTAATTTTTTTGAATGAATTTAATCTTTTTGATATTTTTCATTTAATGCAACACTAAAAATAGTCTATTTTATAGCACTCTTTTTGGTTTGTGTTATATGCAACAACAATTTAATCATACACTACATGCAACATAATATTTATATTTCTCTAAATAAAATACCAAGGTTAGCTTATGTTACATTCAAGACTCACTTTCCTCAATGTCATCTGTAACACACAAAACTGATTTTTACCAAATAATGATATATTATAAAAATATTATTTACTATAATAAGATATAACCTAGCCTTTAAATTAGTATTTATGAAAAGGTTAACTAACTTATGAAAATATATGGTTCAACCAAATATAAAATTAATTCATTGGTTACAAATTAATTAGAAATGAATAAGAAAACTGATTGAATATAAAGTAAAATATTATCATTCTTACGCTCAAAAAGTTGTTTTATCCTAAAAAATTAAAGTAATTACAATTAATAAGTGATATTAATGTAATATATATAATATAAATTAAATAAAATATTTTTTTTATTCATCCAAAAGATTTTATAGTCTTAAGATAAAAACAAACTCAATTTTACGCATAAAATACTATATTTTATTAAGGCACTTTTACTACCTTTTAATGGAAAAAATATTTTAAATACAATTTTTTGAAATTTTATAAATCTTATATGTCAAAATAAACTTAATATTTTAAAAAGGAATATAAAAATTAGGTTAGGGGGAATTTTTGGTATTTTTATGTGAGATTTCATTTTTTGATGAATAGTAAAAAAATACTGATTTTTAATTCAAAACTACTTTATCATCTAATTTATTTATAGAGTTAATTTATATTTTAATTTTTTTTAAAAGTTTAATTAGATCATATTTTTATAAATTAATCCAATTTAGGTTATTTGAATAAATTTCACCTTGAAATTGGGTATAAAAAATTAGTAAACTTTTGGACATTTTTACTTTAAAAACCTACAATATCATCTCGTCTGTGGGATTAAATTTAAATTAATTTATTACACTTATGTGATTGTAATTTATAAAAATGGATTAAATATTTTGAATAATAATAATTTCTAATTTATAATAAGTTAAATCAAGTTTTTGACCAAAAATATTAGTGAAAGTAATTAAAATTAATTACAACGATTATGGTAAAATTAAACTTAATAAGGGATTAAACCTAAATCATAGGTCCCAAAAGAATTATAAACTTGTCAAAGAGTCATTTTATGGCCATATTTTAACCCTATACTCACTTGGATATAATTTTTTCAATTATGGGATCCACTTTCCATGGGAAAAATTTGGATAAAATTCCCTTTTCCCAAAATTTACAAGAGTGTCACTACTCCTCCACTATAAAAATGCCTCCTATTCTACCCCTAAAACACACCTATTGTAACACCCCAACGATTTAAAAATAAATTAAAATTAATGAATCACTGAGTCTCTACATAATAAAACTTTTTTATAAACTAGTCGCTAAACATAATTTTGTCACTTTTGTGTTTTGAATTTCAAAAAACAGACATACATGGTTGCAATCAGTAAGTTATTTGGATTCCAATAGGACAAAATTGATTTTTGATGAATAATAACCTACCCTTATGAATATTAACCTACACTTATGAATAGTAATATTAACCTTATGAATATTAAATTGGAAAAATGAATAGTAACCTCACCAATGAATGTATAATAAGAAGGCATCTTATAAGTGACAATATGACCATAGTATAAGTGTTAGTATTTTTGTAAGACATAAATATTTAATTGAACTTTTGTGATTAATTTAATAATTTAAATGAAAATTTATTTTCATAAAGTGTAATAATAAATTATTGTTTTATTGACTTATGGTTATAATATAATTTTATGAGACCCTGATTAATTTTTCAAGGTGTTATAAAATGAGTAATAGTTTTAAAATTGTTATTTTTCGAATAAATTATTATTTTATTTAAAAATTAAATTTATAATATTTAGAAAATTATTTTTATGAAATGGAGTTTATTTTTTAATTCTACATGTCAAAAAATGGTTAGGGTTAATTTTTTATATTTTTTTGAAATACTTGAATTTTTAGTGAATAGTGAAATATGGTAATATACAAAATAAGCTAAATACATGATTTATTGAGTCATTTATTATGTTATAATGAGGTAATCACACTTGGTTATAACTTAAATGCAAAAATTAATATTTTTTTACAAGACCCAATACTATTCATATTCTTGAGAAAAAATAATAAACTAAATATTAAAACAATGTAAAACCCTGCCTCTCCTCCACTATAAATACCACTCTCACCCCCCCCCCCACCCCGCATCTTTGTAACGACCCGAAATTTTGCATAAATCTTGTTTTCTAATTTTGTGTGTTATTTTATTTTTTTTACTCAACAAAAATGTTTCATTTGATAACATGAGTATAATTAAAATGAGACCGTTGGGTTTTGACTGTTATATGACCATTGGTCAATATGACCGCTGGAAACTAAACGTTTTGATTATTGTCTCTAAATACAAGTAATCTTGGTTTATTAATATATAAAGAAGATTCGATGGCCTCACCCAGTAGTCTTGGACAATCGAAGCCCGTCTAACCGAACTTGGGAAGGAGGCAGCACCACTGGGCTTTGCTCTGGACCAAACCCAAGCCAAACTTCATCGTGTGAAGTTAGAACGGAATCGCATTCGCGAGAAGTTCAAACTGATATAAATTACTACTCGTGCGATGTTGGCCGAGCCTCCCTCAGATTCTCTCACCTTAGCACACCTTACACTTAAGCCCTATGCTGGTGTGATAAGGGGCTATGTAAGGAGACCGTAACTGTCTTGTGTAATACTTTGTTTTAAATAAAAATTTCGATTTCTTCTTATGATGAAGTTTATGAATTTTCAAATGACCGGATAAATATAGTATGCATATTTTTTATGAATTTTAGAAAAATCATATTTTAAAAATGTTTATGTAAACCTTAAATAATTAAAAATGTGTAATGATTTTCAAAAAATGGTCTTCTACAATTATGTTCAGTATGAAATTTAGAGTCTAATAAAATCAACTTAATTTTTGATGAATAGTAAATTATGAATAGTGATTTTATGCTTAGGATTAGTAATGTGACCAAATTGATTAGTAATATCACTTAAAGAAAGTATTAATATAATCTAGGCACCTTGATTAAGTAATGTGATTCAATAAAATGGTTAAATAACGTTTTCATATATTATTATTCAAGTATTAGTTTTTTCGGGTGAATAGTGTTTTTTTAATTAAAAATTTAATTAAAAATATTTAGAAAATTATTTTTATAAAATGGATTTCATTTTTGAACTCAGAGCGTCAATATTATGTTATGGTAATTTTTGGAGATTTTTCTGAAAAAATGAATTTTCAATGAATAGTGTATTTATTTAAAAATTAAATTAAAAATATTTGAAAAATTATTTTTTTAAAATGGAGTCCATTTTTGTAATCAGAGCATAAATATTTTGTTAAGGTTAAATTTTGGGATTTTTCTGAGAAAGTTGAATTTTCAATGAATAGTAAAAATACAGTTTTAGGGTTTCGGTATGTTTAATGACATCATAATTGTGTCATGATGATGTCATGAGATATTTTATGGGTTGGCCAACCAAAGGTGATGAATTATTTTATTGGGGGCCCCATGTGGCCTAACTTCATGGGAAACATCTTGGGAGAGAACATGGTTTTGAGAAACCCACTTATGAGGTGTCCCTTGGCCATTAATGTCGTGTCCCCTCACTTTCCCTATAAATACCAAGCCATTCTCTCATCCTTTGGACTCCAAAATCATTATCAAAGAATTTATGGTCTCCTTACCTCCCAAGGAGTCCTCCCAAGGTGCCCCCAAGCCCTCAAGGTCCAAACCTGTGTGTTTTAAGAGTTACGTTTTAAGGTAAGGGATCCAACCCCTCTCTTTATTTTCAAGTAATCTCCTTTATGTCATTTCTTTTATGATCCATGTTATTATGTTAAAGGATGTTCTTTTATATTCCTATTACTTCCCTTTTCATGTTCATATAATGATATATCCCCTCTTACTCTCATTATTTCGTTTTATGAAGTTCTAAGTGGCGCCGTTAGGCTGCCGAAATTTTTGTAACGGATTTTTCTCCCTTCTCATTTTTTTCAAGATCTATTTTCATGTAAAGTCTTTCAAGTTCCTTTTTATCATGTTGGGTTATGATATCTATATCTATCATACTTATCTTTTATGATCATTTGATGAGATACCCCATTTGATCTCTTCAATTCAGTATTTTGAAGTTTTAAGTGGCGTCGTTAGGCTGCCGAATTTTTAAGGGATTCTTTCACCCTTCTCGTTTTGAAGTTCTACTTTCATGTCAAGTCTTTCAAGTTCATTTTTATTATGTTGGGGTATGATCTCTATATCTATAATACTTAACTCTTATGTTCATATTATGAGAGACCCTATTTTATCTCTTCAATTCATTATTTTGAAGTTTTAAGTGGCGTCGTTAGGCTGCCAAATTTTTAAGGATTCTTTCACCCTTCTCGTTTTCAAGATCTATTTTCATGTTAGGTCTTTCAAATTCCTTTTTATTATGTTGGGGTATGATCTCTATATCTATCATACTGAACTCTTATTTTCATATGATGAGAGACCCTATTTGATCTTGTCAATTCATTTTTGGTTGAAGTTTAAGTGACGTCGTTAGGCTGCTGGATTTTCATAAGAGAAATCTTATTTTTATCTTCCTTTCATTTCATCATTTCATATGGTATATCCTTCAAATTTCATTACCATGTTCTTAAATCCTTTATATTATGTCCCCCTACTGTTTTATGGATCATTTATTATTGGGTGACCCATGTCCCCTCTATTTTCAATGTTTTCTAATAACCTCGTAACATAGCCGTTATGCTGCAGAATTTTCATCTCAAAATGCCTCTCTCTTTTCTCAAAATTATTTTTTGTTATAAAGTTAATACTCAAAGATCTTATTTATAAAGGGATATTCACATATATATCAAAATTTTCTATTTTTAATTCTGGGATTTACATACATGAAAACCGCTCTCCCCTTCCGTGGGTTTTAAAGTGACACAAAGATCATGTCTTTAAAGCAGTTTTTGAAACGTTATGATTATGAAATGAAACCCATTTATTTTATGCTATATGGGTTGTTTATGAAATTATTGATGATGATATATGTGTCTCACATGATAATAAAGACAAATTTAAGGGTGCGCCCTAATAGCGCTCCAATGCATTGGGTAATGATGTAACCACTATAGATTACAATTTTCACGATATCTTGGTGAATAACCTTGGTAATTTTCAAATGACACCTTGGGGATGGACCTTGGTGATATGTTCATGATTTTATATGTTAAATGATGTAGCCACATATTAAATTTATGAAAAATGTTATTTTTATTATGATATGCCACATGATTTCTTTCTCATGCCTTAAAGTTCTTTTTCATGACATAGTTGATGTATCTCAAGTTCACATGTTAAATGTTTCTCTTATTCCCTTACTGGGCCTTCTGCTCACCCTTTCTTTTGATGTATGTCCCCAGGTTATGAGATGTAGTAATGAACCTAGGATTAAATTAAGGAGAAGCCTTTAAAGTGTTTAATAAGAATGTTTTATGTTGTTTTCATGTATTATGTTCCTGGTTTCCAAGACACTAAACCTTAAAGATCCTCAGTTTTGTGTAATGTAATGAAAGTTTATGTTATAAAAAGGCGGGATGCTATAATATTTCTCTCACACCTCAAAAGCTTTTATAAGTGTCTAAATTCTTCCCAATACCCTTCCCAAGGATCTTACCCATTCCCAAGACCTATTGGTATCACTAAAAGGCCAAAACCAAAGACCTTAAGGAGGATCTCAAGGGGAAGAGATCAAGAGGTAAAAATACTCCTTCTTTACTTTTGTTTTCTTTTTAATTACTTTCCTTTTCTTATAATCCATTAACCTCATTTTATCCAAGAGGAATGAAATATAAAGTATCTTATATATTCTAGATGTTATCATTATTATGTAAAAAATCATCAACTTACTTCATCTCCTCCCCCTCTTATTAAAATAATGTTCGTTATGTGTTATTTTACCAAAATCGTGGACGATGTGTTTAAAATTTCCTTTACTTCCTTAAAAACTATTTATAATGTAATTTTAATGGTTTAAATATATTTTAAATTGTATTATATAACCTCTTTTATATTCTGGAATTAACTTCTATGCATTACATTAAATTATATAATGAAACAAATTCATGATTATCGAAGAACAACCAAAATGATCTAAACATATATCACTAATGATTAATCCATATACCATGTAACCAAAATTATTTATGAAATAATTTAATATTATGGAAAAATATTACCACCATTTCATTTCACTTCTATAATTTCATTTCCATATGATAAGAAAATAAAATACGAATCGACCATGGAAACCATGTAAAGTACGCACCTGAAACAATGGAAATAACAAAAAATTATTAATAAATAAGTAGAATGATGTCGTAAAATGATCATATAAGGTGTTATAAACATGAATATGTTTATTTAAGATATTAATAACACTCTTTTAACCATTATACAGTATTTTTAAACAAGTTTTAAGAAAGATGAACCCGAGGTAAGGGAATTCTTAACCCAATTTCCATTCTTTGGGTTAACCTTCTAATTCACTGATTACATGGTACTAAGAATATTTGTGTAATGATTTTTTGTTTATATTATGATTTATTATGGGTATTTATAGTTTATACACATAATTCTTTCATTATATTAATTCTCACTTCAATTATATGTTATTTCTAAGAGACTTTCCTTTAAAAATCATCTTTTAAAAATCTATTTTACGAAATTAAAAAAGAAATGTTTTTATAAAATTATTCATGTTTTATGATTATGTTATGGTTTTTGGGAATGATTTATAATTAAGGGTTGGAACTATATCACCCTCCAATTTATTGGTTATGTGTAAGTTTGAGGTCAACCATATGGTTACTCCAAGTGTAACTGTGACGGTTATATAATAAGGTAGTCGCGAGGGTTACATTGTAAGGTAGATGTGAGGGTTATAATTCATAAGGTAGCCAATAGGGTTAAAATATTATGTAATTAATTCCCCGATATACCATTATAGTTATATTTATGTTCTATATGATTTGTGGAAATCTTGTGGAAGTCTCAAGTTTCACAAAGTAAGTATATACGAGTGAGAAGTATGTCTTCGTGTAAATAATTTTGTACGTTTACAAGTACTCATGAACTAATGTTTTCTTTACTTCATTTTTTATATCCCTTATTGAGTATTTTGTGATCATACCATGTTTTTAAATGATTTTCATAGGTTATAAGGATTTTTAATACAAAGAAATAATCCAAGTTAATTGTTATGAATAATTGTCATAGAAATCATGTTTTATTTAAAAAGTGTTATATTTTGGAAGAAATGGACATTGTTTTTATAGTATCTACTCTGTATAGATGTGGAATGTTACATATGTTTTATAACCCAAATCTCTAGAACTATAAACTATTAAAGATACTCAATGTTAAATTAAGTGACTTCTTGACTAAAATTCAAGATTATGTAATGTTATAAGGTTGGGTCCTTATAGTTTATATCAGAGGATGGTTCAGATAACTTTAGGGGTTAGGATTATGTTAAAAGAATACCATAAATTATTTTTACTCTATGGTTAATTTGAAATGATATATCCTTTTGAGATTACAATGTTGCTTCAACTAAGATATGTTTGTTCAGAATGGTTTTGTATAGAAGAAACAGGGGGGCTGAAGTGGAAAGGCAACGATAGAAAAATATCCTTCCAAATCTATATTCTGGAATGGTAGGGATTGGAACCAAGAAGTTTGTGATAGTAATGTATCAGCTAACATAGTAAATAAATGGTAGTGTCATCCATTCAAGAGAATAACCAGATATTCCATAAAGGAACATGATGATAGTGGAACATTTTATAAGCCAACACCCTTTTGTTTTCAGTGGATCTTCTAACCCAGTAGTGGCTTAAGGATGTATTAAAGCCCTTGAAAAGATATTAGATGTTATGGGATGTTCTCATAATAAAAATTTAAGTCTTACCATTTATCATTTTTAAGGTTAAGCTGATAAGTGGTGTTCAATGGTCAAGAATATCATGGATAGATAGAAGATTGAAGCCTTAGAGTGGGATGAATTTAAAAGTCTTTTCCTTGAAAAATATTTTACTAAGGTGGTTAGACTTAGGATGGAGAATAAATTCCTTGAATTTAAGAAAAAGGAGGAAGATTCAGTGATTGTGTATGAAAAAAACTTCACCTGGTTGGCGAGGTATGCTTCAAATCATATTATGGATCTTGATAGAAAAATCAACCATTTTTACTTAGGATTGAAGCCAAGATATCGACAGGCATCGGATTCCTATAAGTTCAAAAGTTAAGATAAACTTGTTTAATGTGATAAGAGGGTAGAAATAGAGTTTTCTGATGATCAAATTCACTTTTAAAAAAAGTATAGGAAGTTGTCTAGATGGAAATATATGGGTAAGAATCAATCAAAAAATATGATGGTAAGAAAGTACAATTTATAGTTTGTGAAAAGTGTGGAAAAAATAACCCTAGGGAATGCCTTACTAAAATTGGGAAGTGTTTTAAATGTGTTAATTTTGGACATACGGCCTGAGATTGTAATGAAAATGATCTTAACACTAATCCAGATAAGAAAATTGTAATGTTTTTTAAATATGGTGAGATGGGTCATTATGAAAATGTATACCCAAAGAAAGAATTTAATGATGCAAAGAAGTCAGGATATAAGCAGAAAGGTGTAGTGAGATCCTTTTCAACTATGTCAGTAGATGTCATGCCATCCAACGAAGTGGTATCAGGTACATTTTTTTTTACTTAGATTTTTCTGAAGTCTTTTTTGATACGGGTTCTACACATTCCTTTATTTCTAAGATAATTTTTGGTAAATTGGAAATATCACCTCAACAAATGAGATAAGAACTTATTGTTAAAACACCATGGGGAAATGTATCATAAAAAAAGACATTTTAAGAATATTTACATTGTTATCTATGGAAATATATTACCTATAAACCTAGTTGTTTTTCCTTGGAAGAGTTTTATGTCATTATGGTAATGGATTAGCTTTCTGTTTATCATGCTACGAGTGATTGTAAATATAAAGAAGTTGTTTTTTAGAAATAATTTTAGTTTGTATACAAGAATAAATCCATACAATTGATAATATATCAGGAATCTAAGAAACTATTGAAAGATGGAAATGAAATTTATCGTGCTCAAATTATTGAAAATAAGGGAACTATTCAGATTAATTATGTGCCAGTGGTAAATAAATACCTTGATGTTTTTTATGATGAGTTATCTGGTGTTATAAATGATTGAGAAGTTGAATTCACAATTGAATTATCTCCTGATGCTAAGAAATTTTCAAAACCCCCTTATCGAATGGCTCAAATGGAAATTATTGAATTGAAAAATCAGTTGTAGGAGTTACTTGATAAAGGATTCATTCATCCTATCACTTCACCAAGGGGTGCTCTTATTTTTTCGTTAAAAAGAAAGTTGGTTCCATATGACTTTTCCTTGATTATAGAGACTTGAATAAAATTACTGTTAAGAATAAGTATCCTTCACCTCATATCAATGACTTGTTTTATCATCTCTAAGGAGATCAGTATTTTTCCATGATTTACTTGAGATCTAGATATCATCAGCTGAAGGTGAAGGAGGATGAAATCATGAAAACAGATTTTCATACTAGATATGGGCACTATGAATTTGTTGTTATGTCATTTTGGTTAACTAATGAACCTATTGTATTCATGGATCCTATGAATAGAATATTTCATGAGTTATTGGGTAAGTTTTTAGTTGTGTTTATGATTGAAATTCTGGTTTTTCTAGAAGAAAGAGGATCATGAAAAACATCTCAGGGTTGTTTTACAAACCTTAAAGGAAAAGAAACTCTATGGAAAATTCAGAAAGTGTGATTTTTGGTTGCAATATATTTCTTTTCTTAGGTACATTATAAATATGTATAGAATAAAAGTTGATACTTCCAAAACAAAAGTGGTTGATGAATGGACAAGACCTACAAATATTACGGAGATTTTAGTTATCTTGGATTAGTAGGTTATTACCAATGGTTTGTTAAAAACATTACACAGTTATCTATCTCGCTAACTAAGTTAACATAGAAATGGATTAAAAAAAATTGGATAGAATAATGTGATGTTTTTTTCAGGAACTGAAGAATATATTGGTGAATGATCTAATTTTGGTCTTGCCTTCCAAAAATGGTAAGTTTCTCATTTATAGTGTTTCTTCATTGAAGGGACTTGGTTGTGTTCTGATGCAGAATGATCAAGAAATTGCTTATGCTTCAAGAAAAATAAAACCTCATGAGTTAAATTATCTCACACATGATTTGGAATTAGCATCTGTGGTTTTTTCTTTGAAAATTTTGGAGGAATCATTTATACAGATACAAATGTCAAATATATACTAACCATAAAAGTTTGAATTATATATTCACTCAGAAGGAATTAATCATGAGGTAGAGAAGATGGATTTAATTGAAAAATGATTATGATTTAATGATCCATTGTCATCCTAGTAAAGAAAACAAAGTGGTGGATGCCTTGAGTCAAAAACATCATCCATAATTAACTATGTTACGTTTGGAGCATGATCCCTTGATTAATGATTTGATTAATTTTGGATTAGAATTTTTTGGTGCAGGAAATTGTTATGTTTTTTTAGGTTTCAGTATAGTCATCTTTTTCAGGAAAAATTAAGCAAGTGCATAAGGAAGACCATGAGATACAGAAAAAGGTATAATTGGTTAGAATGGGTAAGTTTCTAGAATTTAACCATGATAAATATTTTATTTTAAGATTTGGAAAAAGATTGTGTGTGACTTGTGATTCCCAGTTGATGAAATATTTATTGTGTGAAGCTTATAGTTCTCCATTTTTTGTTCATCCTGGAAGTACTAAGATGTATAGATATCTTAGGGTGTATTACTGGTGGGATTGAATGAAATGAGATATTGATAATTTTACCATGAAATATTTGACATGTCAACAGGTTAAAGTAAAGTGACAGTTACTAAAGGGGATGCTTTAGCCCTTGTCGGTGCGAGAGTGGAAATGGGAAAATATATCCATGGACTTTGTGGTGGGACTACCAAAAACTTCTAGAGGTAACAATGCAATTTGGGTGATTGTTGACCAACTGACTAAATCTGCACATTTCCTTCCTATTCAAGATACAATGTCTTTGGATTAGCTTTTTCAATTATACCTCAAAGAGATATTCAGGTTATACAGAGTTCCTCTTTCCATTATATCTGACCGTGATCCCAGGTTCACTTACAATTTTTGGAAATTCCTTCAGAAGTATTTGGGAACAGAATTAAATTTTAGTCCATAATTTCATCCTCAATAAAATGGGTAATCAGAGCAGACAATTCATACTTTATAGGATATGATTTGAGCTTATTTAATGGATTACCAGGGAAGTTGGATCATCATATTTCTTTTGTTGAATTTTCTTATAATAATAGTTTTCATTCTAGTATACATATGGTACCTTTTGAAACATTATATGGGAAGTGGTTTCAAACTCCATAATTTTAGGATTAAGTTAGGGAAAGGAAGTTGATGGGACCAGAATTTGTATAGGAAGTGGCGGAGAAAGTGAAGATGATCCAGCGACACATGAGAACAACTCAAAGCATGCATAAAAGTTATGCAGATAACAGGAGGAAAGACTTTTCTTTTGAGGAAGGGGATCATATTTTTCTTAGAATCTCACCATGGAAAAGTGTTATTCATTTTGGTAAGAAAGGAAATCTAAGTTCATAGTTCATTAGACCTTATGAAATCCTAGAGAAAGTTGGATCGGTTGCCTACCTGGTAGATTTACCACTGAGTTTATCTCAGGTACACAATGTTTTTCATGTTTTGATGTTGAGAAAGTATGTTCCAAATTCATCTCTTGTCTTGACCCTAGAAATAGTTCAGATGGAAGAGAACCTTTCTTATAAATAGAAACCTATTCAGATTCTTGATCAAAGAGAACAAGTATTGCGGAATAAGGTAATACACAATGTAGAGGTTTTTTGGAGAAACCACATGGTTGAAGAAGAAACATGGGAATCTGAAAATACTATGAGGTAAAGGTACCCTCACTTGTTTAATAAGTAAACAAAAATTCTGAGGATGCAATTTCCAGAATGTGGGGAGAATCAAACACCCCAAGGATTTAAAAATAAATTGAAATTCATGAAACACATAGTCTCTACATAATTAAACTTTATTATAAACTAGTCGTTAAACCTATTTTTTCCACTTCTGTGTTTTGAATTTCAAAAAATGGACATACATGGTTGCGATCATTAAGTTATTTGAAGTCTAATAGGACAAAATTAATTTTTAGTGAATAGTAACCAACCCTTATAAATAGTAACCTACCTTTATAAATAATAACATATCCTTATGAATAATAATATTACCCTTATGAATAGTAAATCATCCAAAGGAATAGTAACCTCACAAATGAATTTATAATAAGAAGGCATCTTATAAGTGACAACATGACCATAGTATAAGTGTTGGTATTTTTGTAAGACATAAATATTTAATTTCACTTTTGTGATTAATTTAATAATTTAAATGAAAAGTTATTTTCATAAAGTGTAATTATAAATTATTATTTTATTGACTTATGGGTATAAGATAATTTTATGATACCTTGATTAATTTTTCAAGGTGTTATAAAATGAGTAATAGTTTTAAAATTGTAATTTTTTGAATAAATTATTATTTTATTTAAAAAATAAATTTCTAATATTTAGAAAATTATTTTGATAAAATGGAGTTAATTTTTGAATTATACATGTCTAAAAATGGTTTGGGTGGATTTATTGGATTTTTCTGAAATACTTGAATTTTTAGTGAATAGTGAAATACGATAATATACGAAATAAGATAAATACATGATTTATTGAGTCATTGATGATGTTCTGCTGAGGTAATAACACTTTTTTCGAACTCACATGCACAAATTACTATTTTTTTCATAAGAATAAAGACTATTCATAGTATGGAGAAAAAAAATAAACTAGAGATTAAAATAATGTAAAACCCCTCCTCTCCTCCACTATAAATACAACCATCACCCCCATCTTCCTCTCACACCTCTCAAGCTTTGATAATTGTCTAAATTCTTAAAAATACCATTACCAAGGCCCTTCCCCAGGTCCAATAAATGATGGTCTCACCAAAATCCCAAAACCAGTGGCCTTAAGGAGGATCTCAAGGAGAGGAGATCAAGAGGTAAAAATCCTCTTTCTTCCCTTTTGTTTTCTTTTCAATTCCATTCCTTTTCTTATACTCTCTTCACCTAATTTTATCCAAGATACGTGAAATATATATTATATTATATATTCTAGATGTTATAATGTTTATGTAAAAATTCTTCAACTTACTTCATATCCTCACCCTCTTATAAAAATATCGTACGTGATGTGTCATTTTACCAAAATCATGGACGATGTGTTTGAAATTTCATTTACTTCCTTAAAAAATGTTTGTAAAAAAATTTTAATGGTTGAAATATAGTTTAAATTTTATTATATAACCTCTTTTATATTCTGTAATTAAATTCTATGCTTGAAATTAAATTATACAATGAAACAAGTTCATGATTATCAAAGTACCGCCAAAATGATCTAAACAGATATCACTAAAGATTTATCTAATGATTCATCATTATAGAATATAACCAAAATTATTTATGATATCATTTAATATTCTGGAAACATATTAATATTATTTCATTCCACTTCTATAATTTCATTTCCATATGAAAATAAAATCAAATATGAACCAATCATGGAAACCATGTAAAGTACGCACCTGAAACAATGGAAATAACAAAATATTATTAATAAATAAGTGAAATAATGTTATAAAATGATCATATAAGGTGTTATAAACATGAATATGTTTATTTAAGATATTAATAACACTCTTTTATCTAGTATAAAATAGGTTTAATCAATTTTTTAGTAAGACGAACCCGGGGTAAGGGAATTCTTAACCCAATTTCTATTCTTTGAGATAACCTTCTACTTCAATGATTATATGGTAAAAAGAATATCTGTGTAATGAATTTTTGTTTATATTAAGATTTATTATGTTTATTTATAGTTTATACACATAATCCTTTAATTTTATTAATTCTCACTTCAATTATATGATATTTGTAAGAGACTTTCCTTTAAAAATCCTCTTTTAAATTTGAATTTTACGAAATTCAAATGTAATGTTTTTATGAAATTATAAATGTTTTATGATTATGTTCTAATTATTGGGAATTTTTTATGATGAAGTTTGATACCTATATCTCCCTCCAATTAATTGGGTATGTGTAAGTTGTAGGTCAATCGTATGGTTACTCTAAGTGTAACTGCGATGGTTATACAGTAAGGTAGTCGTGAGGGTTACATTGTAATGTAGCTGTGAGGGTTAAAATTCATAAAGTAGTCAATAGGGTTACAATATTATGTAATTAATTCCCCAAGATACCATTATGGTTATATTTATGTTCTATATGATTTTTTTAAATCTCATGTAAGTCTCACGTTTCACAAAGTAAGTATATATGAGTGAGAAGTATGTCTTTGTGCAAATGATTTCGTACGTTTACAAGTACTCATGAACTAATGTTTTCTTATATCCCTTATTGAGTATTTTGTGACCATACCAAGTTTTCAAATGATTTTCATATGTTATAAGGATGTGTAAGACAAATAAGGAATCCAAGTTAATTGTTTTGAATATTTTTCATAGAAATCATGTTTTATTTGAAAAGTGTTATATTTTGGAAGAAATGGACACTATTTTTTTGGTATATACTCTGTATATATGTGGAATGTTATGTGTGTTTTATAAACCAAATATATAAAACTATAAACTATAAAATATCCTCAATGTTAAATTAAGGGAGTTCTTGACTAAAATTCAAGATTATGTAATGTTATAAGGTTGGGTCCTTATAGTTTGTATTAGAGGATGGTTAAGAAATCTTTAGGGGTTAGGATGATGTTAAAATAATACCATAAATGATTTTTACTCAATATTTAATTTGAAATTATATTTAATTTTGAGATTACAATGTTTCTTCGACTAAGATATGTTTTTTCAGAATGGTTTTTTGTAGAAGAAACGAGGCTGAAGTGGAAAGGAAATGATATATCAATATCCTTACAAATATGTATCCTGGAATGGTAGGGATTAGAACCATGCAGTTTGTGATAATAATGGCTCAGCTGACATAGGAAATAAATGGCAGTGGCATCCATTAAAGTGAATAACTATAGCTACCATAAAGGAACATGATGATATCGGAACATTTTATGAGCCAACACCCTCCTCTTTTTAGTGGATCTTCTCACCCAGTAGCATCTTAAGGATGGATTAAAACCATTAAAAAGATATTTTATGTTACGAGATGTTCATATAATAAAAAGGTAAGTCTTTACATTTATAATTTTTAAGGTTAAGCTAATCAGTGGTGTTCAATGGTCAAGAATATCATGGATATATAGAAGATTAAAGCCTTAGAGTGGGATTAATTTAAAAGTCTTTTCCTTGAAAAATATTTTCCTAAGTTGGTTCAACATAGTATAGAGAAGAAATTCCTTGAATTTAAGAAAAAGGAGGAAGATTTGGTGGTTTTGTATGAAGAAAACTTCACCTGACTGGTGAGGTATGCTTCAAATCATATTATGGATCTTGATAGAAAAATCAACCATTTTTACTTAGGATTGAAGCCAAGATATTGATGGGCATTGGCTTCCTATAAGTTCAAAAGCTATGAGAAACTTGTTTGATGTGATAAGAGGGTAGAAATAGAGTTTTCTGGTGATCACATTCACTTTGAAAAAAAGGAGAAGAAGCGGTCTAGATGGAAAGCGATGGGTAAGAATCAATCAAAAAATATGATGGTAAGAAATTATAGTCTCTAGTTTGAGAAAAGTGTGGAAAAAAGCACCCTCAGGAATGCCATACTAAAACTGGGAAGTGTTTTAAATGTGGTAATTTTGGACATATGTCCAGAGATTATAATTAAAATTATCCTAACACCAATCCTAATAATCAAATTGTAATGTTTTTTAAATATGGTGATATGGGTCATTACTCAAATATCTACCCAAAGAAATATCTAAATGGTGCAAAGATGCTAGACTATAAGCAGAAAGGTGTAGTGAGATCCTTTAAAACTACTTCAACAGATGTCATTCCCTCTAACAATGTGGTATCAGGTGATTTATTTGTTTACTTAGATTTTTCTAAAGTCTTGTTTGATACGGGGTCTACACATTCCTTTATTTTTTAGATATTTTCTGGTAAATTGGAAATGTCACCTCAACAAATGAGATAAGAACTTATTGTTAAAACATCATGGGGAAATGTAACATCAAAAAAGGAATTTTATGAATATTTATATTTTTATATGTGGAAATAAATTACCTATAAACCTAGTTGTTTTTTCTTTAGTATATTTTGATGTCATTGTGGGAAAGGGTTATACTTCTATTTATCAATCTAAGACTGATTGTAGAGATAAATAAGTAGTATTTCATAAATAGTTTCAGTTTTTATACAAGAATAAACCCATATAATTGATAACATATCAGGAATCTAAGAAACTATTTCAAGATGGAAATGGAAGTTATCTTGCTTGTATTATTGAAAATAAGGGAACTATTCAGATTAATGATGTTCCAGAGGTAAATGAATACCTTGATGTTTTTCCTGATGAGTTACCTGGTGTTATACCTGATTGAGAAGTTGAATTCACAATTGAATTATCTTCTGATGCTATGAAATTTTCAAAACACCCTTATCAAATGGATCAAATGGAACTTGTCAAATTGAAAAATCAGTTGTAGGAGTTACTTGATAATGGATTCATTCATCCTAGCACTTTAACATGGGTTTCTCCTATTTTTTTAGATAAAAGAAATATGGTTACATGAGACTTTTCATTGATTATAGAGACTTAAATAAAATTACTATTAAGAATAAGTATCCTTCACATCATATCAGTGACTTATTTTATCATCTCCAAGGAGCTCAGTATTTTTCCATTATTGACTTGAGATCTGGATATCATTAGCTAAAGGTGAAAGAGGATGAAATCCTAAAAACATATTTTAACAGTAGATATGGGCATTATGAATTTTTTTTATGTCATTTGGGTTAACTAATGAACCAGTTGTATTCATGGATCCTATGAATAGAATATTTCATGAGTTATTGGGTAAGTTTTTAGTTGTGTTTATTAATGACATTCTAGTTTTTTCAAAAAGAAATAGGATCCTCAAAAACATCTTAGGGTTGTTTTACAAACCTTAAAGGAAAATAAACTCTATGGAAAATTCAGAAATTGTGATTTTTGGTTGCAATAGATTTCTTTTCTTGGGTACTTTATAAATAAGTATAGAATAATATTTGATCCTTCTAAAACAAAGTGGTTGATGAATGGACAAGACTAATAAATATTACAGAGATTTGTAGTTCTCTTGGATTATTAGGTTATTATCAATGGTTTATTAAAAACTTTACCCGATTATCTGGCCCTCTAACTAAGTTAACATGGAAATGGATTAAATTTGTTTAGATAGAATAATGTGATGTTTTTTTTCAAGAACTGGAGAAGATATTGGTGAATGATCTAATTTTGGCCTTGCCTCCCAGAAATGGTGAGTTTTTCATTTATAGTGATGCTTAATTTAAGGGACTTGGTTGTGTTCTGATGTAGAATGATCAAGAAATTGCTTATGCTTCAAGAAAACTAAAACCTCATGAGTTAAATTATCTCACACATGATTTGGAATTAGCATATGTGGTTTTTTCTTTTAAAATTTGGAGGCATCATTTATACAGATCCAAAAGTCAAATATATACTAACCATAAAAGTCTGAATTATATATTCACTCAGAAGGAATTAAACATGAGGCATTGAAGATGGATTTAATTTAAAAAGGATTATGATTTCATGATCAATTGTCATCATAGTAAAGAAAAAAAGTGGTGGATGCCTTGAGTCAAAAACATCATGCATCATTAACCATGTTACGTTTGGAAAATGATCCATTGATTAATGATTTGATTAATTTTAGATTAGATTTTTTTAGTGCAGGAAATTCTTATGTTTTTTCAGGTTTTAGTATAGTCATCTTTTTCAGGAAAAATTAAGCAAGTGCAGAAGGAAGACCATGAGCTACAGAAAAAGGTATAATTGGTTAAAATGGGTAAGTTTCCAGAATTTAACCATGATAAAGATTGTGTTTTAAGATTTGGAAAAAGATTGTGTGTGCCTTATGATTCCCAGTTGAAGAAATATTTATTGTGTGAAGCTCATAGTTCTCCATTTTCAGTTTATCCTGGAAGTACTAAGATGTATAGATACCTTTGGGATTATTACTGGTGGGATGGAATGAAAATAGATATTGCTAATTTTACTATGAAATGTTTGACATGTCAACAGGTTAAAGTAGAGTGAAAGTTACCGGAGGGGATGCTTCAGCCTTTTCCAGTGCCAAAGTGGAAATGGTAAAATATATCCATGGACTTTGTGGTGGGACTACCAAAGACTTATAGGGGCAATAGTACGATTTGGGTGATTGTTGACCTACTGACTAAATCTGCACATTTCCTTCCTATTCAAGATACAATTTGTAACATCCCAAGTAAGTTATGAATAATAGATATTTTTATCTATGTATATTAATGATTAAGATAGTGTTATAGAGGCTTAAAATGAAAATAAATACAATCTTATGCATGGAATACACTAATATTCTTAAAAGATTGTTTTAGTGCCTTTTGATGGAAAACCATTATTGAATCTATATTTTGACAATTTTATAAACTATGTTTGTCAAAATAAACTTATTATTTATGATTGGGACATCAAAATTTACCTTGTGTGAATTTTTGGTATTTTTCTGACAATGTTCATTTTTTTAATGAATAGTGAAAAATACTGCATTTTACATCAAAACTGCTTTTTAACCTAATTTATTTATTTTATTAGATTATGTTTTGAATTGGTTTTGTAGTGAAATTAGAATATATTTTTACCATTTTATCCAATGGTGGTCATTGGAATCAATTTCACTTTGAAATTAGACTTAAACTGGTGTCAATCTTTTGATACTTATTGTTTTGTAAAAACACGCTATTTGCTATGGCAGCGGGAATTAATTATTGAATTAATTAATGTGACTTATATGATTTGAATTTTGTAAAATAGACTTCATTTTTGAATTAGGAATATCAAATATAGCTTAGGGTGAATTTTTGGTAATTTTCTGAAAAACTTCAATTTTTGATGAATAGTGAAACCACTAATTGGTAATCAAGCAAACTGATTTTTCAGTTAAATGAAAGTTTACCACTAATGTGTATTGAATTTTGAAAATCCGACAT
Organism: Viscum album; assembly: GCA_963277665.1. NCBI lineage: Eukaryota > Viridiplantae > Streptophyta > Magnoliopsida > Santalales > Viscaceae > Viscum > Viscum album. The sequence goes on along the minus strand of OY728145.1, from coordinate 2,133,261,479 downwards.
ACATGGTTTTCATTAAGAAGTAAAATTTGGTTCAATAAGATTATAATAATTTTTGGTGAATAGTAACTTATTAAGTTCTTAATTGCGATTAGTGGTAATTAGGGTAGTTTAAGGAATAAATAATGCTTTAATAATAGGAAATGACCTAGACACATGTCCCAACCTTATTGGTTGTGTCATGGCCGACCAAGACAAGCCATGGGTCAACTTGGGGACACCATGGGGACATTTTGGTTGGGAAATGACATAAATAACTTTTTATTTAATGTAAAAGTAAAAATGACACAAACATAATACGTTTCACGAAAACAATTTTTACATGGGGTTAAAAAGATCAGATATTTGATTATAAATAGTAATTGGAAAGATAAAAAGATTTCATACATCATAGTATTTTTTTATGATTTTTAGACATTAAATAAATTAAATTATTTATGACATAATAATGATGCAGCGATGACATCATTATTTGACGATTTAAGTAAAATGGAAAGATAATGTAAAATCTATGAACTACACATGTCCAAAACTTATTGGATGAGTGGATTTATAAGCCTTATCACCTTATCCACGAATTATATCAATGTGGGACCTTTTGAAACCGAAACACATTTTCAAATAAATTAATATTTCTTTACTTTCCAAAAGTGCCCCTCCTCTCCTCTTATAAAAGGCCCCCACCTCTACCTCATTTCACACACTACTCAAGCCTTTGGCTCGGCCAAACCCTGCCCATTTACTCTCTCCACATCCCTCTCCTCATCCTAGAGGATTCTTTTTGGGCAGAATCCTTTCAAAGGAAGCCTTTAGGCTCAAATCAAAAGGAGTTACACTTTTAAAGGTAATTCATTCTCTCATGTTCATTTGTTTTATTTTGCTTCTCCAACCCCCTAAACTCTTTTTATTTACTTATTTTGTAACAAAATCAGTATCTTAAATATACAAGGATGTTGTTATAATATTTATTTGAGCTACACTCTCACACAACTACATCAAATGGTTAAAGAACATACGGTTTTCCGTGGATGACGAAATTCTGCCTCCCGAAACGATGATTGTTCAACACTCATTTAACACCATCAAAGGTGGCCATTATGATGTCACTATTTTTATATATGATATATAATATGTTTATGTTTTCCTTAAGCTTCTGTTTTTTTTTCATTTTTGTCATACCTTTATGGTTTCCATTATGGGTAAACACGATATCTTCATTTTAGGAAGTGCAGACTACCGCCCCCTCAAAGTGATTTGATTCGTTAAATACCATATGTGGGACATATAAAGGATGGAACTATGATATTATATATGATATTATACTGGAATTATAATATACCTTTATATCATTATGATTCCATTCTATAAAATAAGAAATAGAAATGAAAGTAGTGTTCATGCGTACGTACGGCTTACCGTCTCCATGAACGGTGCATTTCATTTCATACCTCTAAATGATTATGTAATATTATAAATGCAAGTATTTACTGGATATATATGACCTATATGATATCTACATCATGAATACCATTCTGGATATAATGAACCTTTGACCAAATTAACAACATGTAAGTGTAAGAAGTCTATTTTTGACTTAAGAACCAAATACCGACAAAATGAACATTATTAACTTAACTGATTACATGATGTTCATAACATGGTATAAAAGGAATAATGAACTTGAAAAAGATTCATAAGCAAGTATAGATTAACTCAAGTTTATTATTCAGGAGATTAAAGAACGGTCGGGTCAAGTCGGATACGAGGTATGGGACTTCGTCTCAATCTCCTTTCATTGAGGCATATTTTATTTTATACACAACTTTCTTTTATACGGTGTATAAACCCCTTTGACTTTTAAGTTTATTCAAAGGAATCTTTTTTATACGAAGCGTTTACTAAACGACAAAAGGGAATGTTTTTGTCTTACGTATGCGGCGACAATGACTTCTCCGCCGTCATAACCGTTATTTGAGTTTCGGCTTCCTCTACAAGCCATACCTTTTTTTTAAAAGAAAAATAAATACCATGTTTTAATTTGGTATTGAAAATGGTTTTCATAATGTTTTTATTATATCAATGTGTTGTATTGATATCTCGTGATTGAAATGTGGAAATGTTATGTTTCCTTTATGCATGTTTTATGTGATATGATTATGTTATGGTTCTTGGGCATTATTATGAAGACGGGTGGTTCCGTGATAAACTAAGGGCGGGTGAGCCCGTTATAGCTCTCCAATGCATTGGGTAACGCGAAGGAGTGAAATGTTAAGGTTTCTCTGAAGAGATTTTAGGGAATATACTGTGATGGGAATTCCAAATGTAACCAAGAGGGTTACTCCCTACGTAAGAATGTTATGAATGCCTCAAGTTACCTTTATGTCTTATGATTTCTATGATTTATTCATGATTTTATGAGGTATGTTAAAGTGCCTATGTTTTATGGGTAAAGTATGATTTCATTCTTATGTATATATGAACTCATGTTTCCTTTCCATGTTTTTTTATAACCCATACTGAGTTTTTATGCTCATCCCAAGTTTTTGAAATGTTTTTCACAGGTCAAGGGAAAGGTACATGATAAGATGATAGAGTCAAGGATGTGTCAAGAAATAATCCATGTTTTATTTTAAATGTGTTTCCATTGATGGGAATGAAGAATACTATCTTTATGTAACCACTTTGTTTATATGTGGAATGTAATGCAAGTTTTATGATTTAATTCTCTAAAACTTTAAACCTGAAAAGATCCTCAACGTGTAATCTTGTAATAACTCAAGATTAAGTAAGGTTTAAGGCTGGGGACTTATAGTTGGTATCAAAGGGAGGTTGTTTTAGATAACTTTAGGAGTTAGAATTCTATTAAATGATTATCCAAAAATATTTTTTTTCGAAATGATATAGCATTTAAAGATTACCATGTTGCTTCATCTAAGACATGTTTGTTCAGAATGGTTTTCCGCAGAGGAAACAGGGAAGCAGTTCTAGGAAGGCATACAGAAGGAAATAACCTTCCGAATCAGCATCCAGAAATGGTCGGAATTGGAACTGAACAGTTTGTTGCAGTAATGGCGCAGTTGACTCAAGCGATAAATGGCGGTGGTATCCATGCACGAGATCAGCCAGATCAACCGCAGAGGAACATGTTAGTGGTGGAACATTTAATGAGGCAACATCCACCATCATTCAGAGGATCATCTGACCCTGTGCTAGCTAAAGGGTGGATTAAAGAACTGGAGAAGATTTTTGATGTCATGGGGTGTTCAGACAATCAAAAGGTTAGTCTTGCTATTTACCGTTTGGAGGGTGAAGCAGATCAGTGGTGGTCTATGGTTAAAAATATCAGGGACGCCAATGAGATTGATGCTCTTGACTGGGATGAATTCAAAGGTATGTTTCTTGAGAAGTATTTTCCTAAGGCTGTTCGACTTAGGATGGAAAATCAATTCTTGGAATTGAGGCAAGAGGAAGACTCAGTGGCTGCCTATGAAGAAAGGTTCACTCGATTGGCAAGGTATGCTCCAAATTTTATCCGGGACCTTGATAGTAAAATAAATCGTTTTTACTCAGGATTAAAGCCAAAATATCGAAGGTAATTAGCTTCTCGTGAGTTTAAAAGTTATGAAAAGATTGTTCTATGTGCTAAGAAGGTGGAAATGGAGTTTTCCGATGACCAAGTGTTCTATAACAACCAGTAGAAGAAGAGACCGAGGTGGCAGGAGAAAGGTAAGAATTCTTCAAAAAAGTCTGATGGTAAGAGAACTAAGTTTCCAGTTTGTGATAAATGTGGAAAAAGGCATGCTGGGGAATGCCTTCTGAATTCTGGGAAGTGCTACCGATGTGGTAAGATGGGACATAAGGCTCGTGATTGCACTGAAAAGGATCAAGGTGAAGGTAAGAACAAATTTGACTTACAGTTAGTGAAGTGTTATAAGTGCAATGAGATGGGTCGCTATGCAAACGAGTGTCCGACAAAGAGCTTGAGTTATGGGAAGCAGTTAGACTACAAGCAGAAAGGGGTGGTGAAATCCTTTGCAACTACTTCAGCAGATGTCGGGCCATCAAATGAAGTTGTATCAGGTACTTTGTTTTTTCAGATTATGCCAGTGTGTTGTTTGATTCGGGGTCTACACATTCTTTCATCTCTGAAACCTTTTCTAGTAAAATGGGAATACCATCTCAATAAATGACTCCTGAACTTTTGGTAAAAACACCTGGGGGAAATGTTGAGGCAAAAAGAATTTATAAGAATCTTCCTATCCTTATCTGTGTAAAGAACCTACTTGCAAACCTTATTGTTCTACCTCTAGTAGAGTTTGATGTTATCCTAGGTATGGATTGGCTCTCTATCTACCATGCTAAGATTGACTGTAGAGATAAAGAAGTTTCTTTTCAGAAAGACTTTCAGTTTGTTTACAAGAATGAACCCTTACTTTTGATAACATATCAAGAGGCCGAGAAACTTGTAAAAGATGGAAATGAATGTTACCTTGCACACGTCATTGAAAATAAAGGAACTGTTCAGATTAATGACGTGCCAGTGGTAAATGAGTATCCTGATGTTTTTCCTGATGAGTTGCCTGGAATAATACCAGATCGGGAAGTTGAGTTTACTGTTGACTTAGTTCCTGATGCTAAGCCAATTTCAAAACCCCCTTATCGAATGGCACAAATTGAACTTTTAGAGTTGAAGGAGCAATTGCAAGATTTATTAGAGAAAGTTTTCATTAGACCTAGCACATCACCATGGGGTGCTCCTATTTTATTTGTTAAAAAGAAAGATGGTTCTATGAGACTTTGCATTGATTATAGAGCCTTGAATAATATCACTGTTAAGAACAAATATCCTTTGCCTCATATCGATGATTTGTTTGATCAGCTCCAGGGAGCTCAGTTTTTTTCAAAGATTGACTTGAGATCGGGGTACCATCAGCTGAAGGTTAAGGAGGCAGATATTCCGAAGACCGCGTTCCGTACGAGATATGGCCATTATGAATTTGTAGTAATGCCTTTTGGGCTAACCAATGCACCTGCTGTATTCATGGACTTAATGAATAGAATTTTCCATGAGTTCTTGGATAAGTTTGTGGTGGTTTTCATTGATGATATTTTGGTGTTTTCTAAAAGTAAAGAGGAGCATGAAAAACATTTAAGGGTTATCTTGCAAACCTTAAAAGAAAAGAAACTGTATGGGAAATTCAGCAAGTGTGAGTTTTGGTTACAACAAATTTCTTTCCTTGGTCACATTGTTTCTAAAGATGGAATAACTGTTGATCCTGCAAAAACAAAAGTTGTGGAAGAATGGCCAAGACCCACAAATGTAACCGAGATTCGTAGCTTCCTTGGTTTAGCGGGCTATTACCGAAGGTTTGTTAGAAATTTTTCACGGTTATCTAGTCCAATGACTAAGCTAACTCGTAAGGGTGTTAAGTTTATCTGGACAAAAGAATGTGATGATTGTTTTCATGAATTGAAAAGAAGATTGGTGAATGCTCCAGTTTTGGCACTACCTTCCAGGAATGGTGAGTTTGTTATATAAAGTGATGCTTCATTGAAAGGACTTGGTTGCATCCTAATGCAGAATGATCAGGTAATTACTTATGCTTCACGACAGTTGAAAACTCATGAGGTAAATTACCCTACACATGATTTGGAATTAGCTACTATTGTTTTTTCTTTAAAAATTTGGAGGCATCATTTGTATGGAGTAAAGTGTGAAATATATACCGATCACAAAAGTTTAAAGTATATATTCACTCAGAAAGAGTTAAACATGAGAAAAAGGAGATGGCTTGAATTAATCAAGGATTATGATTGTACAATTCGTTGCCATCCGGGAAAAGAAAATAAAGTGGCTGATGCTTTGAGTCGAAAAAGTAATGCTTCATTAACAATGTTGCGTTTGGAACGTGATCCTTTGGTTAAGGATTTAATGAACTTTGGCATAGAAGTTGTTGGTGCAGGAAGTCCTTCTGTTTTGTTTCAGGTATCAGTGAGATCATCTCTATCAGATAGAATCAAGAAAGCACAGAAGCAAGACATTGAGTTGCAGAAAAAGGTAGAGCTGGTTCAGAAAGGTAAGTTTCCTAAATTCAGCATTGATAGTGATTGCGTTTTGAGATTTGGGAAGAGATTGTGTGTGCCTTGTGATTCACAGTTGAAGAGAGAGCTGTTATGTGAAGCTCATAGTTCTCCGTTTTCAGTTCATCCGGGTAGTACTAAGATGTATAGAGATCTGCGGGAGTATTACTGGTGGGATGGAATGAAAAGAGATATTGCTGATTTTACTGTGAAGTGTTTGACTTGTCAGCAGGTTAAAGCAGAGCGGCAGTTACCGAAAGGGATGCTTCAGCCTTTACCAGTGCCAGAGTGGAAATGGGAGAATATATCCATGGACTTTGTTGTTGGATTACCGAAGACATCTCGAGGTAATAATGCAATCTGGGTTATTGTTGATCGCTTGACCAAATCTGCTCATTTCCTTGCTATACGAGATACTTTCTCTCCTGATCAACTTTCCCGTTTGTATCTTAAAGAGATAGTCAGGTTACATGGAGTTCCTCTCTCCATTGTATCGGATCGTGATCCCAGGTTTACTTCTAACTTTTGGAAAGGCCTTCAGAAGTCGTTGGGTACTGAATTAAATTTTAGTACAGCTTTTCATCCTCAATCAGATGGGCAGTCAGAACGAACAATTCAGACCTTGGAGGATATTCTATGAGATTGTTCTATGGATTATCAGGGAATTTGGGACCAACATCTTTCTTTGGTTGAATTTTCATATAATAACAGTTTCCATTCCAGTATACAGATGGCACCATTTCAGGAATTATATGGGAAGCGGTGTCGAACTCCAGCTTTCTGGGATGAAGTGGGTGAAAGAAAGTTGATGGGACCAGAATTGGTAGAAGAGATGGAAGAAAAAGTTCAGCTGATTCAGAAACACATGAGAACAGCTCAGAGCAGGCAGAAGAGTTATGCGGATAACCAGAGGAAGGGTCAATCTTTCAAGGTAGGTGATCATGTTTTTCTCAAGGTTTCTCCTTGGAAAAGTGCGATGAGATTTGGTAAGAAATGAAAGTTGAGTCCAAGGTTCATTGGACCATACGAAATTCTGGAGAGAGTTGGATCAGTTGCATACCGAGTGGCTTTACCTCCGAGTTTATCTCAGGTACACAATGTTTTTCACGTTTCGATGTTGAGAAAGTATATGCCAGATCCATCTCATGTTTTGAGTCCAGAGGTAGTTCAGCTAGAAGAGAACCTATCTTATGAGGAACAACCGGTCCAGATTCTTGACCACAGGGAGAAAGTGTTACGGAATAAGGTGATTCATCAGGTAATGGTTTTGTGGAAAAACCACATGATTGAAGATGCAACATGGGAATCTAAAAATGCAATGAAGGATAAGTACCCCCATTTATTCGATAAGTAAATAAATTGCGGGGACGCAATTTTCTAAAGGGGGGAAGGATGTAACATCCCAAATAAGTAATGAATAATAGATATTTTTATCTATGTCTATTAATGATTAATATAGTGTTATAGAGGCTTAAAATGAAAATAAATACAATCTTATGCATGGAATACACTAATATTCTTAAAAGATTGTTTTAGTGCCTTTTGATGGAAAACCATTATTGAATCTATATTTTGACAATTTTATAAACTATGTTTGTCAAAATAAACTTATTATTTATGATTGGGACATCAAAATTTACCTTGTGTGAATTTTTGGTATTTTTCTGACAATGTTCATTTTTTTAATGAATAGTGAAAAATACTGCATTTTACATCAAAACTGCTTTTTAACCTAATTTATTTATTTGATTAGATTATGTTTTGAATTGGTTTTGTAGTGAAATTAGAATATATTTTTACCATTTTATCCAATGGTGGTCATTAGAATCAATTTCACTTTGAAATTAGACTTAAACTGGTGTCAATCTTTTGATACTTATTGTTTTGTAAAAACACGCTATTTGCTATGGCAGCGGGAATTAATTATTGAATTAATTAATGTGACTTATATGATTTGAATTTTGTAAAATAGACTTCATTTTTGAATTCGGAATATCAAATATAGCTTAGGGTGAATTTTTGGTAATTTTCTGAAAAACTTCAATTTTTGATGAATAGTGAAACCACTAAGTGGTAATCAAGCAAACTGATTTTTCAGTTAAATGAAAGTTTACCACTAATGTGTATTGAATTTTGAAAATCTGACATACATGGTTGTCATTAAGAAGTAAAATGTGGTTCAATAAGATTATAATAATTTTTGGTGAATAGTAACTTATTAAGTTCTTAATCGCGATTAGTGGTAATTAGGGTAGTTTAAGGAATAAATAATGCTTTAATAATAGGAAATGACCTAGACACATGTCCCAACCTTATTGGTTGTGTCATGGCTGACCAAGACAAGTCATGGGTCAACTTGGGGACCCCATGGGGACATTTTGGTTGGGAAATGACATAAATAACTTTTTATTTAATGTAAAAGTAAAAATGACACAAACATAATATGTTTCACGAAAACAATTTTTACATGGGGTTAAAAAGATCAGATATTTGATTATAAATAGTCATTGGAAAGATAAAAATATTTCCTACATCATAGTATTTTTTTTATGATTTTTAGACATTAAATAAATTAAATTATTTATGACATAATAATAATGCAGCGATGACATCATTATTTGACGATTTAAGTAAAATGGAAAGATAATGTAAAATCTATGAACTACACATGTCCAAAACTTATTGGATGAGTGGATTTAGAAGCCTTATCACCTTATACACGAATTATATCAATGTGGGACCTTTTGAAACCGAAACACATTTTCAAATAAAGTAATATTTCTTTACTTTCCAAAAGTGCCCCTCCTCTCCTCTTATAAAAGGCCCCCACCTCTACCTCATTTCACACACTACTCAAGCCTTTGTATCGGCCAAAACCTGCCCATTTACTCTCTCCACATCCCTCTCCTAATCCTAGAGGATTCCCTTTGGGCATAATCCTTTCAAAGGAATCCTTTAGGATCAAATCAAAAGGAGTTACACTTTTAAAGGTAATTCATTCTCTCATGTTCATTTGTTTTATTTTGCTTCTCCAACCCCCTAAACTCTTTTTATTTACTTATTTTGTAACAACATCAGTATCTTCAATATACAAGGATGTTGTTATAATATTTATTTGAGCTACACTCTCACACAACTACATCAAATGGTTAAAGAACATACGGTTTCCGTGGATGGCGAAATTCTGCCTCCCGAAACGATGATTGTTCAACACTCATTTAACACCTTCAAAGGTGGCCATTATGATGTCACTATTTTTATATATGATATATAATATGTTTATGTTTTCCTTAAGCTTCTGTTTTTTTTTTCATTTTTGGCATACCTTTATGGTTTCCATTATGGGTAAACACGATATCTTCATTTTAGGAAGTGCGGACTACCGCCCCCTCAAAGTGATTTGATTCGTTAAATACCATATGTGGGACATATAAAGGATGGAACTATGATATTATATATGATATTATACTGGAATTATAATATACCTTTATATCATTATGATTCCATTCTATAAAATACGAAATAGAAATGAAAGTAGCGTTCATGCGTACGTACGGCTTACCGTCTCCATGAACGGTGCATTTCATTTCATACCTCTAAATGATTATGTAATATTATAAATGAAAGTATGTACTGGATATATATGAAATATATGATATCTAAATAATGAATAACATTCTGTATATAATGAACCTTTGACCAAATTAACAACATGAAAGTGTAAGAAGTCTATTTTTGACTTAAGAACCAAATACCGACAAAATGAACATTATTAACTTAACTGATTACATGATGTTCATAACATGGTATAAAAGGAATAATGAACTTGAAAAAGATTCATAAGCAAGTATAGATTAACTCAAGTTTATTATTCAGGAGATTAAAGAACGGTTGGGTCAAGTCGGATACGAGGTATGGGACTTCGTCTCAATCTCCTTTCATTGAGGCATATTTTATTTTATACACAACTTTCTTTTATACGGTGTATAAACCCCTTTGACTTTTACGTTTATTCAAAGGAATATTTTTTATATGAAGCGTTTACTAAACGACAAAAGGGAATGTTTTTGTCGTACGTATGCGGCGACAACGACTTCTCCGCCGTCGTAACCGTTATTTGAGTTTCGGCTTCCTCTACAAGCCATACCTTTTTTTTTAAAGAAAAATAAATACCATGTTTTACTTTGGTATTGAAAATGGTTTTCATAATGTTTTTATTATATCAATGTGTTGTATTGATATCTCGTGATTGAAATGTGGAAATGTTATGTTTCCTTTATGCATGTTTTATGTGATATGATTATGTTATGGTTCTTGGGCATTATTATGAAGACGGGTGGTTCCGTGATAAACTAAGGGCGGGTGAGCCCGTTATAGCTCTCCAATGCATTGGGTAACGCGAAGGAGTGAAATGTTAAGGTTTATCCGAAGAGATTTTAGGGAATATACTGTGATGGGTATTCCAAATGTAACCAAGAGGGTTACTCCCTACGTAAGAATGTTATGAATGCCTCAAGTTACCTTTATGTCTTATGATTTCTATGATTTATTCATGATTTTATGAGGTATGTTAAAGTGCCTATGTTTTATGGGTAAAGTATGATTTAATTCTTATGTATATATGAACTCATGTTTCCTTTCCATGTTTTTTTATAACCCATACTGAGTTTTTATGCTCATCCCAAGTTTTTGAAATGTTTTTCACAGGTCAAGGGAAAGGTACATGATAAGATGATAGAGTCAAGGATGTGTCAAGAAATAATCCATGTTTTATTTTAAATGTGTTTCCATTGATGGGAATGAAGAATACTATCTTTATGTAACCACTTTTTTTATATGTGGAATGTAATGCAAGTTTTATGATCTAATTCTCTAAAACTCTAAACCTGAAAAGATCCTCAACGTGTAATCTTGTAATAACTCAAGATTAAGTAAGGTTTAAGGCTGGGGCCTTATACAATTTATTTGGATTAGATTTCTTAATTTTACCTCAAAGATATTTTCAGGTTATATGGATTTCCACTTTCTATTATATCTTACTGTGATCCCAGGTTCACTTACAATTTTTGGAAATGCCTTCAGAAGTTGTTGGAAATAGAATTAAATTTCAGTACATATTTTCATCTTCAATAAAATGGGCAGTCAGAACAGATGATTCAGACTTTAGAGGATATGCTTTAAGAATATTTAATGGATTACCATGGAAGTTGGGATTAACATATTTCTTCGGTTGAATTTACTTATAATAATAGTTTTCATTCTACTATACAGATGGTGCCTTTTGAAGCATTATATGGTAAGCGGTGTCAAACTCCATAATATTGGGATTAAGTCATGGAAAGGAAGTTTATGGAACCATAATTAGTATAGGAAGTGGATAAGAAAGTGAAGATGATCCAGGGACACATGAGAATAGCTCAAAGCAGGCAGAAAAGTTATGCAGATAAGAGGAGGAAAGACTTTTCTTTGAGGAAGGTGATCATGTTTTTATTAGAATCTCACCATGGAAAAGATTTATGCGTTTTGTTAAGAAAGGAAATCTAAGTTCACAGATCATTAGACCTTATCAAATCCTAGAGAAAGTTTGATTAGTTGCCTACCAAGTATATTTACCTCTGAGTTTATCTCAGGTACATAATGTTTTTCATTTTTCAATGTTGAGAAAATATGTTCCAAATTCATCTCATGTCTTGACCCCAGAAATAGTTCAGATGGAGGAGAACCTTTCTTATGAAGAGAAACCTATTAATATTCTTCATCAAAGAGAACAAGTATTATAGAATAAGGTAATACACCATGTAGAGGTTTTGTGGAGAAACCACATAATTGATGAAGCAACATGGGAATCTGAAAATACTATGAGGTAAAGGTACCCTCACTTGTTTAATAAGTAAACAAAAATTGTGAGGATTTAATTTCTAGAAGGTGGGGAGAATCTAACACCCCAAGGATTTAAAAAAAATTGAAATGCATGAAACACAGAGTCTCTACATAATGAAAATTTGTTATAAACTAGTCGTTAAACATAATTTTTCCACTTTTGTGTTTTGAATTTCCAAAAATGGACATACATGGTTGCGATCAGTATGTTATTTGAAGTCTGATAGGACAAACTTAATTTTTAGTGAATAGTAACATACCCTTATGAATAGTAACCTACCCTTATAAATAGTAACATATCCTTATGAATAGTAATATTACCCTTATGAATAGTAAATCGGCAAATGTATAGTAACCTCACCAATAAATTTATAATAAGAAGGAATCTTATAAGTGACAATATGACCATAATATAAGCGTTGGTATTTTTGTAAGACATAAATATTTAATTTCACTTTTGTGATTAATTTAATACTTTAAATGAAAACCTATTTTCATAAATTGTAATCATAAATTATTATTTTATTAACTCAGGGTTATAAGATAATTTTATGATACCTTGATTATTTTTTCAAGGTGTTATAAAATGAGTTATAGTTTTAAAATTGTTATTTTTTGAATAAATTATTATTTTATTTAAAAATTAAATTTCTAATATTTAGAAAATTATTTTGAAAAATGGAGTTCATTTTTGAATTCTATATGTTGAAAAATGGGTTGGGTGATTTTTTTGGATTTTTCTAAAATACTTGAATTTTTAGTGAATAGTGAAATACGATAATATACGAAATAAGCTAAATACATGATTTATTGAGTCATTGATGATGTTATGCTGAGTTAAGAACACTTGGTTCAAACTAACATGCACAAATTACCATTTTTTCATAAGAATCAATACAATTCATTGTCTTGAGCAAAAAAAACTAAATATTAAAATAATGTAAAACCCCTCCTCTCCTCCACTATAAATACAACCCTCACACCAGTCTTCCTCTCACACCTCTCAAGATTTGATAACTATCTAAATTATTCCAAATACCCTTACCAAGGATATTCCCCAGGTCCTAGACATGATGGTCTCACCAAAAGTCCCAAACCAAAGTCCTTAAGGAGGATCTCATGGAGAGGAGATCAAGAGGTAAAAATCCTCTTTCTTTCCTTTTGTATTCTTTTCAATTCCTTTCCTTTTCTTATACTCTGTTAACCTAATTTTATCCAAGAGGCGTGAAATATATAGTATATTTTATATTTTATATTTTATCATGTTTATGGAAAAATTATTCAACATACTCCATCTCCTCCCCCTCTTATAAAAACATCGTATGTGATGTGTCATTTTACCAAAATCGTGGATGATGTGTTTGGAATTTCCTTTAATTCCTTAAAAAATGATTATAAAATCATTTTAATGGTTAAAATAGAGTTTAAATTTTATTATATAACCTATTTTATATTCTTAAATGAAATTATATGCTTGAAATTAAATTATATAATGAAACAAGTTCATGATTATCGAAGAACCGCCAAAATGATCTAAACAGATATCACTAAAGATTTATCTAATGATTAATACTTATAACATATAACCAAAATGATTTATGGAATCATTTAATATTTTTTAAACATATTAATATCATTTCATTCCACTTATGTAATTTCATTTCCATACGAAAAGAAAGTCAAATACGAATCGATCGTGGAAACCATATAAAGTACGCACCTGAAACAATGGAAATAACAAAATATTATTAATAAATAAGTGGAAGTATGTTATAAAATGATCATATAAGGTGTTATAAACATAAATATGTTTATTTAAGATATTAATAACACTCTTTTAATTACTATAAAATAGTTTTAAACAAGGTTTAAGTAAGACGAACCCGGGGTAAGGGAATTTTTAACCTAATTTCCATTCTTTCAGATAACCTTATACTTAAATGATTATATGGTACTAAGAATATTTGTGTAATGATTTTTTTTATTATGATTTATTATGTGTATTTATAGTTTATACACATAATCCTTTGATTCTATTAATTCTCACTTCAATTATATGATATTTGTAAGAGACTTTCCTTTAAAAATCCTCTTTTAAATTTCTATTTTACAAAATTCAAAAGCAATGTTTTATGATTAGGTTATATTTATTGAGAATTGTTTATGATGAAGGTTAGGACCTATATCTACCTCCAATGCATTTTTTATATGTATGTTGGAGGTCAGTTGTATGGTTACTCTAAGTGTAACTGTGATGGTTATACAATAAGGTAGTCGTGAGGGTTACATTGTAAGGTTGTTGTGAGGGTTACAATTCATAAGGTAGACAAGAGGGTTACAATATTATGTAATAAAGACCCCAAGATATCATTATGTTTATATTTATGTTCTATATTATTTTTGGAAATCTTGTGGAAGTCTCAAGTTTCACAAAGTAAGTATATATGAGTGAGAAGTATATCTTCGTGAAAATGATTTCGTACGTTTACAAGTACTCATGAACTAATGTTTTCTTTCCTTCTTTTTTTATATCCCTTATTGAGTATTTTCATATCATCCCAAGTTTTTAAATGATTTTCATAGGTTATAAGGCTGTGTAAGACAAAGAAAGAATCCAAGTTAATTGTTATGAATATTTTTCATAGAAATCATGTTTTATTTGAAAAGTGTTATATTTTGGAAGAAATGGGCAATGTTTTTGTGGTATATACTCTATATAGATGTGGAATGTTATATATGTTTTATAACCCAAATCTATAAAACTATAAACTATAAAATATCCTCAAAGTTAAATTAAGTGAGTTCTTAACTAAAATTCAAGATTATGTAATATTATAAGGTTGGGTGCTTATAGTTTGTATCATCGGATGGTTCAGATAACTTTAGGGGTTAGGATGATGTTAAAATAATACCATAAATGATTTTTACTCTATGGTTAATTTGAAATGATATAGAATTTTGAGAGTATAATGTTTCCTCGACTTAGATATGTTTGTTCAGAATGGTTTTCCATAGAAGAAACAGGGAGGCTGAAGTGGAAAGGCAATGATAGAACAATATCCTTCTAAATCTATATCCTGGAATAGTAGGGATTAGAACCAAGCAGTTTGTGATAGTAATGGATCATCTAACATAGGAAATAAATGGAAGTGGAATCCATTCAAGAGAATAACCAGAGCTACCATAAAGGTACATGATGATAGCGGAACATTTTATAAGCGAACACCCTCATGTTTTCAGTGAATTTTCTGACCCAGTAACGGCTTAAGGATAGATTAAAGCCCTTAAAAAGATATTTTATGTGTTGGTATGTTCATATAATAAATATTTAATTCTTTACATTTATAATTTTGAAGTTTAAGCTGATTAGTGGTGTTTAATGGTCAAGAATATCATTGATAGATAGGATATTGAAGCCATAGAGTGGGATGAATTTAAAAGTCTTTTCCTTGAATAATATTTTCCTAAGGTGGTTCTAATTAGTATGGAGAAGAAATTACTTGAGTTGAAGAAAAAGGAGGAAGATTCGGTGGTTGTGCATGAAGAAAAATTCACCTGACTGGTGAGGTATGCTTCAAATCATATTATGGATCTTGATAGAAAAATCAACCATTTTTACTTAGGTTTGAATCCAAGATATCGACGAGCATTGGCTTCCTATAAGTTCAAAAGTGATGAGAAATTTTTCCAATGTGCTGAGAGGGTAGAAATAGAGTTTTCTAATGATCACATTCACTTTGAAAAAAAGGAGAATAATTGTTCTACATGGAAAGCGATGGGTAATAATCTATCAAAAAATCTGATGGTAAGAAAGTATAGTTTCTAGTTTGTGAAATGTGTGGCCAAAAGCACACTGGTAATGCCTTAATAAAACTAGGAAGTGTTTTAAATGTGGAAATTTTGTACATATGGCATAAGATTATAATGAAAATGATCCTAACACGAATCCTAATAATAAAATTGTAATGTTTTTTTAAATATGGTGATATGGGTCATTATGAAAATGTCTACCCAAATAAAGATCTGAATGATGCAAAGAAGCCAGACTATAAGTATAAAGTTATAGTAAGATCCTTTGAAACTAAATCAGTAGATTTCATTCCATCCAACAAAGTGGTATCAGGTTCTTTTTTTATTTACTTAGATTTTTCTAAAGTCTTATTTGATATGGGGTCTACACATTCCTTTATTTCTAATATATTTTCTGGTAAATTGGAAATATCACCTCAACAAATGAGATAAGAACTTATTGTTAAAACACCATGGGGAAATGTAACATCAAAAAAGGCATTTTAAGAATATTTATATTGTTATCTGTGGAAATATATTACCTGTAAACCTAGTTATTTTTTCCTTATTAGAGTTTTATGTCAGTATGGGAATGGATTAGCATTCTGTTTATCATACTAAGATTTATTGTAGAGATAAAGAAGTTGTTTTTCTGAAATGGTTTCAGTTTTTATACAAGAATAAACCCATACAATTGATGACATATTAGGAATCTAAGAAACTATTTAAATATGAAAATGAAATTTATCTTTATCATATTATTGAAAATAAGGAAACTGTTCAGATTAATGATGTTCTAGTGGTAAATAAATACCTTGATGTTTTTTCTGATGAGTTACCTAGTGTTATACCTGATTGAGAAGTTGAATTCACAATTGTATTATCTCCTGATGCTATGAAATTTTCAAAACCCCCTTATCAAATGGAACTTATTTAATTGAAAAATCAGTTGTTTGAGTTACTTGATAAAGGATTCATTCATCCTAGCACTTCACCATGGGGTGCTCCTATTTTTTTTGTTAAAAATCAAGATAGTTCCATGCGACTTTGCATTGATTATAGAGACTTGAATAAAATTACTATTAATAATAAGTATCCTTCACCACATATCAATGACTTGTTTGATCGTATCCAAGGAGCTCGGTATTTTTTCATGATTGAATTGAGATCTGGATATCATCATCTAAAGTTAAAGGAGGATGAAATCCTAAAAAAAAATTCAATACAAGATAAGGGCATTATGAATTTGTTTTTATGTCATTTGGGTTAACTAATGAACCTGATATATTCATGCATCCTATGAATATAATATTTCATGATTTACAGGGTAAGTTTTTAGTTGTGTTTATTAATGAAATTCTGGTTTTTTCTAAAAGAAATAGGATCATGAAAAACATCTCAGGATTGTTTTAAAAACCTTAAAGGAAAATAAACTCTATGGAAAATTCAGAAAGTGTGATTTTTGGTTGAAAAAGATTTCTTTTCTTGGGTACATTATAAATAAGTATAGAATAATAGTTGATCCTTCCAAAACAAAAGTGGTTTATGAATGGACAAGACCAACAAATATTACAGAGATTTGTAGTTCTCTTAGATTAGAAGGTTATTACCAATGGTTTGTTAAAAACTTTACACGGTTATCTAGCCCACTAACTAAGTCAACATGGAAATGGATTAAATTTTTTTGGATAGAATAATGTGATGTTTTTTAGGAACTGAAGAAGATATTGGTGAATGATCCAATTTTGGCCTTGCCTTCCAGAATTGTTGAGTTTTTCATTTATAGTGATGCTTCATTGAAGGGAATTGGTTGTGTTCTGATGCAGAATGATCAAGAAATTTCTTATGCTTTCAGAAAACTAAAACCCCATGAGTTAAATTATCTCACACATAATTTGTAATTAGCAGATGTGGTTTTTTCTTTGAAAATTTGGAGGCATCATTTATACAGATCCAAATGTCCAATATATACTAACCATAAAAGTATGAATTATATATTTAATTAGAAAGAATTAAAAATGAGGGAGAGAATATGGATTTAATTGAAAAAGGATTATAATTTCATGATCGATTGTCATCCTAGTAAAGAAAACAAAGTGGTGGATGCCTTGAGTCAAAAACATCATGCATCATTAACCATGTTACATTTGGAACATGATCCCTTGATTAATGATTTGATTAATTTTGGATTAGAATTTTTTAGTGCAGGAAATTCTTATGTTTTCTTTCAGGTTTCAGTATAGTCATCTTTGTCAGGAAAAATTAAGCAAGTGCAGAAGGAAGACCATGAGCTGCAGAAAAAGGTAGAATTGGTTAAAATGGGTAAGTTTCTAGAATTTAAACATGATAAAGATTGAGTTTTAAGATTTGGAAAAAGATTATGTGTGCCTTGTGATTCCCAATTGAATAAATATTTATTATGTGAAGCTCATAGTTCTCCATTTTCAGTTTATCCTGGAAGTACTAAGATGTATAGATACCTTTGGGATTATTACTGGTGAGATGGAATGAAAAGATATATTGCTAATTTTACAGTGAAATTTTTGACATGTCAACAGGTTAAGGTAGAGTGAAAGTTACTGAAGGGTATTCTTCATCCCTTTCCAGTGACAAAGTGGAAATGGGAAATATATCGATGGAATTTTTGGTGAGACTAATAAAGACTTATAGAGGTAACAATGCGATTTGGGTGATTGTTGACCGAATGACTAAATCTGCACATTTCCTTCCTATTAAAGATACAATTTATTTGTATTAGCTTTATAAATTATACCTCAAAGATATTTTTAGGTTATATGGAGTTCCACTTCCTATTATATCTGGTCGTGATCCCAGGTTCACTTAAATTTTTTGGAAATGACTTCAGAAGTTGTTGGGAACAAAATTAAATTTTAGTACATATTTTCATCCTCAATAAAATGGGCAGTCAGAACATATGATTCAGACTTTAGAGGATATTATTTTAGATTATTTAATGTACTACTATAGAATTTGGGATCAACATATTTCTTTGGTTGAATTTTCTTGTAATAATAGTTTTCATTCTAGTATATAGATGGTACCTTTTGAAGCATTATATGGGAAGCTATGTCAAACTCCATAATTTTGGGATTAAGTCTAGTAAAGGAAGTTGATGGGACCAAAATTATTATAGGAAGTGGTTGATAAAGTGAAGATGATCCAGTGACACATGAGAACAACTCAAAGCAGGCAGAAAAGTTATGCAGATAACAGGAGGAAAGACTTTTCTTTTGAGGAAGGTGATCATGTTTTTCTTAGAATCTCACCATGGAAAATTGTTATGTGTTTTGGTAAGAAAGGAAATCTATGTTCACAGTTCATTGGACCTTATAAAATACTAGAGAAAGTTGGATTGGATGCCTACCGAGTAGATTTACTTATGAGTTTATCTGAGGTTCACAATGTTTTTCATGTTTTGATGTTGAGAAAGTATGTTCTAGATTCATCTCATGTCTTGACCCCAGAAATAGTTCAGATGGAAGATAACCTTTCTTATGAAGAGAAACCTATTCAAATTCTTGATCAAAGAGAAAAATTATTGTAGAATAAGGTAATACACCATGTAGAGGTTTTGTGTAGAAACCACATGGTTGAAGAACCCACATGGGAATATAAAAATACTATGAGGTAAAAGTACCCTCACTTGTTTAATAAGTAAAAAAAATTGCGAGGATGTAATTTTCTAGAAGGTGGGGAGAATCTAACACCATAAGGATTTAGAAATAAATTGAAATGAATGAAACACAGAGATAATGAAACTTTGTTATAAACTAGTCGTTAAACATAATTTTTCCTCTTCTCTATTTTGAATTTCAAAAAATAGAAATACATGGTTTCGATCAATAAGTTATTTGAAGTCTGATAGGACAAACTTAATTTTTAGTGAATAGTAACCTACCATTATGAATAGTAACCAACCCTTATAAATAGTAACATATCCTTATGAATTGTAATATTACCCTTATGAATAATAAATTGGTCAGATGAATAGTAACCTCACCAATTAATTTATAATAAGAATGTATCTTATAAGTGACAATATGACCATAGTATAAGTGTTGGAATTTTTGTAAGAAATAAATATTTAATTTCACTTTTGTGATTAATTTAATACTTTAAATGAAAATATATTTTCATAAAGTGTAATCATAAATTATTATTTTATTGACTTATGGTTATAAGATAATTTTATGATACCTTGATTAATTTTTCAAGGTGTTATAAAATGAGTTATAGTTTTAAAATTGTTATTTTTTTAATATATTATTATTTTATTTAAAAATTAAATTTATAACAATTAGAAAATTATTTTTGATAAAATGGAGTTAATTTTTTAATTCTGCATGTTGAAAAATGGTTTGGGTGAATTTTTTGGATTTTTCTGAAATACTTGATTTTTAGTGAATAGTGAAATATGATAATATATGAAATAAGTTAAATACATGATTTATCGAGTCATTTATGATGTTATGCTGAGGTAAGAACACTTGGTTCTAACTCACATGCGAAAATTACTATCTTTTTTCATAATAATCAAGACTATTCATAGTCTTGAGCAAAAAAATAAACTAAAGATTAAAATAATGTAAAACCCCTCCTCTCCTCTACTATAAATACAACCCTCAACCCCTTCTTCCCCTCACACCTCTCAAGATTTGAGAATTGTCTAAATTATTCCAAATACCCTTTAAAAGGCTCTTCCCCAGGTCCAAGACCCGGTGTTCTCACCAAAAGGCCAAAACCAAAGGCCTTAAGGAGGATCTCAAGGAGAGGAGATCAGGTGGTAAAAATCCTCTTTCCTTCCTTTTGTTTTCTTTTCAATTCCTTTTCTTTTATTATACTATATTAACCTAATTTTATCCAATAGGTGTGAAATATATATTATATTATAAATTCTAGATGTTATCATGTTTATGGAAAAATTCTTCAACTTACTTCATCTCCTCCCACTCTTATAAAAACAGCATATGTGATGTGTCATTTTACCAAAATCGTGGATGATGTGTTTCAATTTCATTTACTTCCATAAAAAATGTTTGTAAAACCATTTTAATGGTTGAAATAGAGTTTAAATTTTATGATATAACCTCTTTTATATTATGTAATTAACTTCTATGCTTGAAATTTAATTATATAATGAAATAAGTTCATGATTATCGAAGAACCGCCAAAAAGATCTAAACAGATATCACTAAAGATTTATCTAATGATTAATCCTTATACAATATAACCAAAATGATTTATGTAATCATTTAATATTATTTAAACATATTAATATTATTTAATTACACTTCTGTAATTTTATTTCCATACGAAAATAAAATCAAATACGAACCTATTGTGCAAACCATGTAAAGTACGCACCTGAAACAATTGAAATAACAAATTATTATTAATAAATAAGTGGAATGATGTTATAAAATTATCATATAAGGTGTTATAAACCTGAATATTTTTATTTAAGATATTAATAACACTCTTTTAACTATTATAAAATAGTTTTAAACAAGTTTTAAGTAAGACAAACCCGGGTTAAGAGAATTCTTAACCCAATTTCCATTCTTTGAGATAACCTTCTACTTCAATGTTTATATTGTACTAAGAATATTTTTGTAATGAATTTTTGTTTATATTATGATTTATTATCTTTATTTATAGTGTATACACACAATACTTTCATTCTATTAATTCTTACTTCAATTATGTGATATTTTTAAGAGATTTTCCTTTAAAAATCCTCTTTTAAAATTCTATTTTACGAAATTCAAAAGCAATGTTTTTATGAAATTATTAATGTTTTATGATTATGTTATAGTTATTGTGAATTGTTTATTATGAATTTTGGGACCTATATCTCCCTAAAATTGATTGGGTATGTGTAAGTTGGAGTTCGGCCGTATGGTTAATCTAAGTGTAACTGTGATGGTTATACAATAAGGTAGTCGTGAGGGTTACATTGTAAGGTAGTTGTGAGTGTTACAATTCATAAGGTATCCAAGAGGGTTACAAGATTATGTAATTAATTCCCCAAGATATCATTATGGTTATATTTATGTTCTATATGATTTTTGGAAATCTCATGGAGGTTTCAAGTTTCACAAAGTAATTATATATGAGTAAGAAGTATGTCTTTGTGAAAATTCTTTCGTACGTTTACAAGTACTCATGAACTAATGTTTTCTTTCCTTATTTTTTATATCCCTTGTTGAGTATTTCGTGATCATCCCAAGTTTTTAAATTATTTTCAATGGTTATAAGGATGTGTAATACAAAGAAGGAATCCAAGTTAATTGTTATGAATATTTTTCATAGAAATAATGTTTTATTTGAAAAGTGTTATATTTTGGAAGAAATGGACACTATTTTTGTGGTATCTATTCTGTATAGATGGGGAATGTTATGTATGTTTTATAACCCAAATATTTAAAACTATAAACTATAAAAGATCCTCAATGTTAAATTAATTGAGTTCTTGAGTAAAATTCAAGATTATGTAATGTTATATAGTTGGGTCTTTATAGTTTGTATCAGAGGATGGTTCAGATAACTTTAGGGGTTAAGATGATGTTAAAATAATACCATAAATTATTTTTAATCTATGGTTAATTTGAAATGATATATCATTTTGAGATTACAATGTTTCCTTGACTAAGATATGTTTGTTCAGAATGGTTTTCCATAGAAGAAACAGGGAGGTTGAAGTGGAAAGACAACAATAGAACAATATCCTTCCAAATATGTATCCTGGAATGGTAGGGATTGGAACCAAGAAGTTTGTGATAGTAATGGATCATATGACATAGGAAATAAATTTCAGTGGCATCCATTCAAGAGAATAACCAGAGCTACCATAAAGGAACATGATGATAGCGGAACATTCTATGAGCCAACACCCTCCTGTTTTCAGTGGATCTTCTGACCCAGTAGCGGCTTAAGGATGGATTAAATCCCTTAAAAAGGTATTCAATGTAATGGTATTTTCATATAATAAAAAGGTAAGTCTTTCCATTTATCATTTTGATGTTTAATTTGATCAGTGTTTTTCAATGGTCAAGAATATCCTAGATAGATAGACGATCGAAGCCTTAGAGTGGGATGAATTTAATAGTCTTTTCCTTGAAAAATATTATCCTAAGGTGGTTCGACTTAGTACGAAGAAGCAATTCTTTGAATTTAATAAAAAGGAGGAAGATTCGGTGGTTGTGTATGAAGAAAACTTCACTTGACGGGCGAGGTATGCTTCAAATCATATTATGGATCTTGATAGAAAAAATCAACCATTTTTACTTAGGATTGAAGCCAAGATATAAGGCCCCATCCTTAAACCTTACTTAATCTTGAGTTATTACAAGATTACACATTGAGGATCTTTTCAGGTTTAGAGTTTTAGAGAATTAGATCATGAAACTTGCATTACATTCCACATTTAAACAAAGTGGTTACATAAAAGACAGTATTCATTCTTCCCATCAATGGAAACATATTTAAAATATAACAAAGATTCTTTCTTGACACATCCTTGACAATATCATCACATCATGTACCTTTCCCTTGACCTGTGAAAAACATTTCAAAAACTTGGGATGAGCATAAAAAGCTCAGTAAGGGTTATAAAAATATGGAAAGGAAACATGAGTTCATATATACATAAGAATGAAATCATACTTTACCCATAAAACATAGGCACTTTAACATACCTCATCAAACCATGAATACATCATAGAAAAAATAAGACATAAAGGTAACTTGAGGCATTCATAACATTCTTACGTGGGGAGTAACCCTCTTGGTTACGTTTGGAATACCCATCACAGTATATTCCCTAAATATCTTCGGAGAAACCTTAACGTTTCACTCCTTCGCGTTACCCAATGCATTGGAGAGCTATAACGGGCTCACCCGCCCTTAGTTTATCACAGAACCACCCGTTTTCATAAAAATTCCCAAGAACCATAACATAAATGTGTCACATAAAACATGCATAAAGGAGACATAACATTTCCACATTTCAATCACAATATAACATTTTAGTATATTGAAATATTGAATCCATTCAAAAAGAAACCATTTCCAAAACCATTTAAAACATTTAATAAAGATATTTTTGAATCAAAGTGTCCCATACCACCTTGAAGCTTAAAATTTTAAACCATTAATATCCATATAAATAAATCCTTAAAACCATTTTGAAAACATGGATATTAATAAGAACAAATAATTAAAACATTTAAAACGATATTTTGGTTAAAGGGGTTTTACCAAAATTAGAGACACATGAATACAATAATTGAGTAATAACATTTAGTCAGAACTTTATAATATCATGAGAATAAATGGATTCATGATATAATACTCCAAAGGACAGTATATACACCATATAAGAGTGAATTGGTGCATAACAACAATGAACCCTCAATAGAAATGTCAAATGTGATGAAATCCCTTATAAAGAAGGTATCCTTAAATTAAGGACAAATCAATCTCAAAAATATGTGTGAAAAATATAAATACACACAATATAAGTGGATATTAAGTTTAAAACAATAAAAGTTCATTCACACATATTCAATGGATGACATATTCAATGACTACATGTTGAACCCAAAGAAATCGAAATTGGGTTAAAAAGTTCCCTTGACAGCCTAACGGCATCACATCAAAATGAGTTGATGAGAGATAAAAAGTGTATCTCATCACTGGGACATAAAATTTACATCAATAAGGATATATTAGAACATATCCCAACATAACAATATGTAAATTAAAAGACCCAACAAAAGAAGTCTTTTAAAAAAAAGGAGGGTGAACGGTTCCCTTACCGACTTGGGTAACTTTCAAAACATACACCCCATGAAAGAAGGACAATAGATAATTGATGTAAATAATCATAAACAAAAGTATATTACACCAAGAGTAGAATAATGGGTAGTACATACACCACTCAATGGAATTTGTGGCAAATGTAGCATAAATCTCACAGGAATAAAAGTGAGATGAAAAATCCCTTACGAAAATTCGGCAGCCTAACGGCGCCACTCAAAACTTCCAAAATGGATTGATGAGAGGAAATAGGGTCTCTCATAATATGAAAATAATAAGTACAGTAGGAGTAATATAAAATAACATCCCAATCATAAGAAATATGAGCTTAAAAGGAATGACATAAAAGAGTGTACTTAAAAAGAAAGAGAGGTGTAGGATCCCTTACCTCGGGTCCGACTTGACTCGATCGTTCTTTAATCTCCTGAATAATAAACTTGAGTTAATTTCTACTTCCTTAAGAAAATTTTTCAAGTTCATTATTCCTTTTATATCACTTATTACCATGTTATAAACAATATATAATCATTAAGTTAATAATGATTGTTTTGTCGATATTTGGTTCTTAAGTCGAAAGTGGACTTCTTACAATTACATGTTGTTCGTGTGGCCAAATGTTTATTATATCCAGTATTGTATTCATGATTTAGATATAATATATGTCATATATATCCAGTACATGCATGCATTTATAACATTACATAATCATTTAGAGGTAAGAAATGAAATGCACCGTTCATGGAGACGGTAAGCCGTACGTACGCATGAACGCTACTTTCATTTCTATTTCGTATTTTATAGAATGGAATAATAATGATATAAAGGTATATTATAATTCCAGTATAATATCATATATAATATCATAGTTCCATCCTTTATACGTCCCACATATGTTATTTAACGAATCAAATCACTTTGAGGGGGCGGTAGTCCGCACTTCCTTAAATGAAGATATCGCGTTTACCCATAATGGAAACCATAAAGGTATGCCCAAAATGAAAAAAACAGAAGCTTAAGGAAAACATAAACATATTATATATCATATATAAAAATAGTGACATCATAATGGCCACCTTTGAAGGTGTTAGATGAGTATTGAACAATCATCGTTTCGGGAGGCAGAATTTCTCCATCCACGGAAACCGTATGTTCTTTAACCATTTGATGTAGTTGTGTGAGAGTGTAGCTCGAATAAATATTATAACAACATCCTAGTATATTTAAGATACTGGTGTTGTTACAAAAGAAATAAATAAAAGGAGTTTAGGGGGTTGGAGAAGCAAAATAAAACAAATGAACATGAGAGAATGAATTACCTTTAAAAGTGTAACTCCTTTTGATTTGAGACTAAAGGCTTTCTTTGAAATGATTCTGCCCAAAGTTAATCCTCTAGTATGAGTATAGGGATGTGGAGAGAGTAAATGGGCATGGGTTGGCCGAGCCAAAGGCTTGATGAGTGTGTGAAATGAGGTAGAGGTGGGGGCCTTTTATAAGAGGAGGGGAGGGGCACTTTTGGAAAGTAAGAAATATTACTTTATTTAAAAATGTTTTTCGGTTTTAAAAGGACCCACATTGATATAATTAGTGGATAAGGTGATAAGGGTTCGAAATCCACCCATAAAATAAGTTTTGGACATGTTCCGTTCATAGATTTTACATTATCTTTCCATTTTATTTAAATCGTCAAATAATGATGTCATCACTACATCATTATTATGTCATAAATAATTTAATTTATTTAATGTCTAAAAATTATAAAACAATTACTATGATTTAGGAAATCTTTTTATCTTTCCAATGACTATTTATAATCAAAATTTGGACTTGTGTAACCCTACTTAAAAACTGTTTTCGTAAAACAACTCATGTTTGTGTCAATTTAATTTTAACATTAAATAAAAATATATTATTGTCATTTTCCAACTAAAGTGGCTCCATGGGGTCCCCAAGTTGGCTCATGGCTTGTCTTGGTCGGCCATGACTCACCCAATAGGTGTAGGACAAGTGTCATGGTGTTTTCACATTCTTATAATATCATTTTTACCTTAAACTACACTAATTACCACTAATCGCGATTAAAAACTTAATAAGTTACTATTCACCAAAAAATTATTTTTATCCCATTGAACCAAATTTTACTTCTTAATGACAACCATGTATGTCGGATTTTTGAAATTCAAAACACATAGATGGAAAAATTCCATTTAAACGGAAAAATTAGTTTTTATAAGTACCACTTAGTGGTTTCACTATTCATCAAAAATTGAAGTTTTTTAGAAAAATCCCAAAAATTCACCCTAAGCTATATTTGATATTCTGAATTCAAAAATGAAGTCTGTTTTACAAAATTCAAAACATATAAGTCACATTAATTAATTTAATCATTAATTCCCGCTGTCATGACAAATAGCGTGTTTTTATGAAACAATAAGTATCAAAAGATTGACACTGGTTTAAGTCTGATTTCAAAGTGAAATTAATTCCAACGAACACTATTGGATTTAATGGTAAAAATATTTTCTAATTTCACTTTAAAACCAATTCAAAATATTATCTAATCATATAAATAAATTAGATTAAAAATAGGTTTTGAATTAAAACACAACATTTTACACTATTCATTAAAAAAATGAACTTTATCGGAAAAAAACCAAAAAATTACACAAAGTAAAATTTGATGTCCCGATTCTTAATAAGAGTTTTATTTGGTCCAAAATAATGTATAAGAGTGATCAAAACTATATTTAATGATGGTTCGCCATCAAAAGGCGACAAGTGAACCTTTAGGGAAAACTAGGGCATATACGCCTAAAATTGAATTCTTTCCGTATTTTAAGCCTTTATCTTTTATTGTATAAATGTAAAAACATTTAAAAACATATATAATCATATTTTAGTTATTTCTATCCATTCCCGCCATTACAACGGCTACACGTTAACTACCATTTAAAATAATATTATTTTATCATTAGAGTGCAACGTGCGATTCCCAAGAAACTCGTTGTTGCGTGTTGGGTATGCCATCGAGCATAGAGTCCCATTTAAAGTCATATCAATATTTTATTCACAAATATGGATAAATATGAAATTTTCATATTCTTTATTTACCTGTGGTGTTACATCCTTCCCCCCTTTTGGGAATTGCGTCTTCGCAATTCTAAAATTGCGCTTGGAAACATCCTTGAAAGTCCCACATCGGAACAAGAGTCGGTAAAACAACCACTTTAAAATAAAGGAAGATAAGTACAAAGGTCACCCGAGTTAACCCATACTAGGACTCCATGTAGGAAAACATGGACATGGAGGAGAAAACATAGGGTCATGTTCTAATGGAGAGTGATAGAAAACATGTTTAAGAGAAAGTTAACAATGAGAAAATCACAAACTTGTGATGGGTTAAACGGTGTTGGGTTCCCCAGTAGGAAAAGTTAATAGACAACATTTTTGTTTTAAGTTACTTTTTATTGAGGAATTTATTCATAAGGAAACATAATCACTTATCATGTTGAATTTCAACTTTTACTAGATTCCTTAATCAAACTCATATTTTTTCCAAAAGACGAGTATTTAGGGAGACTTGTTCGCATTAAGAGTACTATAATAAACTTCTAGAGAATCACCTAATCCACAAAAGAGAACTATATAATTCCCATTTCTTTAGGCTTTAACCAAAACCAAAACCAAAAGGTTAGTACAAGATCAGATAATCCAGAAAAGGATAACCCTTTATAAAAAGAAAATATATTCTTAACCTCCAAAATTTGTCCAACAAAACCCAAAGTTCAATGAGGACCATTCTATAATCAATTTGTCCATAAAATTCTTCAAAGTAAACCAAACTAAGATTGAAACCCAAATATTTGAAGGATTTAGTCACATAGTCTTCCAAGTTAAATCGTAACATTTATCTCCAAACAACATCAGTTTCTCCTAAAGTCTCGTATTGAAAAGTAATTAACCTAATCACATATCCTCTATGATAGGTTAATCATTTTCATAAATAACCCAAAATAAACTTACTCTTAATTCATAAAATCATATAACTAAAAAGAATCAGTCAAAATAACCAGGGACTTCACGTAGTCCAGTGGTAGGTGATAAATACCAGTCGCACTTTGGTTGTGGGTTCGATTCCCGCAGCTTTGTCCGACGCGACGGGTTGTCACACGGTCTGCGTGTTGTCCTTTTTCCAAAACTATATAATTCTTAAAACATTCCCCAAAAGAGATAAAATCATCAAAAATGATCATAACATATTTTAACCTCAAGTTTATCTCATGCTTTTGATTTTCCAGCATATCATATAATAACCCATAATTACCTCAAAAGTAAGGATCATATAAACCCAAACGATTCTTTATAACTATGTCCACAAAAGAGAAGATAACTATTACTTGAATAAAATTTTCCTATATTAAACAACAGGGTTACACATAATATAAAAAGTCTTCTAATGTAACCCCATCATCAAAAGAGACTTAATACTCTTAAGAATTTCACGATAACTCTTGAAGCCCTTATATGTTGACATCTTACTCATTCAACATTCTTCATGATCCATTATCCATTACTTTACAACTTATTCCGAAATACCTCTTTCCTACAAACAAAATCATGAATCATATCCTAAGATTTCAAAATAGGAAAACAATAGTCATGAAATAGTACATACCTTTGATTGGTCATTGTCAGTTTCTTCATCCTCAATCGGAATGGAATTAGGTATTGGTAAACGAATATTGGTACGCTCTTGGTGACCCCATTCATGAAACTTCTTCATAGGACATGTGTTTGCATAATGACCATGCACACCACATTTAAAACATTCAATTGATCCCTCAGAAAGAACTTCTTTCCCTTTCCTCGAGTCAACTGGATTCTTTTTTTTTCATGGAAGGTTCTTGCTTTATGACCTTCATTTCCACATCTATAGCATATTTCTGTCCCTTTGAAACATTTTCCTAGGTGTTTCTTTCCACATCTTTGACACATAGGTTTTTGAACACACTTACCTTTATGATTATTACCTATACTTCCGTAGGGATTTGTTTCTTTCATATATGACGTCTTAGAGAAATATCCAAGGTTTAGGTGGTCAATAATGACTCCAGATAGTTGGTTGAGGATAATCACAAGAGTTCTCATTGCAGCTCCCATATCATTCAGTTGCTTGCTCAAAAAACTGTCACAGTTTCCTTCACATCCACTGTTACTTTGGTGCCTGCTAGATCCAGCCATTTACTAAAACCAAAAAGGTCAGTGTGAGTATATCAAAAAAACCATCATGTACTAATGAGTAAGATAAACACTAAGATATACTTACTCATTAACTTTTCTAAAACTAGGACTCTTTCTTAAATCCTAACCATTATGGTAATGCCACTTATGCTTAAAGAATACCCTAACCTCTAAAGTTATCTAAACCGACCTTTGATACCAACTATAAGGCCCCATCCTTAAACCTTACTTAATCTTGAGTTATTACAAGATTACACATTGAGGATCTTTTCAGGTTTAGAGTTTTAGAGAATTAGATCATGAAACTTTCATTACATTCCACATTTAAACAAAGTGGTTACATAAAAGACAGTATTCATTCTTCCCATCAACGGAAACATATTTAAAATATAACACAGATTCTTTCTTGACACATCCTTGACACTATCATCACATCATGTACCTTTCCCTTGACCTGTGAAAAACATTTCAAAAACTTGGGATGAGCATAAAAAGCTCAGTAAGGGTTATAAAAATATGGAAAGGAAACATGAGTTCATATATACATAAGAATGAAATCATACTTTACACATAAAACATAGGCACTTTGACATACCTCATCAAACCATGAATACATCATAGAAAACATAAGAAATAAAGGTAACTTGAGGCATTCATAACATTATTACGTGGTGAGTAACCCTCTTGGTTACGTTTGGAATACCCATCATAGTATATTCCCTAAATCTCTTCAGAGAAACCTTAACGTTTCACTCCTTCGCGTTACCCAATGCATTGGAGAGCTATAACGGGCTCACCCGCCCTTAGTTTATCACAGAACCACCCGTTTTCATAACAATGCCCAAGAACCATAACATAAATGTGTCACATAAAACATGCATAAAGGAAACATAACATTTCCACATTTCAATCACAATATAACATTTTAGTATATTGAAATATTGAATCCATTCAAAAAGAAACCATTTCCAAAACCATTTAAAACATTTAATAAAGATATTTTTGAATCAAAGTGTCCCATACCACCTTGAAGCTTAAAATTTTAAACCATTAATATCCATATAAATAAATCCTTAAAACCATTTTGAAAACATGGATATTAATAAGAACAAATAATTAAAACATTTAAAACGATATTTTGGTTAAAGGGGTTTTACCAAAATTAGAGACACTTGAATACAATAATTGAGGAATAACATTTAGTAAGAACTTTATAATATCATGAGAATAAATGGATTCATGATATAATACTCCAAAGGACAGTATATACACCATATAAGAGTGAATTGGTGCATAACAACAATGAACCCTCAATAGAAATGTCAAATGTGATGAAATCCCTTATAAAGAAGGTATCATTAAATTAAGGAAAAATAAATCTCAAAAATATGTGTGAAAAATATAAATACACACAATATAAGTGGATATTAAGTGTAAAACAATAAAATGTCATTCACACATATTCAATGGATGACATATTCAATGACTACATGTTGAACCCAAAGAAATCGAAATTGGGTTAAAAAGTTCCCTTGACAGCCTAACGGCATCACATCAAAATGAGTTGATGGGAGATAAAAAGTGTATCTCATCACTGGGACATAAAATTTACATCAATAAGGATATATGAGAACATATCCCAACATAACAATATGTAAATTAAAAGACCCAACAAAAGAAGTCTTTTAAAAAAAAGGAGGGTGAACGGTTCCCTTACCGACTTGGGTATCTTTCAAAACATACACCCCATGAAAGAAGGACAATAGATAATTGATGTAAATAATCATAAACAAAATTATATTACACCAAGAGTAAAATAATGGGCAGTACATACACCACTCAATGGAATTTGTGGCAAATGTAGCATAAATCTCACGGGAATAAAAGTGAGATGAAAAATCCCTTACGAAAATTCGGTAGCCTAACGGCGCCACTCAAAACTTCCAAAATGGATTGATGAGAGGAAATAGGGTATCTCATCATATGAACATAATAAGTACAGTAGGAGTAATATAAAAGAACATCCCAATCATAAGAAATATGAGCTTAAAAGGAATGACATAAAAGAGTGTACTTAAAAAGAAAGAGAGGTGTAGGATCCCTTACCTCAGGTCCGACTTGACTCGATCGTTCTTTAATCTCCTGAATAATAAACTTGAGTTAATTTCTACTTCCTTAAGAACATTTTTCAAGTTAATTATTCCTTTTATATCACTTATTACCATGTTATAAACAATATGTAATCATTAAGTTAATAATGATTGTTTTGTCGATATTTGGTTCTTAAGTCGAAAGTGGACTTCTTACAATTACATGTTGTTCGTGTGGCCAAATGTTTATTATATCCAGTATTGTATTCATGATTTAGATATAATATATGTCATATATATCCAGTAAATTCATGCATTTATAACATTACATAATCATTTATAGGTAAGAAATGAAATGCACCGTTCATGGAGACGGTAAGCCGTACGTACGCATGAACGCTACTTTCATTTCTATTTCGTATTTTATAGAATGGAATAATAATGATATAAAGGTATATTATAATTCCAGTATAATATCATATATAATATCATAGTTCCATCCTTTATACGTCCCACATATGTTATTTAACGAATCAAATCACTTTGAGGGGGCGGTAGTCCGCACTTCCTTAAATGAAGATATCGCGTTTACCCATAATGGAAACCATAAAGGTATGCCCAAAATGAAAAAAACAGAAGCTTAAGGAAAACATAAACATATTATATATCATATATAAAAATAGTGACATCATAATGGCCACCTTTGAAGGTGTTAGATGAGTATTGAACAATCATCGTTTCGGGAGGCAGAATTTCGCCATCCACGGAAACCGTATGTTCTTTAACCATTTGATGTAGTTGTGTGAGAGTGTAGCTCGAATAAATATTATAACAACATCCTAGTATATTTAAGATACTGTTGTTGTTACAAAAGAAATAAATAAAAAGATTTTAGGGGGTTGGAGAAGCAAAATAAAACAAATGAACATGAGAGAATGAATTACCTTTAAAAGTGTAACTCCTTTTGATTTGAGCCTAAAGGCTTTCTTTGAAATGATTCTGCCCAAAGGTAATCCTCTAGGATGAGTATAGGGATGTGGAGAGAGTAAATGGGCATGGGTTGGCCGAGGCAAAGGCTTGATGAGTGTGTGAAATGAGGTAGAGGTGGGGGCCTTTTATAAGAGGAGGGGAGGGGCACTTTTGGAAAGTAAGAAATATTACTTTATTTAAAAATGTGTTTCGGTTTTAAAAGGACCCAAATTGATATAATTCGTGGATAAGGTGATAAGGGTTCTAAATCCACCCATCCAATAAGTTTTGGACATGTGTAGTTCATAGATTTTACATTATCTTTCCATTTTATTTAAATCATCAAATAATGATGTCATCACTGCATCATTATTATGCCATAAATAATTTAATTTATTTAATGTCTAAAAATTATAAAACAATTACTATGATGTTGTAAATCTTTTTATCTTTCCAATTACTATTTATAATCAAAATTTGGACTTGTGTAACCCTACTTAAAAACTGTTTTAGTAAAACAACTCATGTTTGTGTCAATTTAATTTTAACATTAAATAAAAATATATTATTGTCATTTTCCAACTAAAGTGGCTCCATGGGGTCCCCAAGTTGGCCCATGGCTTTTCTTGTTCAGCCATGACTCACCCAATAGGTGTAGGACAAGTGTCATGGTGTTTTCACATTCTTATAATATCATTTTTACCTTAAACTACACTAATTACCACTAATCGCGATTAAAAACTTAATAAGTTACTATTCACCAAAAAATTATTTTTTTCCCATTGAACCACATTTTACTTCTTAATGAAAACCATGTATGTAGGATTTTTGAAATTCAAAACACATAGATGGCAAAATTCCATTTAAACGGAAAAATCAGTTTTTATAAGTACCACTTAGTGGTTTCACTATTCATCAAAAATTGAAGTTTTTTAGAAAAATCCCAAAAATTCACCCTAAGATATATTTGATATTCTGAATTAAAAAATGAAGTCCGTTTTACAAAATTCAAAACATATAAGTCACATTAATTAATTTAATAATTAATTCCCGCTGTCATGACAAATAGCGTGTTTTTATGAAACAATAAGTATCAAAAGATTGACACTAGTTTAAGTCTGATTTCAAAGTGAAATTAATTCCAACGAACACTATTGGATTTAATGGTAAAAATATTTTCTAATTTCACTTTAAAACCAATTCAAAATATTATATAATCATATAAATAAATTAGATTAAAAATAGGTTTTGAATTAAAACACAACATTTTACACTATTCATTAAAAAAATGAACTTTATCGAAAAAAAACCAAAAAATTACACAAAGTAAAATTTGATGTCCCGATTCTTAATAAGAGTTTTATTTGGTCCAAAATAATGTATAAGAGTGATCAAAACTATATTTAATGACGGTTCGCCATCAAAAGGCGGCAAGTGAA
The DNA here is from genome assembly GCA_963277665.1 of Viscum album. Lineage (NCBI taxonomy): Eukaryota > Viridiplantae > Streptophyta > Magnoliopsida > Santalales > Viscaceae > Viscum > Viscum album. The sequence goes on along the minus strand of OY728145.1, from coordinate 2,133,227,155 downwards.
CCTTTAGGGAAAACTAGGGCATATACGCCTAAAATTGAATTCTTTCCGTATTTTAAGCCTTTATATTTTATTGTATAAATGTAAAAACATTTAAAAACATATATAATCATATTTTAGTTATTTCTATCCATTCCCGCCATTACAACGGCTACATGTTAACTACCATTTAAAATAATATTATTTTATCATTAGAGTGCAACGTACGATTCCCAAGAAACTCGTTGTTGCGTGTTGGGTATGCCATCGAGCATAGAGTCCCCTTTAAAGTCATATCAATATTTTATTCACAAATATGGATAAATATGAAAATGTAATATTCTTTATTTACCTGGGGTGTTACACAAGATATTGATGGGCATTGGATTTCTATAAGTACTATAGCAGGTACTGTAGCGGGATTGTAGTAGGTATTGTAGTAGGGGATGTGCAGTACTATAGCAGGTACTATAGAAAGCATTGTTTGGTATTGTATCATCCAATAATATTCTCCATCTTTGGGCCTTCAGGCCACTGATTTGGTCTCTGAGTCCTTTAAGGCCTCTGGGCCACCCAGGCCTTCGGGTTAGTAAGGCCTTTGTGGAACCTCAAGGAATTTGGGCTACCTTAAGTGCAGATGAAAACCTAACCACCTACAAGGAACAAGCATCAGAATAAGGATGAGAAAGAAGCTTTCACTATAGCAGAAGCTAAACGGATTGTAAGAATGAGAGGGTATGCCACCTGCTATCGAGACAAACCTGTTCATGCATAAGAAAGCCTAGTTGAACATCCATGCGAAGGTGGAGAGCTGATTTCATGATGAAGATGCTGGGGAGGAGCAGTTCCAAGTAGTTAGTCTGGGTTATATGTAATGTTTGAAGCCTACGGGCAATGAATTCCTCTAAGGCCTATGGTCCATGTAATACTTTCACCTATGGGCCTTGTAAGTTTTCCACCTCACCCCTTGAAAGGTGGATTATAAGAAATAAATAAAAATGAAGGCCTTCAGGCCATTGGAGGATAAGTTCAAAAGTTATGAGAAACTTGTCCGATGTGCTGAGAGGGTAGAAATAGAGTTTTCTAATGATCACATTCAATTTGACAAAAAGGATAAGAATTGGTCTACATGGAAAGAAATGGGTAAGTATCAATAAAAAAATATGATGGTAAGAAATTATAGTTTCTAGTTTGTGAAAAGTGTGGCAAAAATCACCCTGGTAAATGCCTTAATAAAACTAGGAAGTGTTTTAAATGTGGTAATTTTGGATATATGGCCTAAGATTGTAATGAAAATGATCTGAACACTAATCCTGATAAGAAAATTGTAATGTTTTTTAAATATGGTGAGATGGTTCATTATGAAAATGTCTACCCAAAGAAAGATCTGAATGATGCAAAGAAGCCAGACTATAAGCAGAAACGTGTAGTGAGATCATTTTCAACTATGTCAGCAGATGTTATGCCATCCAACAAAGTGGTATCATGTGATTTGTTTATTTACTTAGATTTTTATAATGTCTTGTTTGATATAGGGTCTACACAGTCCTTTATTTCTGAGATATTTTCTGGTAAATTGGAAATATCACCTCAACAAATGAGATAATAACTTATTGTTAAAACATCATGGGGAAATGTAACATCAAAAAATGCATTTTAAGAATATTTATATTGTTATCTGTGGAAATATATTACATGTAAACCTAGTTTTTTTTTACTTAGTAGATTTTTATGTCATTATTGGAATGGATTAGCTTTCTGTTTATCGTGCTAAGATTGATTATATATATAAAGAAGTTGTTTTTCAGAAATAGTTTTAGTTTTTATATAAGAATAAACCCATACAATTGATAACATATTAGGAATCTAAGAAACTATTGAAATCTAGAAATGAAAGTTATCATGCTCATATTATTGAAAATAATGTAACTATTCATATTAATGATGTGCCGGTGGTAAATGAATACCTTGATGTTTTTTCTGATGAGTTGCCTAGTGTTATACCTGATTGAAAAGTTGAATTCACAATTGAATTATCTCCTGATGCTATGAAATTTTCAAAACCCCCTTATTGAATGGATTAAATGGAACTTATTGAATTGAAAAATTAGTTGTGAGAGTTACTTGATAAAGGATTCATTCATCCTAGAACTTCACCATGGGGTACTCCAATTTTTTCGTTAAAAAGAAAGATGGTTCCATGCAACTTTTCATTGATTATAGAGACTTGAATTAAATTACAATTAAGAATAAGTATCCTTCACCTCATATCAATGAATTGTTTGATCATCTCCAAGGAGCTCAGTATTTTTTCATGATTGAATTGAGGTCTGGATATCATCAGCTGAAGGTGAAGGAGGATGAAATCCTGAAAATGGATTTTCATACTAGATATGGGCATTATGAATTTGTTGTTATGTCATTTGGGTTAAATAATGAACCCGTTGTATTAATGGGTCCTATGAATAGAATATTTCATGAGTTATTGGGTATGTTTTTAGTTGTGTTTATTAATGACATTCTGGTTTTTTCTAAAAGAAAGAGGATCATGAAAAACATCTCAAGGTTGTTTTACAAACCTTAAAGGAAAAGAAACTATATGGAAAATTCAGCAAGTGTGATTTTTGGTTGAAATAGATTTCTTTTCTTGGGTACATTATAAATAAGTATAGAATAATAGTTGATCCTTCCAAAAAAAAGTGGTTGATGAATAGACAAGACCAACAAATACTACTGAGATTTTTAGTTCTCTTGGATTAACATGTCATTACCAATGGTTTGTTAAAAACTTTACATAGTTATCTAGCCCGCTAACTATGTTAACATGGAAATGGATTAAATTTGAATGGATAGAATAATGTGATGTTTTTTTTTCAGGAACTGAAGAAGATATTGGTGAATGATCCAATTTTGTTCTTGCCTTATAGAAATGGTGAGTTTTTCATTTATAGTGATTCTTCGTTAAAGGGACTTAGTTGTGTTCTGATGCAGAATGATCAAGAAATTGATTATGCTTTAAGAAAACTAAAACCTTATGAGTTAAGTTATCTCACACATGATTTGAAATTAGTAGATGTGGTTTTTTCTTTGAAAATTTGGAGGCATCATTTATACAGATCAAAATGTCAAATATATACTAATCGTAAAAGTCTGAATTATATATTCACTCAGAAGGAATTAAACAATAGGTAGAGAAGATGGATTTAATTGAAAAAGGATTATGATTTCATGATCAATTTTAATCCTGGTAAAGAAAATAAATTGGTGGATGCCTTGAGTCAAAAACATCATGCATCATTAACCATGTTATGTTTGGAACATGATCCCTTGATTAATGATTTGATTAATTTTGGATTAGGATTTTTTGGTGCTGGAAATTTTTTTTTCAGGTTTCAGTATAGTCATTTTTGTTAGGAATAATTAAGGAAGTACAGAAGGAAGACCATGAGATACAGAAAAAGTTAGAATTGGTTAAAATGGGTAAGTTTTCAGAATTTAACCATGATAAAGACTGTGTTTTAAGATTTGGAAAAATAATGTGTGTGCCTTGTGATTCCCAGTTGAAGAAATATTTATTGTGTGAAGCTCATAGTTCTTCATTTTCAGATCATCCAGGAAGTAATAAGATGTATAGATACCTTTGGGATTATTACTGGTGGGATGGAATGAAAAGAGATATTTCAAATTTTACCGTGAAATGTTTGACATGTCAACAGGTTAAAGTAGAGTGACAATTGTTGAAGGGGATGCTTCAGCCCTTTCCAGTGCCAAAGTGGAAATGAAAAAATATATCCATGGAATTTGTGGTGAGACTACCAAAGAATTCTAGAGGTAACAATGTGATTTGGGTGATTGTTGACCGACTGACTAAATCTGCACATTTCCTTCCTATTCAAGATACACTGTCTTTGGATTAGCTTTAATAATTGTACCTTAAAGATACTTTCAGGTTATATAGAGTTCCACTTTCTATTATATCTAACTGTGATTCCAGGTTCACTTACAATTTTTGGAAATTCCTTCAGAAGTTGTTGGGAACATAATTAAATTTTAGTACATATTTTCATCCTCAATAAAACGGGCAGTCGGAACAGATGATTCAGAATTTAGAGGATATGCTTTGAATTTATTTAATGGATTACCAGGGAAGTAGGGATCAGAATATTTCTTTGGTTGAATTTTCTAATAATAATAGTTTTCATTCTAGTATACAGATGGAACCTTTTGAAGCATTATATGGGAAGCGGTGTCAAACTCCATAATTTTGGGATTACGTCAAGGAAAGGAAGTTGATGGGACCTGAATTAGAATAGGAATTGGTTGAGAAAGTGAATATGATCCAGTGACACATGAGAACAGCTTAAAGCGGGCATAAAAGTTATGCAGATAATAGGAGGAAAGACTTTTCTTTTGAGGAAGGTGATCATGTTTTTCTTATAATCTCACCATGGAAAAGTGTTATGCGTTTTGGTAAGAATGGAAATCTAAGTTCACGGTTCATTGGACCTTATGAAATCCTAGAGAAAGTTGGATCAGTTGCCTATTGAGTAGATTTACCTTTGAGTTTATCTCAGGTACACAATGTTTTTCATGTTTCAATTTTGAGAAGAATGTTCCAGATTCATATCATACCTTGACCCCAGAAATAGTTCAGATGGAAGAGAACCTTTCTTATAAAGAGAAACCTATTCAGATTATTGATCAAAGAGAACAAGTATTGCAGAATAAGGTAATACACCATTCAGAGGTTTTGTGGAGAAACCACATGTTGAATAAGCAACATGGGAATCTAAAAATATTATGAGGTAAAGGTGACCTCACTTGTTTAATAGGTAAACAAAAATTGTGAGGATGCAATTTCCAGAAGGTGGGGAGAATCTAACACCCCAAGGATTTAAAAATAAATTGAAATGCATGAAACACAGAGCCCCTATATAATGAAACTTTGTTATAAACTAGTCGTTAAACATAATTTTTCCACTTCTGTGTTTTGAATTTCAAAAAATAGACATGCATGGTTGCGATCAGTAAGTTATTTGAAGTTTGATAAGACAAACTTAATTTTTAGTGAATAGTAACCTACCCTTATGAATAGTAACCTACCCTTATAAATATTAACATATACTTATGAATAGTAATATTACCCTTATGAATAGTAAATTGGCCAAATGAATAGTAACCTCACCAATGAATTTATAATAATAAGGCATCTTATAAGTGACAATATGACCATAGTATAAGTGTTGGTATTTTTGTAAGACATAAATATTTAATTTCACTTTTGTGATTAATTTAATACGTTAATTGAAATTTATTTTCATAGTTTAATCATAAATTATTATTTTATTTACTTATGGTTATAAGATATTTTTTTGATACCTTGATTAATTTTTCAAGGTGTTATAAAATGAGTTATAGTTTTAAAATTGTTATTTTTTGAATAAATTATTATTTTATTTAAAAATTAAATTTCTCATATTTAGAAAATTATTTTGATAAAATGGAATTCATTTTTGAATTCTACAAGTTAAAAAATGGTTTGGGTGAATTTTTTGGATTTTTCTGAAATACTTGAATTTTTTGTGAATAGTGGAATACGATAATATACGAAATAAGCTAAATACGTGATTTATTGAGTCATTAATGATGTTATAATAAGGTGATAAAACTTGGTTTGAACTCACATGAACAAATTAATATTTTGTTTCATAATAATCAAGACTATTCGTAGTCTTGAGAAAAAAATAAACTAAAGATTAAAATAATGTAAAACTCCTCCTCTCCTCCACTATAAATAAAACCCTCATCCCCATCTTCCTCTCACACCTCTCAAGATTTGAGAATTCTCTAAATGCTTCCAAATACCATTAAAAAGGCTCTTACCTAGGTCTAAGACCTAATGGTCTCACCAAAAGTCCAAAATCAATGGCCTTAAGGAGGATCTCAAGGACAGGAGATCAAGAGGTAAAAATCCTCTTTCTTTCCTTTTGTTTTATTTTCAATTCATTTCATTTTATTATACTCTCTTCACTTAATTTTATCAAAGAGGCGTGAAATATATAGTATATTATATATTCTAGATGTTATCATGTTTATGTAAAAATTACTCAACTTACTTCATCTCCCCCCCCTCTTATAAAAACATCATTCATGATGTGTCATTTTACCAAAATCGTGGACGATGTGTTTGCAATTTCCTTTAATTCCTTAAAAAATGTTTGTAAAAACATTTTAATGGTTGAAATAGAGTTTAAATTGTATTATATAAACACTTTTATATTCTATAATTAACTTCTATGCTTGACATTAAATTATATAATGAAACAAGTTCATGATTATCGAAGAGCCGTCAAAATGATCTTAATAGATATCACTAAAGATTTATCTAATGATTCATCCTTATACCATATAACCAAAATGATTTATGGAATCATTTAATATTTTTTAAACATATTAATATCATTTCATTCCACTTATGTAATTTCATTTCCATACGAAAAGAAAGTCAAATACGAATCGATCGTGGAAACCATGTAAAGTACGCACCTGAAACAATGGAAATAACAAAATATTATTAATAAATAAGTGGAAGTATGTTATAAAATGATCATATAAGGTGTTATAAACATAAATATGTTTATTTAAGATATTAATAACACTCTTTTAATTACTATAAAATAGTTTTAAACAAGGTTTAAGTAAGACGAACCCGGGGTAAGGGAATTTTTAACCTAATTTCCATTCTTTCAGATAACCTTATACTTAAATGATTATATGGTACTAAGAATATTTTTGTAATGAATTTTTTATATATTATAATTTATTATGTGTATTTATAGTGTATACACATAATCCTTTCATTCTATTAATTCTCACTTCAATTATATGATATTTGTAAGAGAATTTCCTTTAAAAATCCTCTTTTAAAATTCTATTTTACGAAATTCAAAAGCAATGTTTTTATGCAATTATTAATGTTTTATGGTTATGTTATAGTTATTGGGAATTGTTTATAATTAATTTTGTGACCTATATCTCCCTCCAATTCATTGGTTATGTGTAAGTTGGAGGTTGGTCATATGGTTACTCTAAGTGTAACTGTGATTTTTATACAATAAGGTAGTCGTGAGGATTACATTGTATGGTAGTCATGGGGGTTATAATTCATAAGGTAAATGTGAGGGTTAAAATATTATGCAAGTAATTCCCCAATATTCCTTTATGGTTATATTTATGTTCTGTATGTTTTTTGGAAATCTCGTATAAGTCTCAAGTTTCACAAAGTATATATGGGTGAGAAGTATGTCTTTGTGAAAATAATTTCGTGTGTTTAAAAGTACTCATGAACTAATGTTTTATTTCATTATTTTTTATATCCCTTAATGATATTTTTGTGATCATCCAAAGTTTTAAATTATTTTCATAGATTATAAGGATGTGTAAGACAAAGAAGGAATCCAAGTTAATTGTTATGAAGATTTGTCAAAGAAATCATGTTTTATTTGAACAGTTTTATATTTCAGAAGAAATGGATACTGTTTTTGTGGTATACACTCTATATATATGTGGAATGTTATGTATTTTTTATGACCCTAATCTCAAAAAAATCTAAACTTGAAAAGATCCATAATGTGAAATGAAGTGAGTTCTTGACTAAAATTCATTATTATGTAATGTTATAAGGTTGGGTCCTTATACCTATCAAGACACTTTGGATCGAAAAATATCTAACCAAATAGATCCTTAAAATCCCTCCCCTAATCCTAGAAGTCTTCTCTTGGGAATAAATCCATCCAAGGAAACCCTTTGGTGCAAACCAAAAGGAGTTACCCAAATAAGAGGTAACATTCTTCCTCAAACTCTTTAGTTTTATTTATTTATTCACTCTTTCAATTATACTTATTCCATGATTATAAAACAAAAATAGTATCATAAATATACTTAGATTTTTTTATGATAATGTTTCAACTTACACTTACACACACTTCCATATAATGGGTAATGAACATATTGTTTATGTGTATGGTGAACTACCACCTCACGAAACAATGATTGTTCATTTTTCCTTTACCGCCTTTCATAGTTGGTAATTATGATGAAAACACTATTTATATATGATATATATTATATTTATTATGTCTTTATGCTTCTTTAATTCTTTTATAACACATTCCTTTATACTTTTCATCTTGTGTAAATATGATAACATCTTTTGTGGACATGTGGACTACTGCCACCTCAAAACAACGTGATTCATTCACACTCTACATAGAATGTATTAAGTATGATTTTAGTGAACCTATGTGATATATATAATATAATAATGATATATATATATATCATTTAAATTATTTATTTTAATACAATAATAAAACAGAAACATCGTTTATGTGTACGTATGGCCTACCGTCTCCAAGAACGGTGCAATATATTTCATGATTATATATTATATATATTATTATAATACAAATATATTTGTTGACGCCAAAAAAAACCCGTAACTCTCGGAGGAAGTTTCGAAATGACGAAGCAAAGTCATATTCGGAGTCAGAGGCCCGATCCGGAGGCCCGGGAAGTGGTGCGTGAAATAATGGAGGATCCGCGCGAAAAAATGTTCTACGCGCGAAGTACTCCCAGGATTCGCGGAATTGGACTAGTGAGGCGCGCAATAATTGCGCGCCCCGGTTCTCTGCGGAGAGATTTTGCGCGCAAGTGGTTCCCAGTGTGGAAAACTTCGCGCGCCGCCTGGATTCCGCGATGGAGGTCGCCTATAAATATAAGGTGACCCCAAACGGTTTGGGGGTTGAGGAATCCGAGGTGACTCTCGTGCGCGTAATTCGGCTCCCCCCGCACGCAAGAGGGGGTACGGAATTTGAATCGACTCCCATGTGCGTAATAGCGCGCGCAAAACGGTCTTGGGTTATGGTTCTTTTCCGCACCAAGTCGCCCCGGGATCCTCCCTTTGCGCGAGATCCCCCTGGATTAGACTAAAGTCTATCCCCTTCGGGGCCCTCCCCTTGCGTGCAATTCCTTTATTTGCGTGCAGGCCGACCGAGTTGCGCGCAATCCCCTCCTTTGCGCGGCGACCCGGCCTTTTTCACGCGCATTCCCAAAATTGCGCGCTGGCCCGGTGTTTTCTGCACAGCAGCCTCAATTGCGCGCAGGCCTCCCTTATTGCGCGCAGCCTATCCTGTGTGCTGCCCCTATTGCGCGCAACAGTATACAGGCTCGCACCCGCTGGTCCATACCACGGGGGGCTGCGCCCCCGCACCCCCGCTCGGGGTCAGTGTCGAGCTGCGGTCCCGGCCCTCCGGGCCGGTCCCTTCGCTACCGTCACAGACCCCCATGAAAAATGGAGAGTCGCACCGCGAACTTCTCGGGGTGGGATGTTGGGATTTTCCATTGCGCCCTTATGCGCACCCACCTTCCACCTAGGGAATACCATGATTTGAGATACTCCTCTTCACACTGTGAAACACCTTGAGTTGACATATTCCTCTTGGTTTGTTTCCAATGTCGTGAGTTGAGATTCTCATCATCAATTACCCTGAGAAAAATGCCCTATCATTCAATAATAGGATGCCTCTTGTTCCAAAAAAGAGATGCCTTGTGCTCTAAGCATGAGATGTCAGTAGTCCTATCTACATGACTATAAACTATAGTAATCCCTATGTTCCAAACATAGGATGCCTCTTTCCCTATACGAGAGATGCCTTATGCTCCAAGCATGAGATGCCAGTAGTCCTATCTACATGACTATAAACTGTAGTAAACCCTGTTCTCCAAACATAGGATGCCTCTTGTTCCAAATAAGAGATGCCTTATGCTCCAAGCATAAGATGCCGAATTCCATGATTACAGTGGCGTAGTTTCAAGATCGTTGGAATCCATTCAAACATTCCATCACTCCACCCCACGCTTTGCATGTCCTTCATTCGGATCTTCATCCACTTCCAAGTCTGGAGGGACCCCCTAACGGTATGGATGATTGACCTATGGTCCGCCTGTTGTCCTGGGCCAACGCCCCGAAAGGCTTTGGGAGACACTTTGAGTCATGTCATGTGTTTCGAACACGGTCATCAGTCGACCCCTCATTTGTTTGTCCCCATTCTAGGCTAACGCGATAGGATGCTGTGTTGCGAACATGGTCAGCAGCTATCCTCTATCGCCACGCCACTCTCATTGCATTCCGAATGTCGTTCATGTGATTCACACTTTTCATATCCCTTTTTTCGGTCCGATTCCAACGCCCTTGGCATTATCCCGCTTGTGCACTTGCACATAGGTGCATACCTCAACCCACCAGTGAGTTGGGATGCCCTCATGGCCAGACATGAGGAAGACATTATGGGCAGCTTCCTTGCGTAATCCCCATCCACCGTAGCCACGCTAACGTGGGCCCCCTGGTGGTTTGCCCTGCGGCCCCCCTTCACCATGGCCTTGATGATGCCTTCCATTCCACAAGGGGTAAATGGTGTTGGGCATGTAAGCCCTAGGGGTGTGGAGCAAACCCACCTCGTCCAAGCTTCAGTACATTAAACTGCTAAGCACCTCGTCCTTAACACAAGACGTTAAACTGTGGTCCGACCCCGTGCTTCGCACGCAGGGTCCCCCCAGCTCGGACATTTTTTACACCCACTCATCTCCACGGGAATGGACTCTTCCTCACATGGAATGAGATCCTCCTTTTCGGAGTGGCATTTGTCCGTGGGGGAAGGGCTACCTCAGAGCGTAAGCCCCTAACCCTTCTTGCGGATGATTGCACCCGTGCATCTCCGTACTTCCCCCTGCCAAGGCCAGTGGAGTCCTTTTCCCACTACGTTTTTTCGCACCACGGGCCTCCACCCTGTAGTAAGCCCCGACACCAAGGGCCACTAACCACGTGTAAGCCCCTATTTCCTCTTTGGGCTGCTCAACGCGTAATCCCCATTCCGCTTCTCACGGACGCACCCTTCGCGACGTGATCGTCTAGTCCCTGCTGCCTCTTGTTTCCCACACCGAGCATGACTCACGTGGGCTAAGAGCGCGCACCGACCATGACATCCTCTTATGGGCCGCCTCAGAGCGTAAGACCCATCCTAGCGAACTACGTGGACTTTGATTCCCCGCCACAGGGATACGTAGGAAGCCTCCACGAGGTTCAATCCCACCACCCAGTTGTTCTGACCTCCTCACATCGGTTCACTGTCCACCATGGGCCGCCTCAGAGCCTAAGCCCCATACCCACCTTGGGCCGCCTCAGAGCGTAAGCCCCACATGCCCTCGTCCCGCATGACGTTAAACTGTATGCCCTCATCCCGCATGACGTTAAACTGTGTTCCTCTTCATGGGTCGCCTCAGAGCGTAATCCCCATCCCAGCGAACTACATGGACTTTGATCTGTGCTAACGCATGGTACGTAGGAAGCCTCCACGAGATTCAAGCCCACCACCCGGTCGTCCTGACCTCTCCATGTCAGTTCCCCGACCACCTTGGGCTACCTCAGAGCGTAAGACCCAAATATTCCGTCCCGCATGATGTTAAACTGTATTCCGTCCCGCATGACGTTAAACTGTATTCCGTCCCGCATGACGTTAAACTGTATTTCGTCCCGCGTGACGTTAAACTGTATTTCGTCCCGCGTGACGTTAAACTGTATTCCGTCCCGCATGACGTTAAACTGTATTTCGTCCCGCGTGACGTTAAACCGTGTTCCGTCCCGCATGACGTTAAACTGTATTCCGTCCCACGTGACGTTAAACCGTATTATGTCCCGCATGACGTTAAACTATATTGCGTCCCGCATGACGTTAAACTGTATTCTGTCCCGCATGACGTTAAACTATATCCCCCCTCTTGGGTCATCTCAGAACGTAAGCCCCATGTCTCACTCCACCATCCATCCTGATCCTTACCCGGGTCACCACATCCCGGTGAGATCATGCCACCCTTTCCCACTCCATGATCTATGGGAAGCCGCCCACATGCTGGCCCCAACATCGGTGTTCCCCCTATGGATCCTTCAACCCAATCCGTCTTCGCAAGACGTTAAACTCGCGACATACCCCATGTTAAACATGGTAAGATGAGGAAAACCTCATATGGTACACATTCCCTGCGTTCGATGTGGGATGCCTCGGGCTTCCGCGCCCTCGAGAAGCCCTGTGATAAGGGACCCAAGACAGACATGCTGACGATGCCCCAACGTGACCATTCTCCTCACCGCAGGTTGCTGTCCCGACAAGACCCCTTGGAACATCTTGACGGAAGTAGCGTAATTAACTGGCGTCCATGTAGATATGGCACCGGGAATGAGCTTCACGAACCCGTCTTAAATCTTTGAGGGAGACCCGGACTAGGTAATGAGCTCCGAGGAGGAATCCATGGAAGGAAGAACCGACATCCCATCATCCCGGTTTCGATCAAGGAGTAGACGTCCCTGAACAAGGAACAGATTCCACCCGCCTTTGGAAAGCGGGAATGCGGGACCACAAGCAGCGCATCCTCCCGGCGGACGGACGCGCGCGCCCCGGCGAAAGCGTCGGAAACAATATTGAATATAAATGATATTTATATCATATTTTAAATTCTTTAAATCAATTATATAAGTATAAGGACCAAAGATATAACAAATTAAGATGCATGTGAAGAACAAAGCAGATATCACCCGAAGTGAAACCTTAACATAGAATTGTTAACAAGAGGGTAATATAAAGTCATAATAAAACCATATATATTATTATATATAATAATATGGTTCTTAAATATATTTATAATAAAATTATATTTATTATATAGGAATTTTTTATGAGTACGAAGAGTCAAGATACAAGGTAAGGGAATTTTAACTCACTTTTTACTTCTGTGAGATACATGCCTTATTCATCACTCATTTATTTTTTGTGGTGTATATACTACACATTAATTTATTCTATGATTATTATAATTAAATTTATTTTTATTTAAATATCCATTTTATGATCTTTATTTCTTGGGTTTTATGGTTAAAAAGTTACCAAATCAGTAAAGTAATTTTTTCTCAATTTTCCTTCTTTGAGACACATGTTTTGTTATGCACCTATGTTATTTTATGAGGTGTATAAGATTCCAATTGACATGTTAAATCATGAATATAATTATTTTTCATGAAATTTTAGGCTCCATTTAATTTCATTTTCTTACATGGGTAGTATGATTCAAAGTTACTAAGTTCTAAGAGTTTATTGAAACAATCTCATATTTTATTAAGATTTTTTATGACTATGAAATATTGTGATCCGTCAATCAAGAAATCTCATTATTTTTCTTAAATTATAGTTATTTATTTTATATCCAAGTAATTTTACCATTTTTACACTCTTTGGTATATAATATGACCAAGAATATTTTTTTAAGAAAGTTCAATTTTACCTCTCTCTTCAGTCGGAAATTTGTGTTCCTTCAAAACCAAGTTTTTTAAAAGGTTTTACAAAAATATTATACTATTATCCTATGATATTTAGAATAAACTTTTACCCATGTTTTATATTTTAAAATAAAAATGATTTTTAAAAAGTAATCTTCTTATTTTTTTCTGGTCAAGGCACTTTTCTAAACTTTTTATGGTGCAAAAGGAATGTTCGACATGTTTGGATTTACCCACCATCATGACAGAAATTCCCTTGAATATTTCTTTAAAATATTAAAAAGTTTTTTTAAAGAAAATTTTTTCCTAATATTCTGTAAATTATTTTTTTAAGTGGTTTTCAATGAAAATGGTCTGAAAATTTTCATTATGTTTAAAAAGTGTTTTTAAATGATTTTCAAAACTTCATTTATAAGTTTCAAAAGGATTTTTCAAAGAAAAGGATTTTGATGATTTTCAAATATTCTTTTATAATTTTTCATAGTATTTTCAAATAAATTTTTTTTACAAATTTTTTCAAGATTATTTTATAAGTTTTCAAGGTAAAAGGTTTTTCAAAAAAATTAAATATTTCTTTTTAACTTTTCATAGTATTTTTAAAGAAAAAGGTTTTCAAAATGTTTTCAAGCTTGTTTTATAATTTTTTAAGGAAAAGGGGTTTTCAAAATGTTTTCAAGATTTCTTTATAAGTTTTCAGAGTATTTTTAAAGAAATGTATTTCAAAATGATTTCAAGATTTATTTATAAGTTTTAAAAGAAAAAGGTTTTGAGAATGTTCTCAAATATTCATTTAAAATCTTTTCAATTTTATTTTCAAGAAATTGTTTTTCAAAAATGTTTTATGTTTTAAAAATAATTTTTCAATAATAAAGGATAATTTTATCAAGAAATGTTTTTAAAATATATTTCAAAATCATTTCCCATCTAAGATGACATCTGTTGGTGTTACTCATGCCTTATTAGCAGTATTTCCTAGGGTTCCATTCAATTATTTTTCTAAATATTTTAGGTTTTAATGGAATAACATTCATAAATCCCATTTTTATTTAATGGGTTATATGTTTATGAAATATGTTTCTATTTCACAAGTTATATTTCTATGAAACCTGCTTCTTTTCACAGGTTATGCTTTGATAAAATGATTATGAAACCTGTTTATTTTCCATATGTTAGGATAATATGCATGTTTATGATACCCATTTCATTTCATGGGTTATTTTATAATTAATTTTTATGATCTTGTGGCGCATTTATGTATGATTTCATTATGAGATGTACGGGACTAGTATCTCTCGCCAATGCATTGGGTAAATATTTATATCACATGAGATAGACTAAGATGGTATTGGGAGTGAACCTGGACTACTAAGATAGCCATGGGAGTGAACCATGACTACCAAGATTGTATGGGGATAGAACTCATACTACTAAGATGGTATTGGGAGTGAACCTTGACTACTAAGATAGCCATGGGAGTGAACTATGACTACCAATATGGTATAGGGATTGAACTCATAGTACTAATATGGTCTTGGGAGTGAACATTGACTACTAAGATATCCATGGGAGTGAATCATGACTACTGAGATGATATGGGGAGTGAAACCATACTACTAAAATAGTCTTTGCAATGATGAATTGACTACTATGGAAATCATTTTATGTGATTAAGTGCCTACCACAATTCCATGTCTTATTCCTATGTTATGATTTCATGGATTATGTTCTTTATTTACTTATGATTCATGTCTTATGAAGTTTTGATATTTATTCCATGATTCATATTTCTGATCTTATGATATGAAGGTTATGTTCTTATAATGTTATGATCATGTTCTCATACCCCTATGCTCGTATTTATGCTTACATGTCTCCCTTGTTTACCCTTACTAAGCATCTGAGCTCACCCATTTTTATGTTGACTTCTGTAGTTTATGAAGATATGTATTAAGTATGATGTGTCTAATAAGGGTTCTATTCATGAAGAACCTAGTGGGAGATAATGTTACTCGATCATGTACCAGTTTTTATGTTTCCAGGTTTCCAAAGTCACTAAACTAATGTGGTCATTGGGTGTATGTTTGTATAATGTTTTAAGTATTACAAAAATGTGATGTAATGTATATGTACGTTAAGACTGGGTTTTTATAACTATCATCGTAATATATGACTTTAGATGATAGCAAGATCTTGGTGTACAGGTTTGATGGAATAGATTTTGGCTTTTGGAGAATATAGATGGAGGAACATATCATTTAAAATGACTTGGATATTCCTGTAAATAGAAAATGTTAAGAAAATATAGAGAAGGATAAATGGGAAAGTTTGGATAGGAATTAATTGGAACTGGTGAGGAAGTATTTAGCATGTAATGTTTCCTTGAACATCCAGGATAAGAAAACTACAATGGAAGTTATGAAGGAGTTCATGGATATGCATGAAAATCCAATGGAAATTAAAAAAAATTGTGATTTGGTGATTGTTTAGCCTAAGGATATTACAAGGAAGACTAACTACTAAACACATAAGTGAATTCAACATTATTTAAGGGCAGTTCAAGTTAGTAAAGGTTAATTTCAAGAATATTGTGCAAAAACTACTCCAACTTCCATCACTTCCAAACAGTTATGATGCTATGGTAATCTTGGTTAATAATTATAATGTAAAATAGACTTGTTAGTAGATGATATCTAAAACCTTATCCTTAATGAGGAGAAAAGGTAGAGGAAAGTACAAACACTATATAGAAATGCTCTTAATGCTAAAGGATGAGGAAAACTACCTCAACTAAATCAAGTCTATTAGAAGAATCTATCAAAACATAAATCTTTAGAAAGAGGGAAAATTCATGGAAATTTGTCTATTCCTGGTCCTACCTGTTGAAAGTGTGGAAAAATAAACACCTCAAAATGGATTTTCAAAGTCACAACGCAAGAACTAGAATATCATAACCTTTATAAGCTCAAATTTTATTAGTATAATGAAATAATTAAGCAGCCAACAATTTTTCAGAGTGAATATTTAGGTGGAGTTATTAGTGGTTGACTCAAGAGAATCATTTCACTCAAATGAAAAACATGGATGCATGATGAAATATATATCCAAAAAAATTGAAAAGTTAATATAATGGATGATAAATCCTTGAATGTTGTTGGAAAAGGTGATATGAATATTTAAATTAATAATGGTGGATTCTTGAAGTTGATAGAAGTAAGGAACATCCAAGCTTTAGGAAAAATCTTATTTTTGTTAGGAATCTAGATGAAGTAGGGTATGGAACTACCATTACCAGTATAAAATGGAAATTTACATAGGGATCAATGGTAGTTTCAAGAGGATTCAATGATGGAACTCTATACTTTACCAAAAGTTAAGAAAGAATTACAGTGGTTGAAAGTATATCATTGGAATATCTGAAGATTTGGCATTGTAAGTTTGATCACTTCAGTGATAAGAAAATGAAATTTATAATGTAAAATTTCAGAATTAAGCTTGATCTCATGGAAATAAGAAATTGTTAAAGTTGTTTTCTAGGAAAATAGAGAAGTTTTTCCTTCAACTTTGATGGATGGAATCCCAAATCCTAGAAGTTATAGCTAGTTCACTCGTATGTTTGGGGGACTACCTCTGCTCAATAATTCAAAATTTTGGCTAAGTTCATAAATTTCATTGATTATGCTACATTAAAAGTATGTATTTACTTTTTAAAGAATAATTATAATTATTTTCTTTCATTTTTACAGTTTAAATATTTGGTAGAAAGGGAGTTCAGTTGGAAGTTGAAATTCCTTCACACTAACAATGGTGGTGAGTACACCAGAGACAACTTCCATAATTTCTAATAGAAAAATGAAATAAGGCCTGAGAAGATATTGCTTAAAACACCATAATATAATGAATTAATTGAATTAATAAAGTTTATTTTGATATATAAATCTCAAAGTATGTGACTACATAGTGGAATGTTTAAGGAAATTTGGTCAAAGTCACTCAATACAGTAGGATACTTAGTCAATAGAAGTCCAACATTGGTATTTGGGTAGGAACTTTTTAAGAAGTTGTGTTATGGTAAACAACTAAAATTTTTCCAACTTAAATTCTTCAAAATCATAAAATATATGCATGTAGATACTAAGGATCATGACAATATTATGGTTAATTCTAGAGTTTGTTTCTTCATTGGGTATGGTAGTGAGAACTTCAGCTATAGACTGTGGTATGATGACAAGAGACAATAATCATAATATGAGATGTTAAATTCAATGAAGGGATACTATGGAAGGATAAAAAGATAGTGGATAAAGATGTTGAAGTAAATAAATCAAAAATTTAATTTTAATTTGATTTTAGTAAGAGTGTTGAAAAATCGTAAGTTCTGGAGAACTTAGATTAGAGCATCAGAAGTCCAGGAGTAAGACCAACAAAAGAAGTGATAAAAATCAAGAAGGGTTGAAGCTTGAGTTGTAACATTAGAAGTTAGGGATTAATAAGTTAGAGTACCATAATATCAGGTACTAGAATAAATATATTAGTTTATTAGTTCAAAGTAGCCAACTTAGTTGATAAGATCAATTATATTTAGAATACCAGTTCAAAGGTTTGGGGATGGTATTAATTTTATTCTATTAATGGATACTAGAGAGCCTAAAATTTTATGGGAAGTATCTTCAATTAGTAACTAAATTTAATAGAATTTGATAATGAATAAAGAGATTTATTCATTAAAATCCAATGGAACTTGTAAGTTGATATAGTTACCAGAAGGTACAAAGGAACTTGAAAATTAATAGGTTTATCAAATAAAGGAAGTGGTTGATGGAAATAAGTGTTACAAGGCATGGTTGATGGTGAAGGTATTTCAATAAAGATAAGGTATTTATTTTCATAAAAATATTTTCATTAGTATTTGATTATTCATCTATCTAAATAATGATAAGTATGGTGGTATCTGAAGATTTATACTTAGAATAGATGGATGTAAATACATCCTTCCCTAATGGATATTTGGAGGAAGAAATTTACATTAAAAAACTGATAGGTTTAATAAAATATTGAAACTTTAAGTTGGTTTTCAAGTTGAATAAAAATATTTATGGACTAAAGAAATATCATTGACAATGGAATCAAAATTTTGATTCATTTATATTGGATGAAAGTTCCAACAAGTGAAATTTAGATCATTGTTATTACCAGAAGAAGTGGAGAAATGGAAAATTCAACATACTATTGTTTTATTTGGAAGACATGATTATTGTTGGTCTATCAGTCCAGTGGATTCAGAATCCAAAAGTTAATATGTATAAAATATTTTATATGAATTATCTTTTCAATTCTATGAAAATATTGGGGATACATATCAAAAGAGATTGGAAGGTTGTAACTTTAATTTTATCTCAAAATGGCTATATTTGTAAGGTCATCATAAGATTAGAGATGATTATATATAATCTAGTCTCAAATACTCTTATTAGACACTCTAAGTTATCTAAGTCATAGGAACCTGCAATATAAGAAGAAAGGCAAGACATGGAGAAAGTTTCATATGCATCAGCTATCAAAATTGTTATATATGTAATGATTTGTACTCAATTGAATATAGTATATGCAATTAGATTTGTATGTTAATACATGTTTAATCCAAGAAATTTACAATAAGGGGCTGTAAATTGGATCCTTTTATATTTTAAAGGAATTGAAGATACATATTTGTGATTTAATGAGGAATATTCATTATATAGATTTGTGGATGTGGAATTTGTTGTATATTTAAATACCTAGGAGAGAATGACTGGAGATATGTTTACCTATGGAGGAACAGTGATCAATCAGTCTTCTATATTGTATTAGATTATAACTTTAAGTGTAATAAGAGATAAATATGTAGTTTTAATGGAATCTAGGAAATAAATTATTTAACTTATGTTTTTTCTAAAGGAACTTAAGAGAAATTGTGAAGGAGGAGTTATTTTCTATGATTTACAAATTGAAATCCACTTGGATAAAAATTTAGTGCTCCATGCAAGGATAAATAATATATAATTGAAGTATCATTTCATCATAAATTTTTTAGAGGATAAAGAGAAATATCTATGGAAGATAGAAAGAAGAAAAAATTTGGTGGATATGTTCACTTAAGAGATAGTTTTAGAAAGACTAAGGCGACATCATGCCTTAGTGGGACATGGGTGATTTGAATGAGAAGGTGAAAAAACAATGCTTGTTACAAAGGAAAGGAAAAAAAGAGTAATTTTCTAATGATGGAGAGTTTTTGAGGTTCCTTGAAACAAGTATTAAAGTGGGAGATTTTTAGAATGTATATCCTAGTTTCAGTTCACCAGAAGTGTGTTCATTAGAATTTTTTTCATTGAAAATTGTATAGCAGAAAATGGAGTGGCTTGGTGTGAAGTCAACAGTAAGACTTCTCCTATTGGAAGTGAGGTCATCAGAAGTTTCTTAACTTCCACTTATAAAATCTTACCTTGATTTGAGTTCATTATATAATAATGAAGTTAACTAGAAAAATGATAGTTGTTCTCAGCTCAGCAAAATTATGTGAAAATATAATGGTTTGATATAGGTATCACTGATTTGATGGATCTTCTTAGGATGTTATTCTTTGTAATATATGATTTTTGGGGAGAATGTATTATTGGTTTTACTGGTTTAATGTTATTATATAAGTATTATGACCTTGGTGAATTATGATTCAAGATAAATCATTTATTTTTTAAATTACTTGTACTTACTAATATGTTTGTAATTATTTTTTAATAACATTTTTTAATGGAAAATGTTACAATAGTGTTTCTTTCATGCATGTATGACACATTTTACAAATAATGTAAAATTTACTTGTTTTATTTACTTGTTATTTTTTCATTTATTTCATGTGTGTGTGAAATTTTTACTTAGTGTGGTGAATAAGGTGCTTTGATTTTCTAGTTTTAGTACACTTAATAATTTGAGTAAGTTCCATAGGTTTCAAGTTTATGTAATTTGATACACTAAATTTCTAGAGGATTGAGGCATAGAAAGTTCTAGTGGTTTTACCAGATGTATAGGTGGTCAAATTTCTTACCCAACACTTAGTATTTATCTAGAAAATTAAGTGTTAGTTACATGTCACACCATGCTTACTCTTGTGTGGATTTTGGTTTCATAAAATTTTAATCCTTTTCATAAAAAGATTTTATATACCTTATACATGCTATTTATTTTGATATGTTTAAATATAATTGAATTTAAATTTGGGTTATTAATGAAAACTATGAGTTTTTTAAATATTAACACATCAATATAGTTTGAACATATTGATTTGGTGGAAGGAATAGGTATTCAAAACTAAATCATTAGAATCACGCATAAATGTAAAGGCAACACATGATATTGGATGGTGAGATAATAAAAAAAATTAAATATATTAATTATTATATTCTGGAAAAATAAAACACTTGTCAAAACCTTGATCATATAAATAGATAGGTCATGCAAAAACTGGGTGCCCATGAATTATCATGTGTAAGGAAAGAAGGTTATAAGGGACCCTAATAGGATTAGGTTCCCATGTCTAGAATAATATTTGGGTCACACTTATCTTGGAAACCGTAATAGTATTAGGATACCTAACGAATAAAGTTAAGATGATCCATGAAATATTGGGCAAGTAGTTTTCCACACAACTATTGAAGATGCATATATGATATGATTGGAATGATGGTCAACCTAAATAGATGGTGATAAAAGAAATGATAAATAAAAATAAAGCTAATTAAAATACATATATTCTCCCACTAATGGGTATGATTTATTTAAAAAGGTCTTTTCATTTTAATGGGATCATATTTAATAAAATTACTTATTAAACGATAGTGAAAATTTATATTCATTTGATAAAATATTATATTATAGTTAAAATTCCATAATCATCATTATAAATGACCTTGAGATCAATCATTGAAAAGGTTAATCTTAGTAGAATCAATTTCCTAGACTAATAAAAAAAATTTGAGAATCATACATGAGTAAAAATAAAATTCTATATATTAGATAAATTCCTTCCTAAGTATCTAAATATTGAATTTTTTCAACAATTGGATCTATAGATGCTTATAAGAAGCATAAAAGGGTTCACTTGAGGGTTAAAATGAATTTTTTAGATGATAAATAACTTAATGAACTTTAATATCCATTAATTTACTGATGCACCCAATTTGTGTATACATTTCCATATATATAATTGAAGATAAAAGCATGTTTTCAGAAAATATTTGTGGTTTCATGAACATGTTCTTTGATTTTGGTGAATCTGTTTACTTGCAGGAGCTTTCTGTCTTTATACACGGATCAAGGGAAGTTTGTGAAATTTTTGAAACTACACGGCATGTACTTTCTAAACACGCCATGTACATCCAGACAAGGACACAGACCAAAGCAGGGAGTACACACCCATGTCTACCAGGAAGAGATGCATGTCGTGTGGGTCGGCGCTACACGTCGTGTCTGCTATTCTAGAAGGGGTTGGTGGCGCTACACACCTTGTATGGCGGCTCTACACTCTGTGTTCACTCAACTTGCAGGCGGCGCCGTGTGCAAAAGTCAATAACGGCGTGCTCGGCCACCTGCCAGCAGAGAAAATGGCGTCAATACACGTTGCTGAAAAGTACACGGCGTGTACTTTATATACACCCCATGTACTTTATTTTTCTATAAAATGAGGCATTGGCCTATGGATTTGGGGAGTTCAGAACCATTGGAGGAGGGAGAAGCTCTGCTACCACCATTCCCAAAGCCACCGAGGTGCCGTCATTCCGCTATTCCACCATTCCACCCTCCGATACTCTACCTCAACGCCTACACGATAAATCTGTCATGTATCACGTGTGTCATTTCTCTCCTAAATTCTATGTGTAACTAAACCCCTCATGTTAGGGCTATGGATGATGGGATCATAATTTTTATATTGTTTTATATAGTTGTGTTTGAATCGTTGTAATTCATCTTACTTTTCTTAATCCACTGTCTAATATAACTGAGAATTCTTAACCGGACCAAGGGAAGGATTCTCAGCGATAAAAAAGAAAAGTAACGGTGAAAACATCCATGACCATTGGAAAGTTTTCACCGATTCAAGTAATCGACTGGACGTAATAAAGAATTAAGGACATCGACTACTGGACCAAGGAGTCAACTGCTCTAATTCCAAACAAGAGGAACCGGACCAAGGAAATCTTGTAACAAAATGAAATCTTGAATGATTGAATTATTATGAATAGCATAACCATTTAAACAATCTGCATAAGAACTCCTTATTCACCATAGCCCTGACACGTCTTTTCTTTCCATTTCTAATAACTCTTTAAATTTACCCGTTGTTTTCTTTCAAACTATATCCATTATTCAAATTAAATTCGTTTAGTTTAAATCAAAACCCAAAAATCAACCCAAACGTTTCTAAATTTTGCATACTTCACCTAATTAAGTATTAACTTAATTAAATTCATGCACGCCATGGTTCCCTGTGGATCGACCCTGAACTTATGCTATACTAAAGTTCTAAGAATGGGTAATTAATTTGGGATGCATATAACTTCAATCAACGACAAGTGTAGACAATTTACTCAATATGATTGGGTGTGTAAATGACTTGGAGAGCCATGGGTCACAGATCATGCTTGATCTATCCATATAATTCATTCTCTAATCACCATTAGAAAGGTTATGACAATTTATTATTAATTACAACATAATTGATTTCAATTTTTTATCTAATTGCTTCAAATTGTTGAAGAAACCGAGTAAAACATGTGATGTCTAGGATTTAGTGTTATGTAAATAGTATATAAGGATAAAAATTTATGACAAAAAATTATATTGAATGGTTTAATAGTTATCTTTGGTCATTAAAATATAAATAAGGTGTCAAGAATTATGGGTATTGTTTCTTCCACAAACTAACCTAGGTCGAGCTAACATGTCACTCTAGTTGTACCTCAAACCTAGTATATTTTTTTAGCTTCTCTAACCTGATACTTAGAGTCCACCTGAGATTTATCACTCAATCATATAAAATTAGGCCTTTTCTTGATTCACCTTGCATCAATTCTCAATTTGAAAGTATACATAAGAGTCCTCATGTGCATTGAAGTTCCCATACAGGGGGTAAGATAATAATTCTCAGTAATCCACCACCAATATTGGTATTTAATATCTGGTATCATAAAAATTGTATTAACATGTGATATGTTTAGCCTATATGAATAAAAAAATTGTAATAAAAATAAATAAATGAATAAAAGAATAAACAAAACACAACCCTAGAGTTATAATGTTCCTGTAAGAACTAGTATTTTCTATGAGGTATGGAACCTTTTTATTTCCATTAATTTCTTCAGTTTTATCCTTATGGGAGTGCCTAGTGGGGTCACAGAAGAAATAGAGGTGTCCAAATCTTGTACAGAGCCTGAAGCCTAATATTTTTGGAGGAGGAATATAGACCACATGATTAGTAGAAACTATGTATCCCAGTCTGGACAGTAAGATCATATCATGTAGGTTGGTTCGGTGCACTCTCCAGGGCTACATGGTTTGATGAAACCATGCAACCTAGGTTTTCCATCCATGTGTTTACTTTGGACTTTCTAACAGAGGGAAATTGCATGGTCGGTGCATAGTTTGTCTAACCATGCACTATGAACATGAGAGGGGTCTCTTGAGGTAGTTCTTGGTGCAAAATTGGCACATAGTTTGGCCGACTATGTGGCCAAACCATGTGCCATTTAAAATTTGGATAAAATGACCATTTTCCATTAAGGGATTTAAATGTTTAAACCTATTTACTTTTTTATTATTTCCTCCATTAGCCAACCCCTCTCCCTCTAGTTGAATCTACCTCTCAAGACATTGATCTAGGATTTGATCCCATTTCACTATTAGATATCTGAATCAAGATTCATTCATCTCATTGGATATCCACTTGTGATTTCTATATTACTTAGGCTCATTTATTCATTTTTTGTTTTATTGATGTTTTTTTTGTGCAAGATAATATGCTCTATTTCTAAGGTTTTCATCCATTATTCCATTTTCTTCTAATCTAAACCAAATCAAAGGTTGATGTTAGACAAGTGTTCTTCTATGGTCATGGGGTACGTGGTATATATCCTTTCCCTCAAAGTTTGGTTGTTTATACCCTATTTTCATTGTGCCACATGTCAGACCTTCCAAGTGTTTCTTCATAAATTAATAAACCCTTGATTTAAATGTTAAATTCATATTTAAGAAATGTCATGGTACCCTTACATAAGTTTAGAGGTTGTTGGCCTCAACCTGAACCACCTGTGGGGTGGGTTCTTCCCTTTTACCATGAATATTTCACCCTTGTGATTTGTTAAGCTCACTTTACATTAATAGGAATTGAATATAGAAATAAAGTGGATTTTTAAAGGTTATAAGCACCATATAGAACCTTATAATTTGTATATGAAATGGATGAAATGGATTATTATTTGGATTGTATATGATCATGAAGGTATTTGGGAATTTATTAATGAAATGGTTTTTGAAATTTTGAATAAATTAGTTGTGGTGATAGTGGATGTTGCGGTATGGCACTCACAACCCACTCGGATACCTTGGACATTTATACTCCATGGATCTGACCTACTAGGATTCCTTGGAAATTTCTACTCCTTGGATCTGGTTTACTTGGTTTACTTGACCTAATAGGATTCCTTGTGCATTTCTACTCCTTGGATCTGAACTACTAGGATGCCTTGGACATTTCTACTCCTTGGATATGATGGCCTTATTTGTATTCATTGGACATTTCTACTCCTTGGGTCTAGTTTACTCTGCTTATTTAGATTCCTTAGACACTTCTACTTGTTGGATCCAATTTACTTGAATCACTTGAATGCCTTGGAAATTTATAATCCTTGGATCCTGGCCATGTTGGTCTAATGTTTTATCACTCAGCATATTCCATTGATTATGCTTAGAAAGCTTTATAGTTTTCCATTATGATATTGTTTCTTAATCATAGTGAGCTTAGGTAGATTAGAAAGTCTCACTTCTACTTTTATTACTTTTATTCATGTTATATCTACACACTAATTCAGCTTATATGCACAGACTGGACATGTTATAAACACCATTGGTGGTGTCTTACGGAGTGTTATCTCACACCATGTTCAGTCCATTGTTCAGTACCTGGAAAGACATCATGGATTCAGGTAGGGATAGGGTCAATCGCCTGCTTGATGATGCTTGATTGATTATTTAATAGGTTCATGGGAGCATAAGACTAAGATATGGATTGTGATACTATCTGTAGATAGATTCTTTTTAGTATTTTTATACTTTTGATACATGCATTGTACCATATGCATGTTTCTATGTATTTCATGTCTTTTTTATAGCACCATGACATGCACATCATTTTTTATATGAAATTTCCCTTGGATGTAATAATTATTACTAATGTCTAGATGATTTTTATTCGGATTCTAGTTGATATTATGATTCTATATTTTTATTCGTTTATGATACTGATGTGTTACTTTGAACATGAGGGTATAATATCCCCCACCATACCATCGTAGGCCCTCCCTACTAGTCGGTATCTTCTAGCGTATAGGGAGGCACACTTGAGGCCATTAGACCCACCTTCTTGGGACACCATTTAGTGGATCCTAGGTCAGGATGTCACAAATTGGTATCACAGTAATTTCTTTCCTTTTGTCTTATCATTTGAGAATATTAGACAGGTGATTAGAAATGTGTCAGAGTTTGGTAATGAGTTGTGCATAGGAGTAGCTAACTCGCATATAGGGAAAAAACCAAATTACCTAGGAATGGGACTTGATGTTGTAGTTTATACCTATTATAGTTGATTTCATTCCACCATTGGGTGATGCACATGATATGTGAAGTTATTATTATTCTCACATTGGTTTAATTTTTCCCTTGAATTAGTGTGGAAAGGAAGCATTGATCATGCATAATTTTAGGAACCTTATAGGAATAATATTTCATGGATTATGCCATTCCATGTTGGTTTCATTGTATGACTACATGATACGTGTTGTATATACCATGAGTGATATATCTGTTATTTGATAAATACTTTTTCAGAAAATTGGGAAACATAATTGGTTACTTAATGTTCCTGCATCAACTTCATAGTGTTTTCTTATATATATTGATGTATACACCTTAAGAAATCAATTGTGTCATGTTTATCAATGGACCATTGGTCGTATGGGTTGGAATTTGTTTATGGCTGTGATTAAATAGGCACCAAATTTCAATTTATAAGGTGTATGGGACCTTATAAATTGGAAATGGTGATCTATATAATTCAACCATTTAAGAATATTTGTAATATAAATAAATATGAATTTAAATGACTTTAAATACTGAAATTAAAAGGTTTCCGTCAAATGGAGGATCTAATTGTAACTTAAAGGGTGTTTACTCAATAACTTATAATTGACACTCTATATATCGGACCCCCTAGTTTATAGAATAGAAATTAACACTGACCCAACCTTAGTAGTGAGATGTAGGTAGTATCTTGTGTGTTCTTATGACTTGTTTTTCACCCAAACCTAGATTTAGGAGAAATTAGAGGGGTTTTAATTGTTTATATGAAGTCTTGTACCAATAATGTTCTTATATTTGTTATATTTTCATAATCAAATCTTGTATGGGTCATGTGATTATAATTTGTAGAGATATTTCACCATAACAGCCTCCAATAGTGCACCAGTAGGGTGGTGATGACTATGATCTATAGGTGGTGGTCCCTGGGCCACCCATAGAACCTCTAGTAGTTCCACTTGTGGAATATCTGGTTATACTTGATATAGATATTGATTCCTAGTTTTGAGAGGGTTTCTTATTATTT
Source organism: Viscum album (assembly GCA_963277665.1). Lineage (NCBI taxonomy): Eukaryota > Viridiplantae > Streptophyta > Magnoliopsida > Santalales > Viscaceae > Viscum > Viscum album. Next base: position 2,133,199,889 of record OY728145.1, on the reverse strand, counting down.
ATGAATATTATTCAGGGAGACTCTCAGTCTGCCTTGATTATAGAAGAGTAGAAATGTGATATTTAGCAGCAGCATCCACCCATATTTTTGGGGGATGATGGACCATAGGTTGTTGAGTAATGGTTAGAGGAAATGCTATTTATTTTCAAGAATATTGATACACCTCCCGAGAGGAGAGTGAATCACACTGTGTATATACTTTGATATTCTTCCAAGAGATGGAAGAAAGTTATTACTTAGATGGATCATCATCTGGTTATGGCTTGGAGGGATTTATAGATGTAATTCTATGATTATTTTTATCCTAAGATGTGGAGGGATGATAAATCCAGAGATTTTATGAACTTAGAGTAGGGCACCTTATCATTTAAGGACTATTCTACCCATTTCATGGAGCTTGAGCATTTCGTACCTATTATGTTAGGTGATGAGTTATCTAAAGCTATGTGATTTTAGGATGGTACTAGGTATGAAATCCAATCATAGGTGAATGTATTTTGGTTTACTACCATATCTAGAATAGTAAATCGGGCACTTATTACCAAACTTAACCTGAGGGAAGATGGGGGTGAAGAGAAGTGTAGTTCAGCATATTGGCCCAATGGTGTAGTGTCGGGTGGAAGGAACTAATACTTTAAGATCCCCCATAAGGGTAATACTATCAAGAGAATAAGTTCTGTTAGTTCTGTTTTCTGTCATCAGTGTGGGAGGTAGGGACACATGATAAGCCAGTGTGATAGAAACTTAGTTGAGTGCTGAGCCTATGGCAGGTTGGTCTATCTATAATGGTTTTTTATGAATTTCCCTCTATCATCTATTAAGAGAGGTTCTCCTATAAATCCTCATTTGGGAGTAGGTTCAGTAGCTTCTCTTCAGGCAGGGAGCTAAAGTGTGATCGACCAATCAGGCTAAGGTGTTCTTCATGGATGAGGTATCCAAATACCAGAATTACAGCACCAGCAGAGTGGACCTACTTAGGGTAGTGAGGATATATCTTAGAGTTACATATTAAGCTAGATGTATACAATATAGCTGATACCTAAGGAGAAAAGTTTCAGACCTTCTATAGAGAGAGGTACTATCCTAGTAGCCTCTACATTAGTATGTTCTCGTTTCGATATAGGTGATTATCATTCCTTTATATTTGTGCCTATTTTGGAGAACCTTAGACTCAATGTTTATTTTTTATGTGGTTTATGACACTTGATACTCCATTGGGAATATGAATAGAGAGTGTACTTCAGTTCAGGGAGTTCCCCCTTGAGATAGGTGGGTGTCGCTTCATATGGGACCTCTTTTTCCTCGAGATAATAGGGTTTGATATCATTCTTGGGATGGATTGTTTGGTTCCCTACCATGATTACATTGATGTATATCATTGAAGGGTGAATTTAACATCACTATAGGGTGGTATTTTTTCACAAGGTTGAATGGGATGTCTAGGAAAGCTGAGCTGGACCTGAGCATCATGAGCTAGGAGGGATGACGGCCCAAATTTATAGCTTATATCTGGATGATCAGGGAATATTTTAGGCATATTTCCCTCTATTGGTAGATCATTTCAGGGAAATATTCCTAGATTACTTTTTAGGACTACCTCCCAAGAGAGAGGTAGAGTTTTCCATCGAGCTAATTCCTAGAGTTGTACCAGCATCCATTCCACCTTATAGGATGGATACTACTGAGTTGTAAGAGTTCAAGAGATAGCTATATGATTTAAAGGATAAGGGATTTATATGACCTAGTACTTATCCATGCATTTTTCTAGTCCTTTTTCTAAGAAGGTGGATAGTTACCTTCATTTATTTGTGGGTTATTGAAAATTTTATCAGTTTATGGTTAAGAATCAGTATTGTTCTCCTCATATAGACAACCCCTTTGACCAGTTATGAGGATCTAGGGATTTCTCTAAGATTGATCGAAGGTCAGGTTATCATCTAGTGCATGTTAGACCATTATATATACCATGTACAACATTCTATAACATATGTGGCTTGTATGAATATTTGGTCATGCTATTTGGTATCACGAATGCACCATCAGTTTTCATGGCACTGATAAAATAGGTTTTCATCCATATATAGATTTTTTTGTGGTGGTATTCATGGATGGAATCTTAGTGTATTCTCACACCCAACATGACTATTCCAAACATCTTGATATTGTATTGTATACACTGAGAGCGAATCAGTTATATTCTAAGATCACAAAATTCTACTTTTGGATGGATATGATTCATTTCTTGTGTCATTTTATCTTAAGTATCAGTTGACTCAAAGAAGGTGAGAACTGCAGTTTCCTAGGATAATCCAAAGAACATATTTTATATATGAAGTTTCTTGGGTTTATCTGATTATTAAATTCATTTCATATGGTACTTCTCATAATTAGCAGCACCTATAAAAGGATTGACTAATAAGGTGGTGAAGTTATCATTCTTTGAAGCCTATGATATAGCATTTCATAACTTTAATGGGATATTGACTTCAACATCAATCATGATTATTCCAGAGCTAGGTAGAAGTTATACAGTATACTTTGATGCATCGGGTATTGGGATAGGATCAGTTATGATAAAGTGGGATTGATTCATAGAATATAGGTCTCTTCAGTTGAGGCCACAAGAGAGGAAATACCCAACACATGATCTCATGTTAGTTGATGTTGTTCATGTCCTTCATTTTTGGATGCATTATTTACTAGGAGAGAATTTTGTTGTGTTTACAGACCATCAAAGCGTCAAGTACATATTTATACAGTTTGAATTGAATTTTAGGTAGTGAAGGTGGGTTGAATACCTATAATCCTTTGACTTTGATCTTGCTTATACACATGGAAAGGGAAATAAAGTTGTTGATGCTCTGAGTAGGAGGACTTAGACACAGGTGGTTTGGTAGGTTATTAGTGAGTAGAAACTTATGATATGGTTGTTTTAGATTCAAATAAATTTTTATGACCATCATGGATAGTCTATAATTTCATCATTATCAGTGAAATCCTTACTTCTAGAGAGAGTGAAGATAAAGAAACTATCAGATTCTAGGGGCTTGGTCCTATAGGAGACTATTACAGGATAAGACCCACTTTCTGGTTGGTTCATTGATCAGAATGAGTTATTTTACATTCATGGACGCATCTGGGTTCCTTCAAAAATCCAAGAGGATTTTATGTAAGAGACTCATTTCTCTATATGGGTTGTGTATCCTGGTCTTACCAAGATGTATCATGACTTACACCATCAAAACTAGTGGTCGAAGATGAATTGGTAGATTGATGAGTTTATTACTTGGTGCTCTACCTGTCAGCAGGTGAAGGCAGAGCACCAGCAACCAGTATGGATTTTATAGTCATTACCTATTCCTAAGTGGAAATGGGATGACATCACCATGGATTTTGTGATGGTATTTCCTATATCACCTTAGGATAGTGACTCTATATGGGTGGTCATAGGTAGGTTGGAAAAGGTTTTACATTTCTTACCTATTCAAGAGACCTTGTAATTGGATGATCTTAGGAGGCTCTAAATTTTTGATATCATACACCTCCATGGGGTTCCAAATTCAATGATATCAGACAGATATTCTCAATTTGCATCACAATTCTAGCAGGGGTTGTAGAAGACACTAGGTTCATAGGTACTGCTGAGTAAATCATATCACCCACAGAACGATGGTAAGTCTAAGCATACGAGATAGGTTTTGGAAGACATGCTCTGAGAATGCATACTTGAATTCCAATGTTCTTGGGAGAAACACTTACCTCTCATTGATTTTTCTTATAATAACAGCTTCCAAGATACCATACAAATGAATCCTTATGAGGCCCTATATGGTAGGTCGTTTCGTTCACCCCTATACTGGTTAGAGGTGGGAGAGGTAGCACTACTGGGTCCTCATATTTTTTAGGATACTTTGGATCAATTTCAACTTATTAGGAAGCGGATGTCTGTAGATTAGTCTAGATAGAAGTCACACATTGATCATCATTATCGACCACTAGATTTCAAGGCAGGGAGTCGGGTTTTCTTACAAGTTTCACCTAAAATGGGGAATAGGTGGATTCAAAAATAAGGGAAGTTTTCACCTCATTACATTGGTCCCTTTGAGATTCTAGAGAGATTATGGTAGGTAGCATATCGGTTTCAGTTACCTAAAAGGTATTCAGTCATGCATGACATCTTCCATGTATCTCAGCTTCACTAATATCGTTATAATCTATCACATGTTCTTCAACCTGATGAGGTTGAGTTGGAGGTAGATACATCCTTTGAGGATAATCCTATCCATATTATTGAGAAAGGCATGAAGGTTTTGTGAGGACAGTCGGTTCCTCTAATATGAGTGTTATGGCAGCATGGCTCTGTATAAGGTGAGACTTGGGAGCGGGAGGTTGATGTATGTGCTCAGTGGATGGAGTTGTTCTCAAACAATGTTTGACCACACATGGAAGGGAAATTCAAGAATGAATTACTTTAAGGTGAGAATTTTGTAAAAACCCTACTTTTCTATGAGGTACAAAACCTTTTTATTTTTGTTAATTCCTTCAGTTTTATCCTTATAGGAGTTCATAGTGGGGTTATAGAGGAAACAAGGGTATCTAGGGATTGTACAAAGCCTAGATCTTGAGATTTTGGAGAAGGTAGCTGGGTTTCATGGTCATTAGAAACCATGAAGCCCAGTCTGCATGGTAAGATCAAACTATGTAGGGTGGTCTAGTGCACTATCTAGGGCCACACAGTTTTATGAAAATGTGGGACCCAGGCCACATGCCCATACATTTTCTATAGACTTTTTAATAGAGGTAAAATGCACAGTCGGTTCATGGTTTGTCTAAATATGTTCCATGACCATGTGAGGGGTCTCTTGATGTAGTTCTTACACATGGTTGGCACATGGTTTGGACAACCATGAAACCAAACCAAGCACCCTTTAAAATTTCAGTAAAATGAACCTTTTACCTTAAGGTCTTTAAATATTTAAACCTCTTTCCAAATTTTGTATTTCCTACAGAGGTCATCCCCTCTCCTCCCTTGTTGAAGCTCCCTCTCAAGCCTTTGAGATAGTCTTTGATCTCGTTTCACCATATGAAGTCTAAATCAACAGCTATTAATATTATTAGATAGACATTAGTAAGTTCTCAATTCCTTAGTCTCCTTTCATCATTTGTCTTTATATCAATGACATTGTTTTGGTGGAATCTAATATTCCCTATTTATAGGTTTTTCATCTGTTCTTTCATTTTCTTTTGATATGGACCGAATCATACTCTTAGAATGGATGAGTGTTCTTCTATGGGAATAAGGTGGGTGGTATATACTGTTTCCCTAAAAGTATGTTTGTCTATACCATGGTTTCATTTTTCCGCATGTCAGACCTTTTGAGTGTTGCTTCCTAAATTAATAAATACTTGAGTTAAATGTTAAATTCATGTTTAATACATGTCATGGAACCCTTACATAAGTTTGGAGGTTGAATACCTCAACCTAAACCACCCATGGGGTGGGTTCTTCCCTTTGACCATGAACATTCCACCATTGGGGTGTGGTGATCTCACTTTACATTAATGGTCATTGAATATGGTGATAAATTGGATTGTTAAAGGTGGTTAGAACCTTATAGAACCTTTTCATTTGTTTATGAAATGTATGAAATGGCTGATTCTTTTACTTGTATATAATCATGAAGAGATTAGTGAAATAATTAATAAATGGTTTATGAAATGGTTAATGAATTGGTTATGATGATAATAGATGTTGCAGTATAGAACCGACAACCCAATAGGATTCCTTGGACATTTTTACTCCTTGAATCTAACTTACTAGGATGCCTTGGAAATTTATAATTCTTGGATCTAGTTTACATATTTACTTGACCTAATAGGATGTCTTGGACATTTCTACTCCTTGGACCCAAACTACTAGGATGCCTTGTACATTAATACTCCTTGTATCCAATGACCTTATTTGGATGGCTTGGACATTTCTAATACTTGGATCTAGTTTACTCAACTTACCTGGATGCCTTGTACATTTATACTCCAAGGTTCCATCTTATTTGGATGTCTTGGAAATTTTTACTCCTTGAATCCAGTTTACATGACCCACTTGGATGCATTGGATATTTCTACTCCTTGGATCATGTCCATGTTGGTCTAATATTTGATAACTCGGTATAGGTAGTTGATGATGTTTACCATTATTTACAGTTAACCCTTATGCTATGTTTGCTTGATCATAGTGAGATTTGGTAGACTGGACATTATCACTTCTACTTTTATTACTTTTACTCATGTTATATTTGGACACTACTTCTGATTTTATGCATAGACTGGACATATTGTAGATTTCATTGGTGGTGGCCTACTGAGTGTTATCTCACACCCTATTTGGGTCACAATTTGGTACCCAAACAGAATTCATGGACATAGTTAGGGATATGGGAAAGATCCCAATTAATGATTCTTTATTGATTATTTCATAGTAGTATGGGATCATAAGACTAGGATATGGCTTGTGATACTATCTCAAGATAGTTTCTTTTTAGTATTTTTGTACTTTTGATACATGTATTGTACTAGATTTTTGTTTCCATGTATTTATTGTATTTTTTATGGCTCCATGACATGAACATCATTTTGTATATGAAATTTACCTTAGATCTAATTATTATTATTTATGTTTGGATGATTTTTATTCTAATACTGGTTAATATTATGATTCTGTATTTTTATTCATTTATGATACTATTGTGTTACTCTAATCATGAGGGTATAATCTTCCAACCATACCATTATAGACCCTCACTTGTAGTAGGTAGCCTTTGGAATACAGGGAGGCATGCTTAAGGCCATGTGACCCACTAGCTCAGGGCACGGTTCAGTGTCACTTGGGTCAAGACATCATAGTGCCACTAGAGATTGATTGAAATCGCTCTAGCTATATCTAGAAGACTCATAGAATGTACATCACTAATCCACATAACATCAGCTAAATCCATCAGACTAAAAATAAGATTAAAGACATTAAATATAATAACAGGTATAAATTCCAGGCTCAAGGACCTCTCCATCAGTGTCTAACATTACAACAGGAACCACTACCAGATTCTAGGACTCCAATAGCATGATACAGACAGATGATAGGAACTCTTTGTCAACACTAGAAACCTATCAATGTCCTAGAAGACCTGCAGAACTATCCATTCTATAATCCTATATTCAAGAGTAAAACATCATCCACGGGTATCAATACAATTTTCAAGAGTGCTCAGTATATATGGGTATCAACCCCCTATCTAGGGAATACTACCAAACTAGAGTGGTGTTTCCCCATCCAAAATGTCGATTAGCTCTCTAGAATTTTCCTAAAAATAACCAAAATAGGTAAGAGTGATTATTAAAGGGAAAAAAACTTATACCATAACATATATATATCTCCTATCATCTCCAATACCTTAGAAAGAAATAATGTCAAATAGATCCACAACCTAAACTATAAGATCAAGGTTTGTCCTAGCACCCAAACCCATCACTATCAAATATTAACCCTTAGAAAAAACCCTCTCTAGGGTCAACATAACATGGGGAACATATAGATATCCCCTAAACCACATCATAAATAGGATACCATACATATGTCTTCTTTATTACATCTCAAACCTCGATCCAATCACAAAACACAAAAACCTAAAATAGACTCTATAGTATATAACTCATCCTTGATCATCACCTTGCTTGTAAGGGAATAAAATAAGGTATATCAAACACATATAAAACTCTCATCAATATAATATGGTCATACCATAAACCCCATGGTGTTATTCCATCCCAAATGATCCACCTAATCTAAACCTTGAACAACCATCTGATAACCTCAACCACTCAAAACCCATGAAACCAGTCTATAATCCAATCCACTTAATCCTCAAGAAACCACTATCAAAATCTATAAACCATCTAAATAATATTATACAAGACACTAGTTATTCCTAACTTCTGATACATTAAAATAATCCCAAGATAATCTCCTTGGAATCCCTAGGATAAGTATTCCATCAATCTCACAACCCACACTTGCTTCTAATACAACATATCCCTCTAGAGAACTATCATACAAAACCTCGAGGGAAAAACCTCCCACCATACATCACCCAAGAAAAAATCTATCACTATAAATATTTAACATAATATTTGAAAAAAACTCAAAATTTAATACTCATAAGTTAAATTCAGACTCTAGGGTGATAAAATAAGTAAACACTTCAAAGGGAAGAGTACACAATGTGTACCTCGTGTTCAAAGTGTGTACCTACAACAAACCTGGCATGTATTTCCCAAAATAAATAGTGTACCTACCCCATAAATATTGTATACCCCACATGGTGTACCATTCTATGTACCTCACATGACCTTTATCCAAATAACCTACATGGCCTCTGTCCATGTGTTGTACATGAGGACTAGTTGTGTTCCCTACACAACCTTGTATGCCCACACGAGATGTATAGTAGAGTACTCTACCACACCCCAAGTGATCTTACACAATGTGTACTCAAGGAATACACATTGTGTAGTCACCCTCTTCTACCCTTTAATATATAGGAAGAACACATGACAAGTGTTATTTAAGTACACGACATGTGATTTGGTTTTTTGAACAAAACTCCCTAATGAGTCATTCAAACCCCCTTTTTCTCCCCAAATAAACTCAAAATGGCCTTAAAGGGGAACATAATAGTCCATAAAATACTTTAAAGATTTAAAATAAATAATATACAGTGATCAGGGTGGAAACACTAAATAATGACCAAACTCGGGGAAAAATCATTGATTCTTCGAGGCCGGATTCGTGCTCCACAAACACTGCATCTAGGTTCAGTTCTAGTTGAGATCCTAGGATAAATAAAGTGCCTCCTCTCCCTATCCCTATTCATGGTCCATTCATCACATAAGGGAGAAACCCTCTCCCATTATCATACACAGGAAAAATAATGGGGGATAAATAAAAAATCAAAAGAAAAGAAAAAAAGAAAACTCCCACTTAAAGGCCCAACCTAAGTCCCAGAACCCAAATGAAGTGTATACCTCGCCTAAGAAAAACCTCTCATTATAAACTAAAACATAAATTCAAAATTTCAATCTAATACTTAATTCAAGAGATATCACCATTCACACACACAAAAATAGCTAACATTTATTAATTATATATTAAATATTCCCCCAAAATACCACCAAATTGTAATTCCACCAAATTCCAACCCTAGGGTAAAAAACCTATTCTAAGACCAAAAAATGGTCAAAAAATTATTTGGAGATCAAATTATAGGTAAAATCATCACTTTTTATCTCATAAACCTATAAGAAAAAAATTTAAAATTTCCCTTTATCTCCATAATGTGTAAATGCATGGGTCATTATAATATCTCCACCAAAATGATTCTTTCCCCTGAGAAGCCTTCGTGATTTCAACCTAATCACTAAGGAATCTATGATCTAATACAACCTTGTATCACATAGTATTCATCTAGAGTTTTCTCTCAAAGCCTAAACATCACCCATGCTTCAAAATTTCAAACCCTAAATTTGGTACTTCCCACAAAACTAGATACATCCATATTTAACCTATGCATCAGCATCTGATGACACCTAGACTATCCACTGACCAGTCTCACCACACCTTCAACCCTTATAATATGTGTGACATTCATTGATTACTGATAATATTATCACAACCATAGGATTATCCTCATCATTACCCCACAACCAAAACATTTATCTCTAAAACCCATGCTTTATCCATTAACAAACATAAAGTTTGGACATAGTTGACCCACTCACACCAGAGTGATAGCATAAAAGACCAATAATTTATCATTCCTAGATAACCAGGAATGAAATAATATACACTCAATGATCCACTTATAACAAGGATCACACCCTCTGATGGTCTATAGTTTACTCCTCACCTTCCCTCACACTACTCCTCAAGCACTGACCTCAACAATCTCATTGCAGCTACACCGCTTGGGTTTTCCCCGAGACTCGAATAAATATCAACATACCTACACACGATCCATTCCACTGATCCAAAAATTAAATATTACCTTTCATAACAAAAGTTAACATGACTTCCTGCACCATGGATTTCCCTTAAAAATTTGTGTCAACCACCACTCTCCTCAAGGATGAGTAATTTTATAAGAACCTATCATAGGTCCTAACACACCATCACACTCAGTATCACCCATACCTAAAGGTTGCACACTCCTTTTTAAACCAATCTCACAATAAAACTCACCTTCACATGAGTATCACCCCATCTAACCTTGGCTAATGTGTCTAACCACTGGCCATGATTATCTCTCAAGTTATTTCAATCTAGTTAGACCAACCTTGATTATATTCTCTAAAAATGAGGCATATCACTCAATCCAAGAATTACCACATGAACACCTGCCACCCGAGTGTCATTCTAGAACCACGAGCGCCTACCCACACTCTCACCACACTACTAGAAGTGGATCCCGAACTAATAGGTCTAGGAATGCAATCGAGGCAACCCTATCAACCCAACCTCAATACCAAAACCACTCTAAGAAATACACTTCTTAATACTATAGAATCCACATACCAAAACACAAAACCTCTCATGGAAACTAAATCCTTGAGGAACTAGATTCCAATCCAAACACCACTTGAGAATCTGAGCCCTCATTGATCCATTATTAAATTATCCAATGTCTACAATAACTCACTAAGGTCTCTACACATCCCTTAATTAAGGGATTGAATTTACAACACTAAATATAATCTCACTGTAATATCCACACAACCTTTCATCATATGAAAATATTCTCAGTTCAATTGAGTATAATTCCACTAAGAATCTATAGGGGATAACATCATATGGGTTATTGTTGACACTTTAAACAATTTAACCTCCATCATCAGTAAAATATCACACAATATCATGTCATTTGATTCTAAAGTGTCTCATATGATGCATGTACATAGGTCTCTTGTCAATGGTACAAGATCCAAAAACCAATATAAATCATAAATCCCAAAAAAACCTAAGTGTGTCACACTAAGTAAACTTATATGACTATAGCATCACAAAACAAGAACAACAACCCCATGTCCCCAGTAACTTGTACTTATCATCAGAAAAGGTATTAATGAAAAACTAGTATAAGGTCCATCATAAGATTTGAAACATACCTAAAGCAAATTTCTACCATCCCCCCAAATAATAAAATGAATATAATGATACCCGAATAATATTTTTCCATGAATTTTTCTGATTCTCCCTAACATATCACCCAATCTGGAACAGAACAAGGCCTCAATCATGGATCCCCATATGAAAAAGGCTACTGAATAATAATGAGGTTCTAAAGTAATACCATGGGGAGACTATATACTCATATCAGAGTGAGAAACAAGTGGAAATAACCAAATTATCATCCAAAATAAACATCAAAGTATGAATAATAGATAAAACATAAGCATACTATAATAAGTTAAATGTGGAATATATACTCACAATCGTGATAGTATACAAAAATTGATGACCCATTGGTCTGATCATGTATACATATAGAATAAATAAAATAAAATTAATATAAAAAAGGATTTACTTTCATCCCTAATTCATACCTCAAACCCATTCACCAATATATGTTGATTTTCTCTAGCTTGATCATTAGACACCACCCAAGCAACCTCACTTGATCATGAAATACAAGGAATTTACTTGATCTATCATGCATCTATGATAAACCTGAAAGAATATATATGTGGTTCTATATATTCAAGGAGGTTCCCATGTAGGGAGTGAGAAAAATAATTCTCAGTAGGACACCCCCAATGGTGGTACCTAACATCTATTATTATAACAAGTACATGCACACACATGATATTACCAACCTATCCAAATAATAAAATATATCATAAAAATAAATAACTGAATAAAATAATAAACAAAAAAATACCCTCAGGTTCTAACATGCCACCCGAGATCGATTTAAACCACTCTATCTAGAGCTAGAGGACTCGAAACATGCAGTTTACTAAGAAAAATAATGTTAGGCATGTCCTCCATACTAAAGGGAAGCTTCCGAAAATTCAATATAAGAATGGGAATAAATTTAAATCTCAAGGACAAATCCATTAGTGTCCCACATGAAAACACACACCATTATCATATTCTTGGACTCTAATACCACGATATGAACTAGATAATGGAACTCTATGTTGATATAATAAACCTATCAATGTTCTTGAAGTCATTTATATCTATCTAAGTTATAATACTATGTATGTTAGTGTAATAAAATCCACAGTTATCAATACTACATTTGGTACAACTCATTATCCATGGGTATAAACCCCTTATCCATGGTGTACTACTAAACTAGAGGAGTTTAAATTATATAGATCATTCATTATCTCCCTAGGACCCTCCTAGAAGTAACTAGAGTAGGTGAGTGTCTAAGAGTCTTTGAGGTCTAAAACCTCAACCCATAACATCCATATATTTTCTTTCACCTCTAATATCTTGTAAGAAATGGCCTCAAACAGGTCTACACCCTAAACCATAAGATCAATATTTTTTCAATTGCATGAACCAATCACCATAATGGACTAATAAAAAGTCCAATTTACACTAAAAGGAGAGAAAACAAGTGAAACACCTCAGAGGGGGGGAGTACACTATGTGTACCTTTGGGCATAGTGGAAGCACCCTCATGGCATAAAAAACTTGGATTTTAGTCTTAATTTATGATAATAATTTTTTCACATGAAAAAAACATCATGTCCAATGAAATATATAAATTAATTAACAAGATAAAAATACCAAAATTGAAGATGAGGATCTTCAAATATAATTTATAATTAATTTATGAGTGATCTATAATTATCTTTACTTTTAATTCCTTATTCATTGATGGTAGGGTTGACTATATATCATTGTAATATTATTTAATTATAGGATCCAAGTATAGAATCTCTATATAAGTGATCCACACGTGCACCACAATCTCTGAAATCCTTCAAAAAATCGTTGGGTGCTGCACAACCAATCTTGATCACTTTCATTGTTCATGGTTGATCACAACAAAATTATTCTTAAGGAGTAAGAACTCTTGATGTTCTCTCAATGGATTGATAGAGGAGGAAGATATAGCTCATTATAGATCTATAGATCTCTCTATAGGGATTGATATAGTCTCTCTCTATCCATTGTACACAAAAAGAGTGACTATATAAGGATGTAATTTATCAGGGAGATGGTGCCCTTCTCTCCCGGCTCTCCCCTCCCAATATTGGCTTCATCTAGGGTTTACTCTAGAAACCCTCTTATTTGGGGATAACTATGTGTCTAAGCACTGTTTCTTCCTCCTTCCCTCACTTTATTCCCCTATTTTTTCCTCCTCTATCCCTCTTCCTTCATGGTGGTAGATTTTTCTTAGTGTTTGTATCACAGGGTGGGTCTATTGGTCCCGAAGAAGGTTGTTGCTATTGAAGTACTTGGCTGATTCTACCCTGCTCTGACCTCATATTTCACAACGCCTCTCTAGGTTAGATCTGGAGTGATGGATACACTATGGTTTTGGGTTAAGTGGTTTGAAGGTCCTGGGTTTTTCAGGCACTCCTTTGCTAGCTCTTTATGGTTTTTGGATTTTGGTTTCAAGATCGTCGTGATTATTATGTTCATATCCCTAGGCCATTCAAATATTTTCTCTGACCTCAAGTCCCTCCACTCTTCTCTGAGTCTGATTGGGGGCAGTGATTTCTCAGAGGTTTTGGGAGGTGGGATTTTGAGACCGATGGTGCTCTCAGCACAATCTAATTCAGTTTGACTTGTTTTTTTGGTTTCTCTTCCTCCTTCTAAGGTGCTAATGGAAATATTCATGGGTATGTTTCAGTTTTTCAGTTGGTGTAGTTATGGTGGTGGCCTAATGTGATGTTCATGATGGTGCCATTTTGGGGATTTTAATTTTCTATGGTGGTGGTTTTCCTATTTCTGGTTTGTGAGGATACGGTTTTGGGGGTTTTCAATGGCTACGATAGGCTCATATGGTCTCTATAGACTAGGGTGGTGTTTGGATAGTGATGACATCGATGGTGAGGATGGTCATGTTGACGGTGGTTCTCATTATGGTGACGGATGGAGATAGGACTCGACTGACATGGTTGATGATGATGGAGACTTGATGGGAACAACAACATGATGGATGATGTTGTTCTGACATTTAGTAGGTAGTGGATTGAGGCTCTAGCCTATGGTGGTTTTTGAATTTTTTAATTCCATGGTTTTGGGTATTTTAGTTTGAATTTTGAATTTGGTTGTAGTTGGTTGTTTTTTCAATTTTGGAACATGGTGGTCTGTGGTTTCTATTTTTTGGTATGTATGGTTCCCACTTATCCTTAAAGTGTATTTTTAGAAAATACAAAAAAAATGGATTGGATAGTGAATATAGAAATTAATATAATTAGATATTTATTATTTCAAGTTTAGGGTTGGAAAAGCACACACAATCCCCTTTCCAACTTTATAATTATTAGTTGACCTCGTGTCTAATAATATTATTATTATTGTTATTATTAATTCATTGACATGTGAAACACTTTAAGAATATAAGTAAATACTATTTATACCATTTCCAATTGGACCATTAATCTCAGTCCTCTTTCCCTAATTAAAATTTATCAATCCTTGAATAATTAATATTTATTTGATAAATAAATTTCACTACATTATTCATCGATAAATATATAATATAATAAATATTATATTTTTTAAACCTTTGAAAAAAAATATTATTATTATTTAACTCACTTATTCTTTCGAATAACTTGGGATTAAATCTTGGAAATCAACCAAACCCAAATAAATATTATTTATTCTAACTTTTTAAATTCAATACTTGAATTTAACCAAGATTGTGGATACACTTAGTGTTTGACCCTCTATGCATCTTTCTTAGTGGAATTAGGTATAGCCACCTGAAGTCTAAGGTTATCATCTAGAAGTACATCATGGATCCCATATAGAATGAAGTTAATGTTGCAATGACATTCGAACTCATTTGAATGCTTACTATGTAATATAATCCATTTATCATGATATCTCAAATCAATCAGGTTACATGTTGGTTACATCAACCTATATTCTTGATGTATCTTTCTTTCACTTTCTATAAATGAACCCACCCACCATGTCCATGGATTTATCTAGGAAATTATATTCCCATCAAAGTTCATGAGATATCAACTTCCATCAAGGGATATAAGGGATAAATCCTTTCTCGCATTATCTATTAATGTAATATCACTCATGATGTACCCAATGCATCCTACCTCTCTACTAGAATATGTCATCATATTTTTCATCAATAAATCAAAGTTCATGAGTCATGATATCCATTAATTATATTCTTAAAGTCTAAGGATCAATACACACATCCACTAATAGGAACAACCAATGACAGATGGAAATGTGGATTTTCTATTAATAGATTTATTATCATAACATCTTATATTGGATATTACTAAGGGAGAACACCATGATAAGTTATATCAATGTCTTATGAGACTCAAACCCTTGATATATTGTATCATCTATGTCCCATCAAACAATATCATCCAACCATAGAACTATATTCAATAATATTGTCGTGGAACCTCTAGGTTTTCATCATAGTGGGGAACTACTATGAACTTTTAGTAAGACATATATTCTTAGGACAGTATCACATGAAAATGTCATGTAGAGTAAAAATAATGATGTGATAAGAAAACTTTATTAATAATGAAAATATGTAATTAGGTGTGAAGAAAGTTAGTTCTAGGGCACCAACTCCAACAAACTCTCACTTTCACTAGAGAAAACTAAAAAAAATTAGTCTACTAGATATCACATGATAATCATGAATCTATTAAGATATATAAATTTCAAGGTATCTACCATGTTTTCCTCCATGGATACTTTTCTCTCCATAACTTCCCCTCTTTGAGAAAAATCCCATAAGAGATGAAGCTTTTAAAGTATGTACTTTTTTCCATTGGTGTGACCTTGGATCTTTGGGGAGAGACACTTCTTCAGTGTTATCATATTAAAATATGATAAGTTATTGATTGTTAGGAACCACATAAATCTCTAATAAATTTTTTTGAATCCAAACTACTTCCTTTTATACATCTAGATCCATAATATACTCGGACTTCACTGCATAATCAGTGAAAACTAGATGCTTATAACTCTTACATCTCACAACTCCTCCATTGAGAGAAAATAAATATCTAGACTACGAATTCAGATCAATTTGATCTATCTGAAAGCTAGAATCTATATGACCCTTGATGAATAACTCTTCATCTCCTCCATACACTAAGAACATATCCTTAGTTTTCCATAGATACTTAAGGATATCCTTAATAGTATTCCAATATTGTTCACTTAGATATAATTGATATTTTCCAACCATGATAAAATCATAGTCTACATAGAGCCTCATACTTAACATGGAATACATGATAGATCCTAGAATAGAAGAATATGAGATCTTACTCATTTTGTCTCTTTCCTATTGTGTATGATGACACATTTTCTTGGAAATATATATACCATGTGACACTAGAACCAATCCTCTCTTGGATTGTTCCATACTAAACCTTTTTACTATTTGTTTAATTTATATACCTTGACTTAGTCCAAGAAACCTCTTTTATCTATCAAAAATGATCTTGATCCCTAGAATGTAGGCTGATTTACCCAATTCCTTCATATAGAATCACTTGTTGAACCATGACTTCACCTCTTGTAAGGATAATATCATACTTACAATTAGTAATACATCATAAACATATACTACTATGAAAATAATTATACTCCTACTAAACCACTTGTAAATACATGGCTCGCATTCATTCTTAATGAAGAAAAATTATTTTATGGCTTCATATAACCAAATATTTCATGACTTGGATTCTTTATTTAATCCATAGATGTATATTTACAACTTGTATGCCTTTTTGGATTTTCTTATAGTCATAAACCCTTCTATTTGTGTCATATAAACATCCTATTAAAGGTTCCCATCACGGAATTCAACTTTGACATCCATTTTCCAAATCCCATAGTCATGGTAAGTTATTATGGTAAGAAATATTTTTATGGATTTAAACATGGTAACTGGAGAAAAGTTTATATTTTATTTAATACCTTAATGTTTCCTAAACCCTTTATCCACTATTCATGCTTTATAGGTGTTTAATTTACCATCCATGTCCATTTTTCTATTTATTTCACATTTACATTCAACAGATTTTACATCAACTAGTGGATCTATTAGAACCCAAACACAGTTTTGATATATGGAATTCATCTCAAAATTCATGTATTCTTTCCATCATGCAACTTTTGAGATCTCTACTACCTCCCTGTAGGAGGTAGGATCATTATTGACAACCAATAATTATTCACCATTATCAGTGACTAGAAAACCATATCTCTATGTTTATCTTACCTATCTAGCATTCATACACAACACTTGTATTTAAAGAACAATTTCTTATATGGGGACCTGTGGAATCTGTTCCTATACAAACTCTTGTGTATCTTGGGGATCAAATTCATCAAAGTCAATCTTTATCCCACTATCCTCATTGATAATGTTCTAACTCTCAAAAAATATGACATTTCTTACAATAATTACTTTCTTATATGAAGGTTTCTATAGATATTATCCCCTTGTTTCCATGGGATACCCTATAAAGATACACTTCATGACTCAGGGTGCTATTTTTTCTCTTGGGATATCCTTAAAAAATTCATTTCAACCCCATTCATGAACATATGACAAAAAAGGTTTCTTTACACTCCATAATGAAAAAGAAATACTATTTTCCTCTTTCGTTGGTACTCAATTTAGTAAATATGATGTTGTGTGTAATACATATCCCCAAAAGGATAATGGAAGGATTGTATGACTCATCATCAACCCTACCATATCTAGTAGTGTATAGTTCCTCCATTCACTAACATTATTCCACTGTGATGTATATGGTGGATTTAGTTGAGATAAAATCTCATACTCCCATAGAAATTCGTTAAAGTCTTGGTTAAGATATTCACCCCCTCGATCTGATTAAAGTTTATTTATCTTCTTAACAATTTGATTCTAAAATTTATTCTTTAACTCTTGGAACTTACTAAAGT
This sequence comes from Viscum album, assembly GCA_963277665.1. NCBI lineage: Eukaryota > Viridiplantae > Streptophyta > Magnoliopsida > Santalales > Viscaceae > Viscum > Viscum album. Next base: position 2,133,181,666 of record OY728145.1, on the reverse strand, counting down.
ATTCAAACTTATACCTTATCAAGTAGATATAACCTTACCTACTCAAGTCATAAGTAAAAATAATAAAGTATGAGAATCTACCATTATCTTCTACTTGAAAAGGTCTACACATATTAGTGTGTTCCAATTCTAGAATATCTTTGTCCCTTTAACCTTGAGCGTTGAATGGTGGTTTGGTCATATTACCTTGTAAAAAAGTTTGACATATTTCAATTGGTTTAATCTTAAAAGAGTCTAAGTAACCATCTAGATATATATTTTTCAATCGCTTCTTTTTTATGTGACCAAGGCGGTGACGCCATAACTAGGTATTAAATGTGTCATGTGTATTTTCTTTGTTATCAATTTCTAATATATGTTTCTCATAATTTAATACATAAATACCATTATTAAACTATTCCATACCATAATATATATTATCTTTATAAAAGTAGCAGCTCTTAAATAAATCCATCCATATCTAAACAAAAAACTATAAATGATGTTCCTAGTAACATTGGTAACATAATAAAAAATTCATTAAAATCAAAAAAATCATGTTATTAATGTGAGATGATGGTCTCCAATGGATACAGAAGCCATCCTCGCCCCATTGGCATCTCATAGAAGCACCTCTCCTCTAAAAACCTTTTGAGATCTACTTGGTTCTTGTATTTGAATACAAATGTGATCACCACAAGTAGTATCTAATACCCAAATTATAGATATATAAATATTACACTCAATAAAAAATCACCTAAATTTTCCTCTTGATTATTTGGATGGTTACAATTCCTTATCTAGTGAATATACTTTCTGCATGAAAAACATACCACATCAAGTTCCTTTCATTGCCTCTAGATCTTATTTTTCTTGGAAGAATTGTACTCAGGATCCTTAGGGTTGGGATGAGTCTTGGGAACCTTCTCCTTATTTCTAATCTTCTTACTCACCATAAGAATGGTGGTTTTTTCATTAACCATGTCTTTATCAACTTGGTGAATGAGAGTAAGAAGTCCTAAAAGTGTCTTCTTGCTATTTATCATATTATAATTCACAATAAAATTGGAGAATTTTTTGGGAAGTGAGGACATAATGAGATCTATGTGTAGAATCAGGGATATTAAACCCCAAGATGTATAGAAACTCAATATAGCCAATCATATTGACTATATGTGGCCCATATGGTACTGAATCTCTAAGCCTGCACATGAACATTTCATTGGAGATCTCAAATCTCTCTGATCTCACCTTCTCTTGATAGAGATCCGAAAGGCGATAGAAGATGATATACACTTACATATCATCATTATTTATAATCTCATTGTACATGTAGGATAACATGAAATATTGGACACCCATTGCATCTTCCACATGTCTCAAATAGATGGATAGTTTTTTTCACTAGCCTCTTCGGAAAGAAACTCAGGAAGTGGGGTTTACATCACATATAATTTCCATTCATGGAATAGTATAACATGAAATTGCATATACCATTCCTATAAATTTTTTCTAGTGATAAGTTTATCCTTATCTAGTATGAATCATAGTTCTATTTTTGAATTCATTTGATTTTCTATTTCTATAAACTATGAGAGGATAATTAGTACGTGTTTGGTTTCAAAAAAGATTGATTAATAAATTTAAATTTGATTAAATTACATTAATATCCCACTATTTTTTTAAAACCTAATATCCCTCACTATTAGTTCTGTAATATATTATCACTTATATATTCTAGTGGTAAGGGTTTATGTTCCCCTTCTCATAACCTATATTTTAGATTGATAAGTTATTTGAAGGGTATTATGTAGGTGTAACTTTTCAACTACATTAACTTGCAGTTCCTTGATATGTTAAGTGGACCCCCTATCCTGAAATCCTAAATAAAGATTTCCTCAATACTTACCTCTCAGTTACACTAAATATTTCTTGGGAAGTCAACCCTTGATGTGAACTAGTTTAATTCAACCCAACAAAATCATGTTGAAAGTTTTGTGATAATTAAAAGCACCCCAACTTGGGTTAGTTAAGAACATTTGACATATGAGGTCGATTCTAACTTAAGAAATATAAGGCTATACTGAATTAATATTTTTGTTGATGGATTTTTATTATTATGCATAAAAACCCATTTTATCTTTATCGTATGTCTCGTTAATATTAAGTGGATTTTACTTAAGTGATTAACCATGTATGATAAAATTTACACATAATCCAGTTATATTTTATTTCATCTTGCATGCATATTAATTCATTTATTAGGTGATCATACAACATCCATAAAAAAATTAACCATGCAACTAACAGATAGAAATTATAAGTGTCATGATCATGAGATTCTCTTATGGTTGGTTTATCTAGAGGATAATAAAGTAACCCTCTACCCTAGGTAAAAACACCTTGAACCATAGAGTTTGTGCTGCATTATTCCACCTTGGCTCCTATGTATCGCCTTGATTGGTTTCACCTTAGCTCCTGGACTTAGACCGCCTCCTCTCACTTGGGATCTCCATCCTTAAATAATATTTTACTCACATTCTGGTGAGGGGATCTAATGGATTGGATAAAAGGGTTTTACATAAAAAAAATTTGGGCATGCATTCCCTTACATAATATTAAGGAGGGTATTACATGTAGGCCATAAATTTTAATTTAACCACGATATGTTAAAATAAACCAATCACATGAACAAGGTTGTTCTAATCTCATGATCATTCATGCAACATGCAATGAGTATACATTTTCAATCTAGTTTATAAATTACTTTGATTCATTTATTAAATAAGATAATGCACCACAAATTAATAAAATTTATTAAATTTATCTTAATTATATCCAAGAATCCTTAACTCAACATCATATATAATTTTAAACAAAATTAATATCATTTAAAATTAATAAAGTTCACAAGTGTACTTAGTGTTAACTTCATGTAATTATCCAAAATTTTAACACATAAATTTATTTAATATATAATTATCAATCTTATGACATGGCATGAACTATAAAATAAATGACACATGAAACATGTGTGAATAGGTTTAATTATATATTTAATTTTTCTATCCCCATTAAATTTGGCACACGGTCTGCTTCAAAATACATGGCATGTACTTGTTTACACATCATGTACTATCTTATTCTTGTGTTTGTAGAACACACCTTAGGGATTGGTTGTGAACTTGCTGCAAATGAGTTTGAGGTTCATGGTTTCTTGTCCAACTTACACAGTGTACGACCTCATATTTTCATGGAATTTCAATCCTCATGTCTTGTATCCAATACATATCATGTTGGGACACCATGAATTCTTGTCCATGAGAAATCAAGTACTACATATCATGTACAGTGGTTACATGATATGTAGTTCTTCAAGTTGTATGTCAGTCTATCCTGATCTATTTGTTGATCCTCTTTTGTTGGATCTTATATTTGATTTCATTGGATCTATAGAACATTATCATGAGATAAGAATATGAAAACTCTAATACACAACATGTATTTGTAAGTACACATTGTGTACTCTAGTTTTTTTCAGAAAAAAACCTTTGGCACCTCAAAATGGTGTTTTTTTATGTTTCTTTATTTTTAAATCTTAACCATTTAATGATTATGTTATATATAATGAAAAAGGGAATATACAATTATGTTAGACATTAAAATGAATCAATGTGAGTAAAATAAAATGAAAACACATGAAAATAATCAATGAATAATAAATAATTATAAACTATAAATATAATTGTTCTGATACAACTTATAGGTTCTGCGTACACCAGAAGAACCTTGGTAGAATGACCAAATTTTATTTTAGTCTTAATTTATGAATAATAATTGTTTCACATGACAAAAATGTAATTTCCAATGAAAACCATAGATTACTTGACTAGAGAAAAATGTTGGAACCAGAAGAGGAGGATCTTCAAATGTAATTTATAATTAATTTATGAGAAGATATAGAATTATCTCAACTTTTAATTCCTTATTCATTTATGATTAGGTTGAATAGATATTATTTTGGCATCATTTAAATGTAGGATCCAAGTGCATAATCCCTCTAATAGTGATCAAAACATGCACCATAATCTCTAAACATCACCACAGAATCAATGAGTGCTAGAACAGTTGATCCTAATCACTTATGTTATTCGTGGTTGATCACAGAATAATTCTTCTTAAGGAGTAAGAACACTTGATGTTCTCTCAATGGGTTGAGAGAGGTGGAAGAGAGAGTGCATTATAGATATCTATATCTCTCTCTAGGTATTGAGAAAGTATCTCTCTATTTTTTCACAAAAAGGGTAATTACAGAAAGTGATATAATTAAATATTTATTATTTCATGTTTAGGGTTGTAAAATCGAACAAAATCCCCTTTCCAACTTTAAAATTATTAGTTAACCCCATGTACAATACTAATATTATTATAATTATTAATTTCTCAATATTTTATATACTTTAAGAATGTAAATAAATATCATTTATACCATTTATAAATGGACCAATAAGCTTGGTCTTCTTTACCTCATCAACATTTATCAATCCTTGAATAATGACTATTTATTTAATAAAAAAATGTCATTGTATTATTCATCGATAAATATATAATATAATAAATATTATATTTTCTAAACCTCACAAAAAAATATTTATTATTATTATTTAACTCACTTATTCTTTTGAATAAATCGTGATTAAATCTTGTTGATCAACAAAAATCAAATAAATATTATTCATTATAATGTATTGAATTTAGTACTTGAAATCAAGATTGTGGATACACTTAGTGTGTGACCCTCTAGGCCTCTCTCTCAGTGGAATTAGTCATGGACACCTAAAGTCCATGGTTAGTGTCTAGAAACATGTAAATTCTACCATATAGAAATAAGTTAATTCCATAGCAACATTAAACCTCATACAAATGCATATCATATAATATAATCCATTTATCATGATATCTCAAATCAAGAAGGTTTTATGCTAGTTCCATCAACCTATATGCTCAATATCGCTTTCTTTGAATTTTTGGAAATAAAATCACTCACCATGGAAATGGATTTATCTAGGAAGTTATATTCCCATCAAAGGGATTGAGATATCAATTTTCATAAAGGAACATAAGGCATAAATTCTTTCTCACGTTATCCATTAATGCAATATCGCTTGTGACATACCTGATGCATCATAACTCACCACGACCATATGTCGTCATAGTTTTTTGTCAATAAATAAAATTATGTGAGTCGTGAAATATATTAAAGATAATGATAAATTCAAAGGATAAATATACACATCCACTGATAGGAATATCCATTAAAACATAGAAATTTTGATTTCCTATTGATGAGTTTGTTCTCATAACCACCCATCTTGGAGATTACCAAGGGAGAAAAACATGATAAGGTGTCTCAATGTCTTATGAGCCTCTTACCCTTGATATCCTATATCATATTTTTCCTATCAAAAAATTTCATCCATCTATATAACTATATTTAAGAATACTATTATAAAACCTCCAGGTTCTCATCATAGTGGGGAACTACCATGACCTTTCAGTGAGACATATGTTCTTAGGACATTATCACATGTAAATGTCATGAAAAAGAATAAAAATGATGTGATAATAAAACTTCATTAATAATGAAAACAAGTAATAAAGTACTATGAAATTTGGTTATAGGGAACCAACTCCAATAGAATCTAGGGAGAGAAATCAAGTGAAACACCTCAAATGGGAGAGTACACTATGTGTACCTTATGTACATAGTGTGTACCTCATGTACACAGTGTGTACCTATGAAAATACTATTGATTTGTGTACCTATAACTAACCTCATGTGTATTTTTCAAAATACATAGAATTCCTCTCTCATTCACATCATGTACCCCACATGGAGTACCAAGCCATATACCTCACATGGCCTCTAGCTAACTACCCCACATGGACTCTTACTGTGAGTCTCAAATAAGGTGTGGATGTGTAGCCTACATGACCATGTACCCTCACATGGGGTGTATATCTGAGTTCTCATACACACACACTAAGTGATCCTACACGGAATGTGATCCTATACAAGAAGAACACATGGTGTATGTTCTTGAACTACAAGTCGTGCAATTGGGTTTTCTGAACAAAAAACCACTGTGAATCACTTGAAACCCTCATTTATCCCTAAATCAACCAATAATGTACCTTAGGAGCTATAAAAAATCCATAAAACACTTTAAAAAATTTTAAAATAATTTATAGGTATTGGGGTGAAAAAAACTAAACAATGGACTACCTCATGGTAAAATCGTTGATGCTTCAAACCCAGATCCATGCTCTGAAACCACTGAATCCCGATCAAGATACCTAGATTAAGTTAAGGATAACTCTACCACTCTTTATTATTGTTCCAAACATAATGTAAGTAAGAACCCATCCCACCTTGGTATACACAAGAAGGTGAATAGTGAGGATAAATAAAAATGAAAATAAAAAATGCCCACTTAAAGGACCAACCCAAGTCTCAAAACCCTAATTATGTTTATATCTATCCTAGGGAAAACCTAATGTTCCATAGTGAAATATCATCATCTATGGTGAAATCCCCCTTCCAATCCCAAATAGTGTAGCACTAGATTTTTATGTGGTCAATATTATGGTGTGATCCTTGCCTATAGGCCTCATTCTCTGAAAAAGTTGATCTTATGCATCAACACTATGGCGTGGATATTTCCTTATAGGTTAACTAATCAATTTATTCTATAAAATTAAAATCTAAAAAAATGTATATTTCATCATGGAAAAAAGTGTTTTCATGATCTCTATCATAGGAATAACTTCCTCATATTCTTCCAAAAACCTCCAACCATCATAAAAATAAATCTCCATTATTATTAAAAACTTGTTGAATATTATTCACATGATTTTTTAAAAAACACAACCTAAAAATGCACTGATAGTATTTCTTATAACAATATTCCCTTTTCAGTTTGTTAACAATCCTTTAACACATCTTTATCTGAATCCTCCAGCTCTAATCATTAACAACCATTTCAAACCTCTTGATTATAGATAGTGTATCATTAATTTAATAATCATCCACTCTAAGATCACATGAGTCAATATTGGTGTGAGAAAAAAAAAGTTAAATTAAAATTTTCTCATAAAGACACTTCATTGATATTTATACACTTTAACACCACTTTATATATTTATAAAATTATCCATGCTAACCCTTTAAGAAAAAACTCCCCTAAATATACATTCATGTGATCTTACCTCAAAGAAACCTTCCCCCCTTGCTAAAATTGGATATCTATCTCTTAAAAAATATGAGAAAACGATTCCAATAATATTCTAATTTTTTGAACTTTATTCCCCTTTATCAATGAACCCAAAGAGCACTTCTCTAAAAGTTTATAAGATAGTATTAAAAACCCCAAAAATTATTTCATAAAAGATGATATAATTTTACTTGAACCAAATTTTGATGATACCATTTTTTGATTAAAATAATGAAACTTCAACCTTGGGGTGATAAACTTCTTTGGGGAGTGGGAGTCCCTTCTCAAAACTATCTTGGTGGATAGAGATAGTTGTACTATAAGAGATAATCAATGTTTCCAAAACAATTCCATGGGAAGTGCCTTAGTCATGATATCCATAACTTGACTTTGTGTAGAAACATACTCCAACTTCACTAGAACTTTCTCAACCTTATCCTCAATGAAGTGATATTTTATTTCATTATTCTTTTTCCATGAGTGATGGACATTATTTTTTCTAATACTGATAACACTCAAGTTATCAAAATTTATTGAAATATGAGATTTAAAATAAATTATAACATAATTAAGATATGTATTCATATTCTACATTTATCAATTAAATTAAATATTTCTTCTTGATAAGAAAATAAATATATAAACCTCCAAGATAGAAGGCACAACCTAATGTTAATCTTCATTCATCTGTAGAACTGGTCCAATATACATATATAAAACCCAATAAATCTTACTATGATATTGAATTATAAAACAAAACAAAATTAATTATACCTTATACATTCTATATTATCTCTTCACTATGTGTAAGAGTATTTCTTTAGTGCCGCTTTGGTACTATGTGTCTTGAAAAGTGGTAAACACAATATCAAGTCTCATCGTTATTAGTTATAGTAGGATCCCAAATATTTTCATATATACCATCATCATTAAATTATAATCCTATATTATAAAACTATTGATTACTTATTTGGTATATTTTTATTGATAAATAAATGTTTCATTCCTTCCTTACACCACCTATAAACCAAGGGAAAACATCAACTCCCCAATCATTGATATTTCAAACTCACACCCCATGAATTATGGAAACTTATTGCATTGGGGATTTTAAAATCCACTTAATATTATTTTATCCACATAAATAAGGACCATAATCCTTTTATAATACTCTTTCTAGATGTAAATATTTTGATCAACTCCATCATGTTGGCATCCAATCTTTCTCAAGTGTTGATCAAGTCTAGAATACCAATCCCTTGATGATTGCTTCAACTCATATAAAACCTTCTTTAACCTTTTGTTTTTGATATTAATGGATAAGAAAACCATGTGGTTTTTTTATTTACACCTACTCGTCAATTAATCCATTAATTAATACTATATTGAGATCTATTTTGAATACCTTGAACCACTTTTTCATATCTAGGTACAAAAAAAATCGAATCATTTATAACCTAGCCATGAGAGAAAATGTAACAACCAAAGTATTAAAGTGAAGAAATTAAAGCTAGATATTAGGTTTATCAGGTTCATTTATAACTTATTAATTTGTCATGGGTTTTCGTTTAAGCTAGGAATTGAGTTTCAAAAAGTTTTAATGGGCTTGGTCGATGAAATTTTTTAGCAGGAAAAAAACACATCATAACGTAGGGGTTTATGGAATAGAGATGTCCCATGTAAAACTAAATATTTTGTAATGATGTAAATTTCATAGACAAGTGAATTTCATCATGGAAAGTGGTGTGTAAATTTAGTATTTTATGGAATGAGATTAATTTTTTTGGACTATCAAAGGGTCACACTGCAATATAGGGGGTTGCATCATAATGGGGGGTGATAGTGAGATTTGGTGTGCCATGAAGGGAAGGGTTCATAATATGTCATTAACTAGGTATAAGAGTTATGGTTTTTTGGATACAGGGGATATATGTCACATTGTGACCCAATGGTCCACACCATGAGGGTTGTCCTAGCATAGGGCATTGTGTTGTGATCCAGGGGCACACTATGATGTGACTTATGTCTATTTTTTAAAAAACTATTAATTAATTATTTTAAATTAATGTTTTAAATGATGGATTGGACCCATTTTAAGTTAGTATATAATGGGGGATTCCCTTACTCTCTCACTCTCATTTCTATATTCTCTCTTGAGAGATATTGCTTATCAGTTGTTCATTATTCATTTTGTTCATCACAAGTAGGTCACTAAGGGTGAGTCTAGAAGTTTTTTTGATGTTTTTTTATAGATTTATATCTATTTATTTATCTCTCACTGAGGATCCATAATTCTAGGCCTTTTCCAAATTTTGGGGAATCTATTATTTGGTGTTGAATCATACCATGGTATTTGATTAGTGTATTCTACTGTGATGTGAAGCCTATTTATGTTCCAAGTGAGTCAAATGAATAGATTGAAACATATAATAGATCAACCATGGGGTTCAGACAGTGGTAGTATAACCACTCCAGTGATGGAAGATTGATTAGTTGATGGTATCATCTGATGATGGCATGTGCACTAGTCATAGATGCTAATGATGTTCAGCAAAAGTTATGGAGATCTAGTCCTTGAGATTTTATTATAAAGGGTTGGGTACTTTCCAACATTTATTATAGATATAGATTATGTATTTATAGATAAAATTAATCAATAACCACCATGGATCAATGGTGGATCATCCATGAATATCATATAGTGGTGCAGCTAGATGACTAGATAAAACTTACTATAAGTTGTACTACAAGAAAATGTGTTACAATGAAATTAAAGATTAATTTTAATTAGTTATCTAATTTTACATCTTAGAAAAAGTGATTAAAATTATTATAACTTCTGATTATAATAGAAAAGGAATTATTAGTTCTTCCATGTATATAGGACATACTATCTGAATCATGTAAACATATTGTGTAATTTCCTTTATCATTTTTTCATGAATTTTTATAAGGTGTGAGTTTACTTGAGTATGTGTGAAGTTTTTCTTTATGTGGTAGGTAAGGTGTAGTGTATTCTCATATTTCAATACACCAAGCTTGAGGGAGTCCTTCTAAATGACCTATTTTCATTGTGTATCATCGTTCAGTGGATTATGTTTTGTGATCAAACATTATGGTAGATTCCCAATAAGTGGTATTAGAGATTTTGATTTTATCTCACTCATTTTCACACCCATATGTATTTTAGGTAACACTCTCTCTTTACATGATGTTATTTATAGTTTAGTGGGTTTTTTTTCATCAAAAGGAATGAAATCAGAAGATGTTAAGGTATGAATAGACAAGTTTGATAGAACCAACTTCAGTTTCTAAATAATGAGAATAGAGGACTATATCATTTATAAATATTTCTAGGTATCATTTTTTGGGTTTAAACGGGAAAAAAGGAACAAGAATAAATGGAATGATTAGATGGGAAGGTAATTAGGTTTGTGCCAATTCCATAGGCAAGGAATTTTTCCCTTACATCTGGGAAGTGAAGACCAAAATGGAGTTGATGAAGGCCTAGATAGACATACATGAGAATTCAATAACACTTAATAAAGTTTTAATGATATTAAGGTTATTCATTATTAGTCTATAGGAATGTAGGCTAGTGGAAGTTCATGTGAATTTCTTAAACATGATCTAAGGGTGGGTCAAATAAGTGAAGGTGAAATTCACTGATGATACATGGTCTCTTTTACTATTATCATCACTGTTGGATTCATGGGATATGATGGTAATGGTAGTAAGAAACTCCTATGGAAAAAATGATTTTTAATTTGATGATATTATGAATTTGATCCTAAATAATGAAATCTTATAGAAGGAATTCCAAGTACTATATGGGAGTTCACTCAATGAAAATAGAAAAATATGGTCACCCTAATATAGAAATTGAAATAAATAATTAGATAATAGATCATGAGAGATAAGATTATGTAAATTGACTGGCCCTAATCCTATATGTTGGCAATATGGGAAAAGAGGACATATGTGGAAGAATTATATAAATCACAGTGAGTATTCTGAAAGTTAAATGTCTTTCATATGTTAAAATTCTAGGAGTATGGATAAGAGAAGAAACTGCTTATTGTTTAGTTTTAACATTCTAGTGGATTCATGGGTGATTGACTCCAGAGCGTCATTCCACTCAATTGTAGATCAAGGATTCATGGTGAATTATGTGTCTATAAAGTTTTTCAAGGTGAATTTTGTGGATTTTGAAGATCTGTAAATCATGGTAAAGGGTTATGTTGATGTCCTAGAAAATAATAAAATCATATTTAAGTTAACGGAGGTTAGACACATCCTAGAGAAATAGGAGAACCTAATTTTTATAGGATAGTTAGATGGTTTGGGCTATAGAACTAGATTTTCCAATTAATATTGGAAGGTCACTCAAGGTTACATGGTAGTGGCATAAGGAGTAAAGTATAGGAGCCTATATTTAATTAGAATATCTGATGGAGTGGTAATAGTTAGTTAAGAAACTTCTGAAAGTCTGAAAGTATGGAATTTCTATATCATACATCTCAATGGGAATGACATGAAAGTTATAATGGAAAAAAGTCATGATGAAGCTTCATCACATTGATATCATAAGTTGTAAGAGTTATGTTATTTTTTTAAATAAGGTGTCATTTAACTTAAATATATGGAATCTCAAATCCTATAAGTTAGAGCAGGTTCACTCAGAAATTTGGGGACCTATCCTAGTTCAATATCATGATGGGTCTCGTTACTTTGTTACTTTCATTGATGGTGCAATACATAAAGTATGGGTTTACTTATTGAAGTATAATTATGATGTATTTACTAAATTTACTCAATGTAAGGCCATGGTAGATAGGGAATATATTCATAAGATAAAAATCATAGGATCTAATAATTGTGGTGAGTAAAATAGACAAAACTTCTAAAACATCTATAGAAACAAGGGTATTAGGCTGGAGAAAGTGTACCTGGAACACCATAGTACAACAGTGTGATAGATATAATGAATCATACTTTCACTGAGAAGGAACGAAATATGAGGGTTTAATTAGTAATACCCAAGGGTATTTGGGAATAAGTAGTGAACATGGTTGCATACTTGGTTAACATAATTTCATTCACTCTATTGGGACATAAAGTTCCAAAACGGATACTGTCCAAAAAATAACCAGAAGTTAGTCACCTCATAATTTTTTGGTATCATTACCTATGTTCATGTGAATTCAAAGTATAAGTATAAAATTGATGAAAAGTACAGTACTTAATTCTTTATTTAATAAGGTAATAAAAATTTTGTCTTTTGGATCTGGGACGATGATAATCAGAAGATAATTAGGTTCCAAGATACTCTCTTCAATGATAGGGTTATGTAGAATTATTGGAACTTAGTTGAGAAGGAATTTGAGAGTAAAGATTCAACTTAATGATTCTAGGTTTATTTAAATAGGATTAACATAAGGAAAGAAATTCCGGATAGTTTATATGGAAGCGCTATAATTCTAGATAATAGACTAGTGGAAGACATGATAGAATGCTCTAGAACTACTAAGGATCGAGGAAATTATTTGAAAGTCAGAGCATTGAAAAATATAGTATCAAAGTTAATTTATGGATATCTACAAGATTATATAAACTAGTTTATATGTTCGTAATTGAAATGGTCTTTATTATTCTTACATACAATGGAGAACCAAAAAACTCAGATGATGTGGCCACTCTAAGTAACTCTGGATAGTGGGAGTCATTGATGGAAAAAGAAATGTGTGTGTTGGATACTAATGGAACATGAGAGTTGGATATGTTACCACAAGGGAAAAAAAATTGTAAAATAAGTGGTTTTTTAGTTTTAAGGAGTAAGTTGATGGTAATAAGTAGTAGAAGACATAGTTGGTGGTAAAGAGGTTTTAAAATAAGGAAGGTATTGACTTCTTAGAGATTTTATCACCTACATTTAAGCATTCTACCATCCAGATAGTGTTTAGCATGGTTTTATCCAATAATATACACTTAGAGAAAATGATTATGAAGATGACCTTCCTTTATGGTAATTTATAGGAAGATATTTACATGAATTGATTGATGGGTTTTGAGGAAAATCATAACTGGAACTTGGTGTGTATGCTAAAGAAAATCCTTTATGGCTTGAAGTAGATTCAAAGGCAGCAGAATCATAATTTAATTCTTCCATGGTTGAAGAATATTTCACTCAATGCAATTAAGATCATTGTTTCTACTTAAAGGTGTGGGATGATATAATTTTCATCATACTTATTCTTTATATGGATGACATGTTGCTTGCTAGTCCCAAAATTAAGAGGATCCAAAAGCTGAAGCATGAATTTTCTAGAATATTTAAGATGAAATATCTTTTATTGGATAAGAAATTATTGGGAATGAATATTAAGCGAGATATGAAGGCTATAAATTTGGTTCTATCTCAAAGGGACTACATTTGGAAGATCATTTAAAAGTTTAGAATGTCTGGATATAAGTTAGTCTTAACTACCCTGGATGGACACTTTAAGTTATCCAAGGAGAAGGTGATGAAAATGGAAGATAAATTTTGATGTATGGAAAATGTTTCAATGTAATTAGTGGTAGGTAGCTTTATGTATGAAATGATATATACTTGACTATAAATTACATTTTTAGTGGGAGTTGTGATCCAATTCATACTGAATCTAGATTGAGAAAACTATGAGGTTGTGAAGTGGATCATCGAGTACTTAAAGGGATTAGAATGTAAAACCTTAGGATTTAAGATATATGATCCATTACAAGGTTATATTAACATATAATTTTTTGGGTATTTAGATACTAAGAAGATAACCATTAGGTTTATATTCACCTATGCAGGAATGAAAATCATTTATATGTCACAGATATAAATAATGGTTAATTTCTCTATAATGGAAGCTGAGTATGTGGATGTAATGGAAGTGGGGAAGGAGTTGTAATGGTTGATATTCTTACTGAAGGATCTTATAAGGATTTGGAAGGTTGTATTGTTATTCTTAGATAATCATAATGCGGTCCATTTGGTTCAGAATCTGCTATTTCAAACAAGGGAGAAACATATTGACTTGAAATATCATTTCATCTAAAACATACTAGAGGAAAAGTGTTGTAGTTTCATAGGATATCTAGAAAATATAATCTAGTGGACATTCACACCAATGTTTTAGTCTAATAATTAAGGAAAAATTATACCTCAGTGGAACTTGGGTGAGTGAAAGGAGGAGGTGAACACTGATTTTCATTTTTGTGGAAGTGAAAAGATTTATTTGTGACAATTTATTAGAGAGTAACTAGAGATTCAATGAATTATTCTTCAATTGGTACATTTTTGGGATGTGAAGCATGATTATGTTTTAAGTAATTTAATTGGATGGAGTGAACTGGATGCTAGCTTGACCATAGGGTGCTAACAATGGTAGAAGAACCTCTCCAGTGGTGAAAAACTGAATGAACTATGGTATTGTTCAATAATGGAATGTTCAAAAGTTATAGAGTTGGATGATGTTAACCAAAACTTGCAGAGATCTATTTATTTTATTTTTATGGAAAAGGGTAGGGTACCTTTTATAGTTCACTGGATATAGTACTCAGGTATCAATAATTATAGGCAATCAGCAATTACTATGGATCAATGGTGTTTCATATGTGAATATTATATGAAAGTACAACTGGATGACCAACTAAAAACTATTATAAGTAGTACCACTAGTACATGTGTCTCAATGAGATTTATTATTACTTTTAATTAGTAATCTAATTTTTTAACTTGGAAAAATTTATTGCAATTATTATAACTTTCAATTATAATGAAAAAGGAATAAATATTTCTCCCATGGATTTAGGACATACTGTTTAATCCATATAATCTTTTTATGTCCTTTCATTTATCATTTTTCACTTGAATGTTTTCTAAGTGTGAGTTTTTTTTAGTATTTTTGAAGTTCTACTTTGTGAGGTGAGTACGGAATAGTGTCTTCCTATCTTATAGTACTCCAAGTTTGATGGATTCCTTTCAAGTGACTTTCTTCTACTATATGGAATCATTGAGTGGATTATATCTGATGATTGGACGTTGTGGAAAATTCCCAATAGAAACCTATTAACTCTATGTAGGTTTCATCTATCTATTTTTTTGTCATATGTGTGTTTATGTATTGTATAAAATGTGGACATGGGTAGGGTCAAGTGGGTGACCCAAACCAGAACTAGTTACATATATAGGGTACCTAGGGACTATATTAGGGTGGAATGGGGCTATTACATTTTCCTATGGATTGTTTACATCGATATCATGTAGTATGGTGGTCATTAGACCGATGGCTTGTTTAGAAAACCTTAGTTGTGTTGCTTAGATGAGATTGGATACTTGTGTTTTGTGTGGTGTATAGATATGAGTAGGGTTGTAGTACATTAGTATGGAGTGGATTATGATGATCACCAATGATGGGGAAATATAGGGTGCTAGTATGAAATGAGTGATGATGAACACTATTGTTGGTTGGGTGATGGAGGTTTACTAGATGTTTTGTGGTAGTAGGTTATTGGAGATAGTTTCTCATTGTGGGTATGAGCTCATTGGGGTTGTGTGGATACATGAATTAGCCCATGATGTGGTTTTTACCGTTGTTTATCAATGGTATCCTTCATAGATTGAATATCTTAGGGGTGATAGTGTTTACCATCATTTTAAAGGAGGGACACACCATAGGTGGACAAAGGATCTTAGGGGTGATTGAGATCACTGGTTGGGAGAAATATGTTCATCATATATGCACTACAGGAAAATGGAATATTTGCGATGGGCGATTTGCGACGGAGCTCCATCACAAATCGCCCGTTGCCGAAAACGGCGTCGCAAATAGGTGTTTTTGCGGCGGTCCCATCGCAAAAATAGTATTTGTGACGGTATCTTTCCCCCGTCGCAAATTGGTTTTCATTTATATATAAAAAAGGTATTTGCGACGGTTCATCGCAGATATATTAGTTGCGACGGGTTTTTGAACCGTCGCAAATGGGAAATTTAAATAATATTTGCGAAGTAGGTATTTGCGACGGACCGTCGCAGAAATAGTTTCTACGATGAGTATTCTTCCCATCGCAAATGGGATAGTAAACAAAATTTTTACAACGGGGCACCCCGTCGCAAATACTAAAAATAAAAATAAAATAAAATAATTAATACAAATCATAAAATATTATATAAAAATAATAATAATATTAATAATATAAAAAAATTCTATTATTATAATATAAATAAAAAATATAAAAAATATAATTATGAAATATTAATATAAAATAATAATAATATGAATATAAATAATATGAATATTATATAATAATACTAATATTAATAATATAAAAAATTAATATAATAATATTATTATTAAATTATGTATATAATAATATTATTAATATTAATAATATAAATAATTTATATTATTATAATATTAATAATAAAAAATGTATATAATATAATTATGAAATATTAATATCAAAATATAATAATAATATGAATATAAATAATATTATATTATATAATAATAATACTAATATTAATAATATAAAAAATTAATATAATATTATTATTATTAAAATAAACATACATATTTATGAAAATTTAATATTAATATTATTAAGATTAATAAAATTATAAATTTATAAACTTCTCAATATTAACAATAAATATAAAATATTAAAAGTAATATTACTAAAATAAACAGACATTAAAAATAATACTGATAAGTAATAAAATATTAAAAAAAATAATAACAAATTAAATCATGCAATATTCATACCAATATGAAAGAGGAATTGTAAATAGTTAATATGACAATAAACTACGAACTTAAATGTTTATTACATGTAAAAAAATCACTGGGGGGTGGATAATCTGGAGGACCTAGAGGAGGTGGTGGAGGAAACTCCATCCCTAAACTATGAGTCAGACGATGCATATACTCCATCTACTCCTGATGTTGCTCCTCATATCGATGTCTCTCCTCATCTTGTTGCTGACGCATCTGCTCCTTCCATCGATGCATCTCCTCATCGTGTTGCTGATGCATCTGCTCCTGCCCCTGACGCAAATCCTCTATAAGCTAACTCTGAGCACGCAGCTGCTCCAGATACTGTGAGGCAGAAGATGATGTCTCTCCACGAGCTCCTCTCGAGCCGGATGCCGACATCGCAGTAGTACCATAATAAGATACATGAGTCAAATGAGATCTAATACCAACTACTCGGCCCTTTTCGAAGCCATACTGGGTCGCCTACATCCATGTCGTCTCATCGAAATGGTGGGCACTATTCTGATCACCCGTCTCGTCTTGACTCTCAGCCTATGTCTGAGAGGTCGCGGCCTCATATTACTCCTTAAGTTTTAATTAGAAATTAAAATAATGAAAAGATTATATGTATTTAATTTACAAACTGAAAAGAAAATAATATTGACCACAATCTGACGCTGGCGGTCACCTCTAATCTCTCCAGTAGCCGGATCAGTGTACATCCTCCGATAAACGTTGTATGTCGTAATACCGGGCTGCTTGTCTTCCTCTATGAATATAAAATAAACTGTTTATATTTAAGGTTGTATAAAATATTAAAAAAAAGCACTTACCAGACGCTCTCTATGCGCACTGAATGTACGACTACCGGCTCGATGCGTAACCTCTTGTCTCCCCTGATTCTGTCGACCCAATGCAGATCTCCTCTGAAACCCACCACCCAACCAGTGTGTACATAATCCATCCCAAACGTGAGATGAAATGTACTCTGGTTGGTGGGCTCTACAGGACTTATCAAATTCTGTCACTCTGTCTTTCCTCACAGCCGCCTTTCTCAGATTATGCAAAAACTGACGGAAACGGTCACACATAGACACCACCCATGCCGCGTGTATAGTGGCACGAATTCTCTCGTCGATGGGATACCATAAACCCTAATATAAAGTTATTAATGAATTAAATTTCAAAATAAATAGTATTTAATTACGTACCAGCCAATGATCGAACATGGTGGCCTACACATCAGCGGGAATCTGATCCCATGTGATCCAGGGCTGACAAAAATAATTGTGCAAGATAGCGCTCCCCTGTCCAATAGCTATATGCGTAAAAATGTGGAAAAAGAAAAAATAATCAAACAATTAAAATATAAATAAATTATAATGAAAGATAACTAAAATACACAGGTTACCATACCACCGTATGTGCGCATCGAATCCAAGAGGTGGACGTCGCTCCGGGATAGGATCTGGAATCATCAGTCTGGCAAGACCACGCCCCCTCTGAGTGCTCCCTGTAGTGCCAATAGCCTGAGGGTCAGATGAATCAAGAACCTCGTCATCCATAGGTAGATCAGCCTCCATCAACTGACGATACGTTTCTGAGTCCATCTGAAACATGAAATGACTGTTATTAGCAAACAGTTGAAAATAACTATTATGTATAGATATATATTTGTTATGATTCTAACCAGCATTTTACTGTATCAATGTTCATCTTCATCATCATCTTCATAGTTGTCAATGTCAATGTCTTCATCTTCCTCATCAACATCATCAATTTCCATATTAGTTTCACTTTCATCATCTCTTGTCATTTCAAATTCAGTTGTAACATCATTGACAACATCGTCACCATCGACCCTTAACTGTGGGGTGTCATCCTCGATATTCATGTCTCTTTGTGAAAAAGATGTGTTTTGAGGAGTGTCCTGAAAAATTTCATTTCCTTGCACTTCAGTGGAACCACATTCAGTTTGAGTAAACTTATTTTCTCGAGATTTAAATTTTATTATGCTCCACCAATCATCCAACTCTTTTTCAGTAGCACAGTATTTTGCATAATAAATTTGATATTCCTGATGAGCCAATAAAAATGGTTCATTTACTACAAGAAGACTTTTATGTTTAATATCAACAATTCAATGAGTCGGATGAATATGCAGCCTCTCTCAGTATCCATCCATTGACATTTAAACATTGTTACATAATTCTGTCCCAAATAACACAGTTCAATAATTTCTTCAATCATGCCGTAAAAGTCAAATTCAATATCTCTATGATGTGATCCATTCAAACAAACACCACTATTCATTGTTTTCTTTGATTCCCCATATGCACGTGTATGAAAGCGATAACCATTCACCACATATGCATTATAATATTTAACCATTTTGGATGGTGGGATACTCAATATATGCAATCGACTATCAATCTTATCATCATGTACAGATACCTGAAAATTTGTAAAACATTTATTACTATTACAATTAATAAATTGATTTTATATGTAAAACCAAAAAAGAATCTACGTTACCAATTTTTGAAACCAGTAGGCAAATTTTTTTTGCCGACGTTCTTCTAAGACAGCTGCTGTAATTTGTGGAAATTGTTTCTTGATATGATCATCATATAACCTAAAAATACAATATGATTAATTTAATGTAATAGAATCTATAGAATAAGGGATAGGAGCACTCACTGTACAATTGGTGATATTTCTTTACAGTTGAGTAGAACATATGTATGAGCTCTATGATGTTCATCATCTGAAATCCATCTATCTGAACTCAACCAAAGCCAAGTTTAGGCTGATTGACAACTGATAATTGATTGTTCATATCATCATCAACATTCCCCTCATTCCGGACCATGCAGTTAAATTTTGAGGGATATTCAGATTCAAAATAATGAGAGCAGAATAAATCAATTTCCTCTTGCAAATAAGCTTCAGCAATTGAGCCTTCAACTGATGCTTTGTTACGTACTTTTTTCTTCAATTTCTGCATGCATATCTCAAATGGGTACATCCATCGAAACTGAACCGGACCTCCACATTTTGCTTCATGTGGAAAATGTAATATCAAATGTTCTATTGAGTCAAAGAAATCTGGCAGAAATATTTTTTCCAGTTTGCATATAATTACAACAACAGCTTCTTCCAGTTTTCTTAGTGTATCGTAGTCTGTTGTCGCCGCACACATGTCTCGGAAAAAATATGATATATCTATTATCGAATCCCAAATATTAGAATTAAACAATCCTCTTAATCCAATAGGCATAAGTCTTTCCATTATAACATGACAGTCATGAATTTTTAATCCGGTAATAAGACCATTTTTAACACATCTTCCAAGTTGGAAGCATAGCCATCTGGAAGTCTCAAATCTGCAATCCACTGACAAAATAATAAGCGACTCTCTTTGGTCAGTGTATAGGATACTTTTGGCTTCATTAATCTCTGTGATCTGACATTTTCAAACAATTCAAGTTCTGGTCACCTGCAAATTTGGGCAAGATCTAATCGTGCATTCCGGGATTCTAAAGCAAAAGACGGATGCACTTGATCAAAATGTTTCCATGAATCACCATCATATGGATGAATCAAGCTTTTACCATTTGAAATATTGGTTTTGTGCCATGACATCATTGTCACTGTGTTCTGAGACATAAATAAACGCTACAACCTGGGTGTAAGCGGGAAATATATCAACTGTTTTACAGGAATCAATCTAGACTTCCCTGATTGATCTTCTTTATACCTCGATTGTCCACATGTGGGACAACTATCCAACGACTCATTTTCACCAGAATATAAGATGCAATCATTTAAACATGCATGGATCTTCAGATAACTATGGCCCAGATTACGAACCAGTCTCTTTCTCTCATAATAATTAGTAGGCATCACATTTCCTTCAGGTAACAGTGCTTTAACCAAAGAAAATATCTGATAAAAACAGTTATTTGACATTCCATTATCTGATTTAATAGCCATAAATTTTTCAACTACTTCTAATTTGATTATCTTTCAACTAGGATATAATTCATCCTCAGCAGACCTAAACAACTCAGCAAATTCAGATGGTGCCAACTCGGGAGGTAAATCAACATCATCCTCGATTTCAGTTTGTTGAATGGATGACCCTGCAACATCATGTACTAAATTCTGAAACCGTGATGGATTCGGAATCAAATTATTTGTATCTTCTCTAGAACTGTGTTCACCGTGTTGATACCAAAAAATATAATCTGATTGAAAACCATAACGCAAGAGATGTTGCCCAATGATGTCAAATGTATCAAATGTTCTCAGATCACATTTTTTACAAGGACACTTAATTATCCCTTCTGAAACAAATTCCGAGTTTGATGATGAAAATGATAAGAAAGCTTCAACACCATCAACATATACAGGATTTAAACTAGAACCTTTTGGATTTCTGCGCTGATTTATCCAAGCGTGATCATCTAATAATGATTGATGTCGATTTCCTTGTTCCATATTCATATATATGTTTCTACAAAATTTAAAACAATTATTGTTGTTAAATAATTCGATATAAGAAAAACAATATCCTAAAAAGAGAAGATACATAATTACAGTTATTTCTTAGTAATTACCAATAATTATAGGTGACACAGTTAGTTTGTAATCATCCCCACTAATTATTATTAATTTATCAATACTTAGAAATACTTGACAAAATGAAATATGCTTGAATAATTAAATAAAATTTTGTAATCATCATTGTAGAGATTATATTACTAATTATTCTTATTTGTTTCCAGCGGATTGGCGGCAGCTCTTTCGCCTGACGACTCATCTCCTTGCAAGGAGATGAGTCATCAGGGAAAAGAGCCTTGACCGCGTTGTCGAACGCGTCAAATTAGTTGTTTAATTTTGACTAGAATTTCTGCAGTATAGCATCAACCCTAGGTCGTCTCTCGACGGAGCCTTAGATCATTAATTCTAAAATGTGGTTTTGATTATTAAATTAAAAAGGGAAATGAGGTCTTATAATATTTGGGTTTGATGATTAAATATGACAATAGAAAATAGAAGCTATAAAACAAAGTAGAGATTAACAGAATTAATTAAGCGTGATCAATCCGGGGTACTCGCGTGATGTTTATCCTTAATAGCTTCATGATATAAGGTTATGATATTTTAATCCCTATTTTTTAACACCTAGAAATAGAATTTTACTAAGTTTATACTAGGATACCTCCTAGAGTTTAGTCAAAAACACACAATGATTCACCGGACACCGCCGATGATTGGGTGAATTGTGTTTGACTTTATAACCAAAACTCACCAAGGAAACACACGAAAAACTCGATGTGCTGTCCAGATTTGTATGTTATTTATTTGTGATACCATGAAATAAATTTACATGGCCTTGACAGTGCTTGTGTGAGTTCAATTGACCAATATAAACCACACAAACACCGCAATTGAAAGGGGGAAAGAAAGTGGTGAACGGTGTGTGAAACATCACATGAATGGGTACCCCCAAACATGATCATATGAGTTGAGAATGACATACCAGTACATAAATCAATAAAATAAGAATAGAGGATGATTAAAAACAACACAACAATCTGGAATTTAAAAGATCATTCAAATATTACAAACATGAAGCTCGGGATGTACATCACGTTCCTCCCTGGGTGATCACAAGGGGTTTAGAAACCCCTGGGAGAGGAGGAAGAGAAAGATGTTGGGGTAGAACTTCCCATAGCCTCCAGAACTGCTAGAGATGTTGAGAAGACTATTTGTGGACTCCAAAATGGTAGCACCTTGCCTCTTGTCCGAACTTGCAAATGGGGAGCCCAAGGTGCCATTTTATAGGAAAATTGGAAGGTGGTTTTAGGCACACATATTTCTTCAATCCATTTGTAACATGCGTTTCGGCCTTCAGATAGTCTTATCTCGCTTTGGAGAAAATATAAAAGTTGTATCCCTCCCTCTTGACTATCTCCACCGAAAGTTTGGCACTATTTGGACAAATACAGCTCAAGATATTGATAAAATACAGAACACCGCATTTGACTTGATCCAAATTAGGTGGCTTGGACAGATCAGTTCTTATGGGCCCCATAGAATCAGAATCAGCATTGGGTTCCTTAATATTAAATGTAGCCTATTAAATTTTGGACAGGTCCACAACATTTCATCCCATTTGGATGCACTGATTTCGTGTACTATGCAAAAAAGTGGACAGATGTCCATGGATCCATGCAATTTTGGCCCATTTTTCTTCCACTTCATCAAAGGCCCTCCAAATCACCTCCACCTACATTGAAACAGTAAAAAAAAGTAACATTGACCATTATAATATTGATTAAAATTAATTTATTTATTCAAACATGAAGTTCAATTTATTATTATATTTTTAATATTCATTACAAAACTAGTTTAAAACTGTCGTGTAAGGGTGGAATAAAACAGTGAATCGTGGTACGATCACACCCCAACACCTAAACATTTGCACTCCTGGGAAAAGTCACATATTCAAGTACAATTATTCATATATATATATTTCCAACATCCTGAAGATTTATCATTTGAGGAAATTTTATTTAAAGTAAATTGATCAATACACGAACCACACCAAGGAGTTCTTCCTAGTGAAAATAGAAAAAGATTTCTCATAAATCATATCATAGTGAAATTAAAAAAGGTTCATGATACCCAAATGAGAAAGGAATTCATAAGTAAACCATGACACTAACTCTCCATGTGTGTGTGAAAACCATTCCATGCTATTCTTTCCACTTGGTATCCAATAAATATATGTTATTTTAACATTTTTCAGCTTAAATGATTTTGTCACCGAACCTTCCATACATCCTTTGCAATCATATTTCAGGACCCACTCATTTAAGAATTCCCAGAAGTCAAACCATAAGCTCCCAACCTAGATATCCCCATATGTTGCACATTTTATCACTCCCCTCATTTATTATATATATTTTTTTCAAGTTTCAATTGGAACAAATCTCACACTCATCTCTAAACCCTTGTTTGATCTCCTCACGACACTAATTGAAATAGTTATAACAATATCAAAGGTTGAGTAGGAGTGGTTTTTGACCTGCCCAAGACACAACAATTTTTTTTGAGGGCGTACAACAGTCGGACATTAGGTACACACGCATAGGTCAATCTGGTACAGTAATTAAATAGATCGGATAAGGAACGAACGTATGGAAATATCATTTAAAGATGAAAAATATTAACCCAACATATATTTACCTTATATTAAGTAATAAATAATCACACTTTTTGGTTTGGTGCAAAAATTTGTGGAGATATTAGTGACACAGTTTTCCAAAAAACTACTCACACAAAGGGCATCAATCATCTCAAAGGTTTCACATAGATACGACCATTTATATCATCGACAGAAAACCAATTCACTAAAAATCACTCCTTGATGGTAAAATCATACACAAATTCTTTTTAGCCTTCTTTATGGTATTTTTACTTTCCCCACTTTATGGTCACCACATCATGGAATTTCAAAATTGTTGATGGGGAAAAATGAAAATACCATAAATAAGGCCAAAAAGAGAAAAAAAAGGAGAAAATGATGAAAATTCCTAACTAACCCAGGAATGTATCCACCCCCCCCCCCACACCTAGAATGTGTAGTGTCCTCACTGAAATAATTGAGAATGTGAGAAGGAAGGATAAAACCTGGTGTGTTTTATTGGTATGATGCATCGAGAAGTTGGATTTCCTCCACCGGATTCTTTGGAAAATCCTCATAGAAGTGTTTAAGTCGCTGCCCATTGATGGTAAGACTTCGTCCACTCTGCTCATGCAAAACCTGTATTGCACCAAAAGGGTAAACATTAGTAACAGTATAAGGACCGAGCCATCGGGAACGAAGCTTACCTGGGTGGAGCTTAAGCCTGGAATTGTACATGAGGACCTTCTCACCAATATAAAACTTCCGCTGGTGAATCATGCTATCATGAATAGCCTTTGTCTTCTCTTTATAGATTAGGGAGTTGTCATATGCATCACGTCGAATTTCTTCCAACTCTTGAATCTGCAGCTTTCTTTCCTCACATGCATCTGAAAGGTTCAAATTAAATTGTTTAACAGCCCAATATGCATGGTGTTCTACCTCCACCGGGAGGTGACAAGCCTTTCCAAACATAATCCTATATGGTGACATTCTGATCGGTGTTTTAAAAGCAATACAGTACGCCCAAAGTGCATCATCCAAGCGCAAACTCCAATCGTTCCTATTGGGTTGTACTATTTTCTCCAAGATTCGCTTAACTTCTCGATTTGAAATTTCTTCTTGTCCGTTAGTTTGGGGATGATATGCAGTGGAGACTTTATGAACAACCCCATACTTACGAAGCAATTTTTTCATGTTACGATTGCAAAAATGTGAACCCTGATCACTAATGATGAATCTTGGTAGACCAAACCTACTGAAAATCTGGGACCTCACAAAATCAACAACCACTCAAGAGTCATCGGTCCTGGTGGCCTTTGCTTCCACCCATTTAGATACATATTCAACAGCCAATAAGATGTACACAAAGCCAAATGAATTTGGAAAAGTCCCCATGAAGTCAATGCCCCATGCATCGAAGATTTCACAGAATAACATGGGTTGTTGGGGCATTTCATTCCTCTTAGAGATATTCTCTATGAATTGACATCGAGTACATGATTTACAAAACCTATGGGCATCTCTATACAATGTTGTCCAATATAATCCTGAGTCAAGGACCTTTCGAGTTGTACGTTGAGAGACAAAGTGGCCCCCACATGCCAAGGTGTGGCATAAGGTCAAAACAGAGGTGAACTCATGGTCAGGTACACACCTACGAATAACCTAGTCACTAAAAATTCTCCACAAGTATGGGTCATCTCAAATGTACCATCGAGAATCATGTTTAAGTCTCTGGGATTGTGAAGTGCTGAAATTAGTGGGGACCCTAGATGTTGCTAGAAAATTCACAATGTCCGCATACCAGGGGGTAAGGTCCACAACATCACAAAGGTTCTCATGAGGGAAGAATTCTCCAATGGGTAGGGGTGAGTCAACATGATGGTCCAATGGTGGGGAAATCCTACTAATGTGGTCAGCTACAACATTACCCACTCCTCTCATATCTCTAATCTCAAGGTCAAACTCTTGGAGGAGGAGCATCCACCGAATAAGGCGGGGCTTGGGTTCAGGTTTCTTTAGGAGGAAACGAAGGGCAGCATGGTCAGAAAACACAATCACTTTTGACCCAAGAAGATATGAACGAAATTTTTCCAAGGAAAAAACAATAGAAAGGAGTTATTTTTCAGTGGTTGTGTAGTTTACCTGGGCAGGGTCAAGGGTACGCGAGGCATACGCAATGACATGAGGAGCCTTTTCAACCCTTTGTGATAAAACTGCCCCAACTTCAAAGTTAGAGGCATCACACATAAGTTCGAAGGGCATATCCCACCTTGGTGTTTGGATGATGGGAGGTGACGTGAGACTCATTTTTAGTGAATTGAATGAATCCTCACAATTTTTATCAAGAACAAATTCAGAATCCTTTTGTAACAGCCAAGATAAGGGAAGTGCGATCTTACTAAAGTCTTTAATGAATTGGCGGTAAAAACCAGCATGACCCAAGAAAGACTGCACCTCACGAACACATTTTGGAAATGGAAGGGATGAAATTAATTCAATTTCAGATTTATCAACCTGAATTCCCTTATTTTAAATGATATTCCCAAGAACTATCCCCCTCTCAACCATGAAATGACATTTTTCATAATTTAAAACAAGATCTCTTTCAATGCAGCGGCGGAGGACAGAACCTAGGTTTTCCAAATAATCATCAAAAGAAGAACCATAAACCGTGAAATCATCCATAAATACTTCTATACAACTCTCAAGGTACTCAGAAAAAATACTCAACATACATCGCTGAAAAGTACCAGGAGCATTACATAGACCGAATAACATCCTTCTGTATGCAAATGTGCCAAATGGATAGGTAAATGTTGTCTTTTCTTGATCCTCAGGGGCTATATGGATTTGGAAATAACCCAAATATCCATCAAGGAAACAATAATGGGACTTACCAGCCAATCGTTCTAACATTTGGTCAATGAAAGGTAAAGGAAAGTGGTCCTTCCGCATGGCTTGATTCAGTCGACGGTAGTCAATACAGACTCGCCAACTGTTTTGCACACGTGTTGGAACCAATTCATTCCTTTCATTTGACATAACTGTTATTCCTGTTTTTTTAGGCACAATTTTCACTGGACTAACCCATTTACTATCAGATATAGGATAAATGATCCCTGCAGTAAGTAATTTACTAACTTCCAATTTTACCACTTCAAGGAAAGTGGGATTCAACCGGGGTTGAGATTGTCTTACGGGTTTAGCCTCATCATCCAAAAGTATATGGTGAATACAAATAGATGGGATAATCCTAGGAATATCAGCCAATGTCCATCCTATTTCCTTTTTACACTCTCTCAAAAGTTTGAGCAGTTTCAATTCCTGTTGTGGAGGGAGGTTATTAGAAATAATGACGGTAAATTGGTCAATACCCTCAAGATATGCATATTTTAAATTAGAAGGAAGTTGTTTAAGTTAAAACACCGGTTGTTTTTGGATTGAGGGAGGGGATTTAGGGGGAGTGAGGTCCATGAAACTATCTATTTGCTCATGTTTATTCTCAAAGGAAAGCGAATCTATTGAAATGAGATTTGCAGAATCATCGATAGTCATGGGTACCTCAAGATAAACACACTCATCAATTAAAGCACAAAATTTACATTTTTAGGAACCCACAA
Source organism: Viscum album (assembly GCA_963277665.1). Taxonomy (NCBI): domain Eukaryota; kingdom Viridiplantae; phylum Streptophyta; class Magnoliopsida; order Santalales; family Viscaceae; genus Viscum; species Viscum album. Next base: position 2,133,153,804 of record OY728145.1, on the reverse strand, counting down.
AACATTCAAAAGAAGAACCAAAACTCAAATAATCCAAGGGTGAAGAAAACAAAAAAAAATCAAAGTTTGGGTTGAGGAGAGAATTGTGTGTGTGTGCATCATTTGAGAGCACTTCCATCGAATAGACAGGAAGAGTGGAGTGTTATTCAATGGGGTGTTTCATAGCCTCAAGGATGTTAAAACTTACCTTTTCTCCTCCGAATTCCATGGACAGCGTACCATTGTGAACGTTGATGATCGTCTTTGCTGTTTTTAGGAATGGCCTCCCAAGTATGAGAGGGGCATGTCCTTGGGTTTGGGTATCTTCCATCTCAAGAATGTAGAAATCAGAGGGGAATATGAGATTCTTCACTCTAACAAGGACATCCTCAATCACTCCTTTTGGATGTGTTGTACTTCGGTTGGCAAGTTGCACAACAATTCTTGTTGGTTGAAGCTCTCCAACCTGTAGATAAGTATACATGGAGTGAGGCATTACATTAATGGAAGCACCTAAATCTAGCATAGCATCAGAAAAGAAGGTCTCCCCTATGGTACAAGGTATGGTGAATGTATCGGGATCCTTGAATTTGGTTGGCATTGCTGGTTGAATCAAGGCTGAGACATTCCTTCCCAGGTTGACTCTCTCATTCCCCTTCAGCCTTTGTCGATGGGTGCAAAGCTCTTTAAAAAATTTGGCATAACGGGGAATTTTCTTGACTGCATCCAACAATGGAATATTAACTTGAACTTTTTTAAATGTATCCATTATTTCATTTTCAATCTCATTATCAAAGTTTTTCTTAGATTTAGAGAGTCTTTGAGGGAAAGGAAGAGGAATGGATTGTTCATTTGAATCATCAATGACTATTCGATTACCATTTTTGTCTTGTTTTTCTTAACATGAAGTTTTTGAGGGTTGGGAAAGATAGTTTTCATGAAGAGGACATACCTGCTGTGCAGAATCAGTAGAAGGAGAAACTTCTTTACCACTAAAAAGTGTAACTGCACATACATTACCTTTTTCCTTTGGATTGGCAATGGGTTGGGATGGTAGTTTTCCATAACCTTGCATCTTAAGCTCACCGATGGTGTTTTCCAATTGCCCCACTTGGGTTCGTAGGTCTTGAATAGCTGATTGTGTGGTCTGTTGGAACTGAAGGTTCTGGGTTGCCATTTGTTTCACCATGTCCTCGAGGCTTGGTTCAGATTTGGGAGGAGGAGGAGGAGGATTGTTTTGAGAAGTTGAAGGATAATAAGGTTTCATACCTTGGCCTTATTGATACCAATTCTGCTTTGGGTAGCTTGAGTTTCCTCCTTGTCGGTATTAGGGTTGTGCTTGCCACCCTGGATTTGAATTTGGCCTAAATTGTTCTTGCTTGAAGGGAGGTGCTTGTTGGAATGGACGCCCTGGGAACACACCTGCACAGGACTCAGATGAATCTTGAAGTTGTGGGCACTGGTCAGAAAAATGAGTGTTATCAAAACAAATCCCACAATGTAATGGAATAGAAGTAGAGTGTGAGTTACCTTGTGCTTGAGCTAATTGCCTTATAAGGGTATGCATCTCATCAAGTTTAGTATCTACCTTTTGTTCTAGGGCTGAATGACTTCCTCATGAACTCCTCGGGTTGGTGTAATAGCTCGTGTACCAAATTGTTATGCATTTTGAGCCATGTTGGCTATTAAGTCACGAGCGGCAGAAGGAGTTTTGTCAACTAGGGCACCACCAGCCGCAGCATCAATCATTCCACGATCCATGGGGATAAGTCCCTCATAGAAGTATTGGATTAATAGTTGTTCACTAATCTGGTGGTGGGGCAGCTTGAGCAAAGTCTCTTGAATCTCTCCCAGTATTCATGAAGGGTCTCTCCTTGTGATTGCCTAATTCCATGGATTTCTTTCCTAATTGATGCAGTTCGGGAGGCAGGGAAGAAATTCTCTAGAAAAAGTCTTTTTAAGTCATTCCAACCCCCAATTGTGGAAGGCAAATAGTATATCCAATCTTTGTCTACACCATCAAGGGAGAAAGGGAAGGCCCTAAACTTAATGAGGTCCTCAGACACATTTTGGGGTTTCATGGTGGAGCATACTATGTGAAAATCATTTAAATGTTTGTGAGGGTACTCACCGGGAAGACCATGGAATTTTGGAAGAAGGTGGATGAGACCTGATCTAATCTCAAAGTTGGATACTTCCTCGGGATATTGGATGTACGCAGGTTGGTACTCCACATTAGGGGTAGTAAGTTCTTTTAAAGTTCGATTATTTGCAGCCATGTTTTCTTGGGTTTGATTGGGTTCAATTTTGGGTTGGTTTAGAACCACTTGAGGTTCTAAATGGGGTTCCACAATGTTACTTTATTGACCTTCTCTAGATGCCTTGATTTGTGTGTGAAGTGACTTTTCTATTTCAGGATCAAATTCAAGTAGTGTTCCTTTACCAGATCTTGTCTTGCAACAATGATGTCCAGTTTGATTGATTGATTGTTTGTTGTGTTTCTTTTTTTTTTTTTGATTTAAGATGGATAAAATAGAAACTTAAGAAGGGTTAAAGAAGAATAGAATTTTATACTATAGAATTAGAGAGGGATATGGAGAAGAAGATAGAGAGAGAGAGAGAGATAAAGAACACACCAAAAACAACCAAAAATAAAGACAAAACCCAAAAAAACAATCAAATGGGGGTGGGGTATTTAAAGGAGTACTAATTAAGAAGTAAAATAAATAAATAAAATGAAATAAAGAAAAAAAACATCTTGTCTCCCCAGAAACGGCGCCAAAATTTGATCGCGTTGTCGAGCGCGTCAAATTAGTTGTTTAATTTTGACTAGAATTTCTACAGTATAGCAGCAACCCTAGGTCGTCTCTCGATGGAGCCTTAGATCATTAATTCTAAAATTTGGTTTTTATTATTAAATTAAAACGGGAAATGGGGTCTTATAATACTTGGGTTTGATGATTAAATATGAAAATATAAAATAGAAGCTATAAAATAAAGTAGAGATTAACATAATTAATTAAGCGTGATCAACCCGGGGTACTCGCATGATGTTTATCCTTCATCGCTTCATGATATAAGATTATGATATTTTAATCCCTGGTTTTTAACACCTATAACAAGAATGTTACTGAGTTTATACTAGGATACCTCCTAGGGTTCATTCAAAAACACACAATGATTCACCGGACACTGCCGATGATTGGGTGAATTGTGTTTGACTTCATAACCAAAACTCACCAAGGAAACACACGAAAAACTAGATGTGTTGTCCAGATTTGTATGTTATTTCTTTGTGATACAATGAAATAAATGTACATGGCCTTGATAGTGCTTTTGTGAGTTCAATTGACCAATATAAACCACACAAACACTGCAATTGAAAGGGGGAAAGAAAGTGTTGAACGGTGTGTGAAACATCACATGAATGGGTACCCCAAAACATGATCATATGAGTTGATAATGACATACCAGTACATAACTCAATAAAATAAAAATAGAGGATGATGAAAAACAACACAACAATCTTGAATTTAAAATATCATTCAAATATTACAAACATGAAGCTCGGGATGTACATCACGTTCCTCCCCGGGTGATCACAAGGGGTTTAGAAACCTGTGGGAGAGAAGGAAGAGAAAGATGTTGGGGTAGAACTTCCCATAGCCTCCATAACTGCTAGGGATGTTGATAAGACTCTTTGGGGACTCCAAAATGGCAGCACCTTACCTCTTGTCCGAACTTTCAAATGGGGAGCCCAAGGTTCCATTTAATAGGAAAATTGGAAGGTGGTTTTAGGCACACATATTTTTTTAATCCACTTGTAACACTTGTTTAGGCCTTCAGATAGTCTTATCTCGCTTTGGAGAAAATAGAAAACTTGTATCCCTACCTCTTGAATTTCTCCACCGAAAGTTTGGCACCATTTGGACAAATACAACTCAAGATATTGATAAAATACAGAACATCGTATTTGACTTGGTCCAAATTCGGTGTCTTGGATAGATCAGTTAGTATGGGCCCCATAGATTCCGAATCAGAATTGGGTTCCTTCATATGAAATGTAGCCTATTAAATTTTGGATTGGCCCACAAAATTCCAGCCCATTTGGATTCACTTATTTCGTGTACTGTGAAAAACAATTAACATATGTCCATGGATCCATGCAATTTTGGCCCATTTTTCTTCCACTTCATCAAAGGCCCTCAAAATCACCCCACCTACATTGAAACAATAAAAACAAGTAACATTTCCCATTATAATATTGATTAAAATTATTTTATTTATTCAAACATGAAGTGCAATTTATTATTATATTTGTAATATTCGTTACAAAACTAGTTTAAAACTGTCGTGTAAGGGTGGAATAAAATAGTGAATCGTGGTACGATCAAGCCTCTTTTGTCTGATGGCTCATCTCTTTTTAACTTTCTAATGACTTAAATCAGTATGAAAAACTTTCTTTGAAATAAGTTAGAGTCCATTTTTCATACTAATTTCAGTGGGAGAAAGTAGCAAAGATATGAGACGTTGAACAAAAGGTAGCCGCCAATCCTCTGGAAATTGTGTCAATTTATAACCATGTACTCGAATTTATTTGATTTTTGATTAATTATTACTAATTATTACTAATTATTAAAAATCACAATATTTCCAATAGATTTTTCTCTATTATTAACATGTTCAAATCTTAAAGGGTCATCAATTTTCAGGTCATGCCCAATAAAAATTTTGTATCAGCCATGTCCAATGTAAACTCTATAATTGTCCTTACATGGTTGATCACCTCACAAGTAGTGTTGAAATAGAACGAAACAAGTAATGAATTTCTCATCTTTAAGAATCATTTCGCATGACCCTTTACATAGATCATTCTTCCTTGAAAAATTAAGATAACTTCAGTATCTTTCCCCTAATTTTTCAAGAAAGAATGGTCTATGTAAAAAGCCATGTGATGTGATTATTATAGATGAGAAAGACATGACTTGGGTTGTCCTATTGCAACGCTACTTGTGAGGTGATCAACCAAGCAAGAACAATTATAGAGTTTACATTGGACACGGTTGACGCAAACTTTTTATTGGGCATGACCAGAAAATTGGCGACCCTTTAAGATTTAAACATGTTAAGAATAGAGCAAAACTTGTTGAAAATATTGATAATTGTAATATTTTATAAATTTTTTATAATTTTAATAATATTAATATTTTTTTATAAATATTAAACATATAATAATAAAATAATTATATTATTAGTATTATTTAATTATTAATATTAGAGTAATATAATATTTTATATTATGTTACTATTTATGTTACTATTTATGTTACTAATTATATTACTAATTATGTTACTAATTAGAAATGAAAATATAAGCATATAGGTCGGGTGGTTAATCAATCATTGAATAGAAAAACAAACGTGATTGACCGCTCATCTACCTCAATTTTCTTTTCATTTGTGTGTTGAGGTTGACAAGAAACTTCTACCTCCACATGTAATATTTTCTTTTACTGTCAAAATTATAAACCTCCTTACCTCTATGCTGGCGAGGAGGTTGATAATTTTGACAGTAAAAGCAAATATTACATGTGGAGGTAGAAGTTTCCTGTCAAGCCTCAACACACAAATGAAAAGAAATTTGAGGTAGATGAGCGGTCAATCGCGCTTTCTAATTTTCCTAATTCTTTTTAATTGTTTCCTAATTATTTTTAATTATTTCCTAATTCTTTTTAATTGTTTCCTAATTCTTTTTAATTGTTTATTTTTAATTTTTTCCTAATTATTTTTAATTTTTTCCTAATTATTTTTAATTGTTTCCTAATTATTATAATTGTTTCCTAATTATTATAATTGTTTCCTAATTATTATAATTGTTTCCTAATTATTTTAATTGTTTATTAATTATTTTAATTGTTTCCTAATTATTTTAATTATTCTAATTATTTCTAATCAATTAAATCTAATTATTTCCTAATTATTTGATAATTATTTTAATTAAATCTAATTAAATCTAATTATTTATTAATTATTTGATAATTATATAATTATTTCTAATCAAATATTACTATTTCTAATTATTTATAATTAAATATATTTATTTCTAATTATTACCAAAACATCATCCTGGAGTGTCGAACCAAGAGTGCAGCAAGGCCTGTTGTCGTGTACCAGGTTACCCCGAGTCAAGCTCAAAACACCTTGTCAGAGTTTTCACTCCTAGGTACATCTGTGTCAGAGCCGCCTCTACTTGTTCGTATCCAGACAGAGATTATTTGGTACAACCACTTAATCTAATTATACTATATAGCTACTAAACATTCTATTAAAAAAATTAAAATTAAAAATTAAAAATAAAATTAACAATTAAAAATAATTTAAAATTTAAAAATAATTTAAAAAATAAAAAAATATATAAATACCTTCGATATTTTGAAGTAATTTTCACCTTCTAACTGTTTCTCTCCTCTTCTCATAAGAAAAAAATAAAACGAAAGAAATTTTCTACTTAGAACTGGAAGTTAGAGAGAGAGGAAGAGAGATCTGAATGTTTTAAAAAAAACGGGTGGGGTGTATATATAGGTTAGATTATTTGCGACGGTCTTATTTGCGATGGGATACCGTCACAAATATTAGTTATTGCGACGGTATCCCGTCGCAAATAACTTCGCCCGCATTAATTACGGGCGGTGGTTAAAAGGGTTTTTGCGACGAGCTCGTCGCAAATAGATGCCTGCCGACAGACTATTAGCGACGGGCGGATATCCCCATTGAAAATTCCTATTTACCGCTGCTGGTATTGGCGACGGGCCCCATCACAAATACCTTTGCCTACATTAATTACGGGCGGCGGTTAAAAGGGTTTTTGCGACGGGCCCGTCACAAATAGCTGTCTGCCGACACACTATTAGCGATGGGCAGATATCCCCGTCGCAAAATCCTATTTACCACCGCCGGTATTGGTGATGGGACCCATCGCAAATAACACTTTCTGAATATTTTTTTGTGACGGGACAATTTACTTGTCACAAATAGTATTTACCACCGCCGGGTAGTTGCGACGGGTAGAAGGCGACCGTCGCAAATAGGCTTCCTGCGTTTTGGCACACAAACCGCGTCATAGCTATTGCGACGGGTCCTGTATTTCCGTCGCAAATACGCTTTTCGTCGGAGTTTTTGCGACGGGAATAAAGCCCGTCGCAAATACCCCGTCGCAATAAGCGGTTTTTTCTGTAGTGATGGGAACTGTTGGGCTATTGAGATAATGGTTGGCATATGGATTCCATCAGTATTATGAGCTGATGGTTGGAACTGAATCTGGTGGACCATAATATTTATAAAATGGGGTGTTATGTGCCTTAATGGCATCATGTATGGCTCAGGATGGTTATGTAAATTATTTATTAGTGTGTGAATATCTGTGAAACAGAATTTATTGGAGAGCCTAGGGATCCTCAGGTATGATAGAATGTGGGTGCATTGTCCCACTATGGCATCATTCGAAGTAGGAAAGGATCTCACATGTTGATAGTTAAGCATGGTGTGGAGAGGTTTGAGTGGGATTATATTGGTTTCCATTTATTTTACTTTGCATACACTTGTATACATATGAGTATTATCTAGGGACACCATTGGTGGTGGCCTAATAAGTTTATACTCATACCCTGCATAGGTCCTTTGAGATGCATGTATCCCTTATGTATCATAATGTAAGCAAGGTAAAGGTCCCAGAATTTGGATTATAGTACTTTTTGGTGTTGTGGATGCATGACTAGATGTTGATGGTTGGAGATGGACCTGGTGGATCCTTTATTCCAAGATAAGAGTTGTATTTTGTTGTCTTTAGACTCATATATGAATGATTGGCCTATAGACAATCCTTTTATAATTTATGTGAATTATATGGAATTGTATATTTTTTTCATATCATGCGTTATTTTTTATCTAGTTATATTATTGTATTTCTATTATGATTTCGTTGTTAGCCCATTGTTTATAGTTTTATTTTCAAAAGTTATAGTCACCCCACTCTCACTTCTTAGACACTTTTTTCTTATCAGTAGCCTCTAGAATATGGGGAGGCATGATTGAGGTTATTAGCACCCTGATTCAATCACGGGGTAGGTTATCCAGGTTAAGGGATGCTACAGAGTGATATTAGAGTAGGTTTTAATAAATAATACCAAGTGATTTGGTACAAAGCAGTATCAAGTGAGTATTTTTTTTTTATTTGGGTTATGGTAGATAGAGTTTTAGGTATTTTTTGGAACTTGGGACATATTTCATGATATGTGCCTGACTAGAACAAGTATGGACTAAATTCCAAATTTCTAGAAAAACTGAGATTATTGTTCTTGTTTCCATGGTTATAGTTGAGTTATTTGATTTAGAAAAATATAGTATTTTGATATTATTGATTTATAGTTTTGATATTGGACCTAAGAGGAAATAGGTGTTACTTATGCATCATAGTAGGCACATAGGTCTCACATGGCATTCATATACCAACTTGTGGTTTCCATTTTGGTTTTAGTTCTAGAACAGGAAGGGGTTTGGTTGTTTAAATTGTTTGAAACAACCTATATGGTGTTTTCTCATATAGATTCTTAGTTTCATTTTACTCAGCTAAACAGGGTTATGATTCTTGGTGTTATCGGCATGTGGATCTTGTATGTGTGTGTGTGTGTTTGTGTGGTGTGTGTGGTACTTGACCCTAATATGGGTAGGTGGGTCTGTGAGGCCAAATGATATAGTATTTGATTATGGGTAGGGAGGTGTATAGAAAAGTGTGATATACTGCCTATTACAACTTTCCCTATTTATGATATATGGATTTTTATAAGTGTATTAAGCATGATATTTGGTTCTCATTGATATGACACATTGATGGAATCCATTAGAGAATCTATAGGGAAGATATATGGCACCACTGAGGCATGATTTGGATGTGTCCCCTAAGAGATGAGGTAATCATGAGCTGGAGGTAGAGGTTCCAAGGTAGGTAGGTTACTCACAATGGATAATGGAGATGGGTAAATGGTTTGATGATTAATTCAGGGTGAGTTTAGTGCAAGTTATTTAGATTATTTATCATGGATCTTAGTGTGCTGAGTCTTCTAGGGAATATCTGATAAGGAAATTCTAATCACATTATCCTACCTTATTTTAGTGAGAGAGTGGACCTCAAGCAGTGGAATATTGGATCGAGTTAGTTCAGATAATTTTTTATTAAATCAAGATTTCGCCAGGGGGGAAGGGTGAAACTGGTGATATATATACTCACAATACTAGTTAAATATTGGTGTAATATGTAAGTATAGGTAGGTAGTCATGAGGAAATACATAAAATTATTTTAAGGTGAGGTTCATTGAGTACTTTTTTTCTAAGGCATTGAGAGAGGATCTAGCCTATGATTTTATGCACTTGATGTAGGGGGAGACATTAGTTATGGATTACGCTATGAGATTAAAATATTTTCAATAATTCTTACTAATATTGGTGGGATATGAGATTGATAAGGTGTGGTGATTTGAGTATAGACTTAATAATTCCATTATGGTATAATTAAATATATTTATATTGACCATATTTTATGAGGTAATGAAATATGTGTTGATAGAAAAGAAAAATTTGACTGACAACTGTATACCTAGTCAGACAATGGTATTATGTGATGCACATAGTGGGCATATAAGTAGATAAAATTAGGAACATTAGGAAACCCAATATTGTGGTAAAAGTAAAGAATATATGTTTCCACCATGGATTGGGTCATTAGTGAGGTGTTTCTAGTGTGGAGAGATAGGGAATGTTTGGGCCTAATGTGATCAAATGATGGAGTGTCAGGCATATGGCCAGATGGGACCTTTGGAGTGTTTTTTATAACCCCATAGTCATTTGGGGGTCATAGATAAGGTTATACTCAGGTGTCTAAGGAAGTATTTAGAATCAGTAGATGGAATTCATCTTCATGTATAGTTCATAAGAATGGACATGATACTAAATAGTGGGGGTTGTGGACAACAGTGAGTGCGACTCCATGGGGAGGATAAACATCGGATAATCAGGCTTCATCTCAGCTATACATGATAAAGATAATGTAAACTAAGCAGTTTTGAGATCCATTAACTATCAGAGGAATGTTGTGATCATATTAGTTATGGTTTTTCATGATCAGAACTGGTGTAAGATGTGTGTTTGGGGAATGTGGAATGACCAGGTGCAGGTTGTGAAGGGTTTACTTAAATTTTAAAAACATTCATCAGATCAATTAGGAATAATTAAAACCCTTTGTAGAGGATATTTTATTCATGATAATATGAAACCTACTTGATATATATAAATTAATAATACTATAAATTTTTGTACCTTACACTGAATATCCACTGTATCATCACTTTCACCTTTGAACATCTTTGAATGTTCTTAATAAAGATTATAGGAGTCGAAAACATAAGTATCCCACCTATGTGGTGTATCCACAAGATATACTAAATCACTCAAAGTTTGAGAAGGATTACTCTTCTCTCCATGGTATTTTAGTACCACAATATACAGAGGAATAATGAAGAGAACAGTAGGTTCTAGGGATTTTTGACTGAGCCTCAAGTAAGCACACCCATTTTCATCACATGGAAATTATTTATATAGGTTATTAAAGATGTTCCTCACTATTTTGTATTTATTGATGCGTTATAATGACTAAATTCTTCATAATGTATATGTAGTCATCATATAAATGCTTCACCTATCATATGTTTCATCCCATGAAATGGTATAATAAATGGTAGATTTAAATGTGTTTGAATCAATCAAATATTAATACACTTAATATTTATTTACTCATTTTATTAATGGAATTTAAATGCATAAAATATTATTTCATGCATGTATATCAATATACCATGCACTTGATAGAGCAATGCATCATATACAGGCTATAGCTTTATGGAATATCTCCTTCAATCTCTCAGTTTTCTCTAAATCCTAATAGACATTGTGCCATTTCCCTTATATTGTATCGTATATAATAACTTTTGAAACCATTTCCAAAAATCATTTTGAATATATTTCAAAAAAAATTAGAAAGATATCATTAACTTCGCCTTGTATCACATTATATGAAATACTTAGTGAATACCCATACAAAAAAATTAGATTAACTCTAAAACACTTTTAGAGTAGCTCTATAAGTCAAAATCAATCCCCATTCATTCAACCAAAAAGTGTGGCCCCATTGTCCTTTATAGAATTAACAAAAAATATGAATTTATAGATCCATATATGTAAGCAACGAGCAACCTATAACAAAGTGTCAATGTTAAGGGATCTAGAGTGATCTCCATCATACACATGTATCTCTATACCTATATCCACCAATCAACATCATATGAAAACATGCATTCTCATATTTCACTTTGTCCAAGATATCGAGTGACCATGGGACACGGATCATGTTAATACTATATAGAAAACTCATTTGTTCTTGATTCTTTGAGTGTAAATTGATTTGATTGATGGATACATTATATGTTATTCATCCTTATAGATAATAAATCTATATGTACCTTATCTATATAGATATATATAATATCTAATTGAGGCCTCACACTCTCACAACCTATCTCAATCAAGGGCCTTGATGTTATACTCTTTATATGAGAGTAAAAATCCCATATTGATTAAGCTCCAACTGATGACATGATCAACAACATATCCAACCACCCTCATATTAGCTAACTCAATATGTTGACTTACATAGGTATCAAAGTATGAAGGTTCTCATGTTAGGTATCTCACCAACCTCAGGTGGTGGGGACTCAAATATGATTCATGCACCCCTAGTATACCAAAGATATTTGTGTATGACAATCCTTGTGGTATACTTATTAGGTCATTTAGTGCTCACAAAGAATCTTATTCTCAGTTTTTTACCCCATGATCATATTTTGTATCTCTATAAAAGAATATTACTCACTCTAATTTTAACATCTCATCATAACCCATAATACTCCATGATGAACATCAGTTAGGGATAAACTCAAATTCATACTTTGTTAGGTCATTTTTCATTGCACTTCATGAAATATGTATCTATATATAAATTTATATATCCAATTTGAAATAATGATATAATGGAGGTTTCCATTAATATAGTAAATTTTAATATCCTTAAACTCTTTAATAATTTTAATATGATATATTTTAATATTCTTAAACTATTTAAGAATACTTAACAAAAACTAACATAATCATCAGTTTTTCTTATTATATATGATAAAAAGATAGATCAACCTTATGTTTACTACACTTTCTAGGTTTTTTTAACTCATTACATAATATATAATCCATATCACATCTCTATCTGACCACATCACATCTCTATGTGTCCATATGATAAAACCCTCACATCAAACTCTTTAGTGAGAAAAATCTATGATGTAAGCCAATTTGAATAATGGTGACACTTGGGAAATGATATTCTGAATTGTTCAACTATTTGAACATATTAAAACTTCTTAACTTCACAAAATCAAATATTATGATGTCATATTCTGTTGTCTACTTAGAACTCTTTCTAAATTCATCATCATCATCCTTGTAACCCTATACTATAAAACGTTTTTCCATTAAATAATTTAACTACTTACATTATTATTTACCTATCTTCATAAACTCTTTTAGGATAAATTGAAAACCACTTTAATATGGTAACTAAATTTAAATATTACATTTCTCTTTACTATAATATCCTAAAACCCTTTTAGGATATAAAGTGTAATTCAATTTTCATTTTGGTTGGTATAATACATTATTGAAAAGTGTCTTTTTTCCATGATAACTAAATGTAAATTTTTAATTTTTTCTTTATTTTCACATATACTAAACTCTTTTATAATATCGACTAAAAATAACTTTATCTTAAATTGGTATAATAAAGATATCCACTTTCTAAATGGTAACCAAATGTAACATTTTAAATTTCTATTTACCATCACATACATAAAAAATTGATATTAAATGGAAAATAATTTAACTTAAGATTGGACTTATCCTTTATTTATTTATTTTGAACTTATATAATTATAATCATACTCCCACTAGACTTTTAGATACTCCCACTAAGATACACAAACCCTTTTGTGTTAGGAAATAAAATTTATTTCCTTTTAGTTATAATATTTAAAAATAAACTATTATTTCCATATCATATATGGTATTCAATGTGTTTAGAACATTTTTTCACTTAAAATAAGACTTAATTAAAATATACCATTGATGGGTGGTGGAAACACATTCACACTTATTTTAATAAAATATGGATAAACACTTTATAATGGATAAACACTTTTACCTAAATCTTCTTCTCAAAACATGTTATAGAAATTGATGAATCATAAACCATGTGTATAAAATTAATCATCTCATACTTTTCCACACCAAATATTTATAATAAAACCACTTCTCTTATCATAGAAGATAAATGAGATGAATATACACATCTTTTACTTAGATTCATTTGAGCTTGAAAAAATACTTTACATTCAAATCCTCGATGTATTAACTATTTAATTCATCCCTTGAATATAAATTATAGGATAAATCAATTCTAAATTTTACTTTTAACTCTTATATATTTACAAAAATTTGTAAAATATACATCCAGTATCACATACCTTTTAAAATAAAAGAATTAATTTATATAATATCCATACTTGATATGGACATTCTATGGAGTTTCAAAAACTCCTTCAGGTTTATCTTGGATAATCCAATAATATTGAATCATTGTTATTCCTTACTGATAACCCTAGGTTTTAATGACCTTGATTGTCTTCTTAAAGAAACATTTTTTAACTTTTCAAACAACTTTTATTCTTCTGATTTGAACTTTTACCTACTTATACTGTCTATACAGTACTTCAGAACCTAGAAATCATATTCTTAGTTCACATGTATTCCCAACACTTTGAGAATATTGGGTAAATATTCTTTGAAATCAATCACATTCTAATAAAATTTCCATATATTAAAATAGAATAAATTATATAACTAGAAAAATAAATTTTTAGACTCCCCTTAAAGCATGTTATAGAATTGAACAAATCATAAACCATGTGTAAAAAACACCTCATATCATTTTAATAAACAACAATTGTTTTCATGATATTACCAAGAGAAAAAATGAGATAATACACATATTGTGGCAATATCATCCATGATTTAATCATCCAAGTTATCAATGTAGCAACTCATTTTCTCTATTACATGAAAGAAATCTTCATGATCTAATTATTTCTCAACTTTTGACCTTATATATATTTATAACACTTTGAAAATCATATAGTTGATATCAAATATCTTTCATAATAATATAATTTATCTCTATAACCAATGAATCTTTAAGTAATCCTTTAGTCTCACCAATTCATTTGGTATATTCAATCATATTGAATATCATTTGACATACCCAATCATACTAATTATATGAGACTAAAATCATTGATATACCCAATCATATTGAGTACATTAGTGGATACTAAGATTAATTTTTTCATTTTACATATAATTTATTTAAAACATTAAGTAAATAATTTTATGCTTAGTAATCATCTAGATTCATCTATTTAATAACTTCAACACTTGTTTGCTAATAAAGGAACTATTCCGACACATATAATTTTCCTTAATAACTTTTCTTAAATTGCTAATATTTCTTAATAACTTTTCTAAAGTTTCTAGTGTTAGGAGTAACTTGAATTAAGATTCTCCTTTTTAAGAACTAATTATAAAGTTTATCTTGATGAAGATGATGATATTATCAACAATAGAAGATTTTTTCATATGAGTATCATGTATTATAAACCATTTAATATGGACTTTTATTAAATGGTCTCCCACTAAAATGATGAACTATTTTAAATATCTGTCATATCCATTAGAGAGAAAAGATATATATTTCATTGTGTATTACACTAGTTTTTTCACAGAAATAATCTATATATGATTATTAGATAGCTAAGCAGACAACCCTTTGTCAAATCCATCATATAAATAAACTCAACTCTATCCCTTGAGTATCCTAACTGTTAGGGCTTCCCAGCTAGTATAACCCAAAACAAGCACCAAGAATAATCCAAAAAAGTAAAATCAAGGGATACCTACTCTAAGATTTACAATACCATTAATATAATCCAAAGTCACTTACAACTTGTTTTCCTTACACAAGATAATTTAGGGGCACTTGTGCTGACCTCGAGAATACTTGGTTAAATGATCAAGGCCTTGAAAGTGATACTTTGGAAGGAATATAACACTTAGTATTTAAATGGTATTTTAATATAACCATTTTATCTCATGTTATTCCCTTTTTTATACATGATTTTAGTAATTTAGTTTGTAATCCTATTCCCTCCACCTAAAAAATATGTTCAAACCATATTGATGTGTAATACTTTACACAACCCACACATTTGTGTAACTTACACAAAATAGAATTTAAACATATTCATATATATCTAGATGCATCAAATGCATAAGTTGTATGAACACATCAAGTAAAGGAATATAGTTATCCACGTGAGTAATCTCGGAGCAACAGATAGCCAACCCCATTCACCATCCTAGACAAGGCATAACCCTCCAAGTAGGTAGGTAGTCTGAACGTAAGTCCCTCTACCTAGGGATACTTAACTCAATATAGAATCCAATTCATCATAACTCTAACAAATAATATGCACAAACTATATTAAACAACTAAATTTAAGCTAATAACTTCGATTAAAAAGTTAGGTCAAGGTAGATGAAAAACTAAAAACATTATCATGCCTAGCATGTAATGTAAGGATCAATTTAGAAGCAGTTTAAAAATGGAAACTAAATCATACACAATATTCACAATTCTTAAACAATTTACTAAAAATTAATATATTAGGAAATAATGTGTAACACCCCAAGCTTCCACGGTACGTTTCCCTTTGAATAATGCAATGGCGTGCATTGTACGCAACTTCGAGATTCTAACACACCACAACCAATCAAACTAGCCGTTATGAATAGTAATACCTACTTTTTGAAATTTTATAAATTTTATCTTTCGAAATGAACTTCATTTTTTGGATTCGTAATATCGAAATTAGCTTAGGGTGAAATTTTGGTACTTTTCGGATAACTTTCATATTTTGATGAATAGTGAAAATTGCTAAATTTTAATTAAAAACAACTTTTTTAATCAAAATAATTAATAGTGATAAATTATTAATTTGAGTGGTTTTAAAGTATATTTAGAATATATTTTTACCATTTAATACAATTTTGGTCATTGGATGTAATTTTACATTTAAACCAGACATAAACAAGTGTCAATCTTTGGATAGTTATTATCTCTTAAAAACATGCTATTTGTTTTGACGACAGGAATTAATTTTTAAATTAATTAATGCAAGTAATATTTTTTTGAATTTGGTAAAATAGACATCATTTTTGAATTCATAATATCAAATATAGCTTAGGCCTAATTTTTGTTATTTTTCTAGAAACTTTCATTTTTTGATGAATAGTGAAACAACTAAGTGGTAGTTAAAAAACTGAATTTTTCACAAAACTTAATTTTACCGCTTCTATGAGTGGAATTTCGAAAATCCGAGAGACACGATTAATATCAAGGAGTAAAATTTGGTTCAATGAGATGAAAATAATTTTTGGTGAATAGTAACTTTTTACTTTTATTTACCACGGTTAAAAGTAAATAGGGTAATTAAGGGTAAAAATGATATTAATATTACCCTAACACATGTCATAATTATATTGGAAAAGGGTATCTCAACCAAAAACAACCTTAGGAATAAAATATTATCATTTAGGTCCACTTGGATAAGATTAGGACATTTATTATTATTTAATTCAAAGAAGAGTTAAAAGAGTTAAAATCAAAGTTTATTTACTAAAAAAGATTTAATATAGGGTTATACATAAGATAAATTCAATTGTAAATATTAATTAGAAAGCTAAATAGATTTCCTACATAATTATATTTTATTTATAATTTTTAGACATTAAATAATTTAATTTATTTATGACACAATGATGATGCAGTAATTACCATAATAGTGAAAAATTAAAATAATTGATATTATAAATACCCAAATAAATATAATTTGAGACTTTTTATGAATTACAGTAATTTTATAGGTTAATATAACATGTTAGGAATGATTTAATTAACTTTTTTCAAAGTAATAATTCTGTTATGATTTTCACAAAAATCAATTTTCCAAATAGTGTCAAAATTGACATAAAAGAGTTTTTAAAACAAATATTATATTATTAATTGATATTCAATTCCTAAAAATCTAAGGTTCGGACAAGAGACTTATATCATGATAGGTGTATCATTAATGGACCACTTGGGGGTCTCTTGGAGGTATATAGTAAGTTTATTAACTATATAATATAAAAATACAAAGTGACATGGTAAGTGTCAAACTAATTAACTAAGAGTTAAAACTAAAAGATAAGGTTAATATAATGACCCAAACCTGTCTAAATTCTATTGTTTGAGTGGTTTTAGACCCCTCCACACCTTAACCTTTAAATAATTTACTTTTGAGCCATTATAAACCGAATATGAATTTATTATAAAATAATATTTCTAGCTTTTCCAAAGGTGCCCCTCACCCCTCTTATAAAAGGGAACTCACCCTTCTCACTAGTTCACACATTCAAAGCCTTTTGGATCAACCAAACCCAGCCCAAATACTCTCTCAAATTCCCTCAATACAACCTAGAGGCCTTATTTTGATCATAAAGGCAACCTAAGGAGCCCTTTTGATCCAATCAAAAGGAAAACCCGAAGAAGAGGTAATGTTTTCACCACCCTCTTTCAAGTTCCTTTCTTCTTCAACTTCTTCTTTCTTTGTTATTTTTATTCTAAAATAATAAATCCAATATCTTCTATATACTGTGATGTTATTATAAATATGTTACAACCATATTCAGTATTCTATCCATCCTTTGAATGGCATGTCACCATACGTGTGTACGTACGGCTTATCGTCTCCACGTCGTGGTGTAATTGTCATTCAATAAATTATTATTTGGATGGGTATAATAATGATGTGTAATTAATGTAAATAATAAATATAACATAATAATTATTCTTTCTATATGATATACCATCCAATTATATATTATTTTAACATCAAAAGAATGATATTGTCGCTTGTGCGTACGTACGGACTACCGTCTCCACGAATGCGATGAGATTCATTCTCCATCGTATCCATTCAAGTATAATTCTCATTTGATGATTAAAAATAATTTTTAAGGACTTGATATAATTATGGATATGAATAAGATACAACCTATCCATAACAAACAAGGCTTACGTAACAAAGAATATAAAGGAAAATGAGTAAGTTAACACCCGAAATGACAATAATACTAAGATATTATTAACAAATCAATGTTAAAAGATCATATATGATATCATATTAATGTAAATTATTCTTGTATAATTCAATAACAATTATTTCACCATTATACAGGAGGTTAACCTACCGTCGACCAAGGAAAAAGTACAGACTAAGGGGTTTCTTATCTCACTCTTAATTTTGTGAGAATTCCATTGTTCACCACTTATTTATTACATGTGGTGTATGTGTATTTACCATGATTGTATTCATTATGTAATATACTTTAATTTATGGGTATTTACATCATCATTGTATGATCCTTATTTCATGGTTGTATGTTTCTTAAGTTACCTAATCGATAGGGGAATTTGAAATTTTCAATTTCTAGTCATTCGGCTTTACGCATACTTCATTGATTATTTTACTCCAAGATTATGTGTAGAATCACTATTCATTTGATTATGTCATAAATTCCACTACCCTTTCTGTGTATATACTTTTGATACACATAATCACTCCATTGATAAATTATCAGGTCATCAGTATGAACTTGATAAGACTAAATTTTTACTCAATCTCGATTTGTTGAGTTAAACATCCAATTCATTGGTGTTGTTTTTACAAGAATATGTGTGAATGTCCTTTGATTGTTTTACACTAAATATGCAATAATATTGAGTGTATTTATATTTTTCACTCATAATTATGTCATTGATTTATCCTTAACCTAAGGATATGGCCTTTATGAGATATTTCATCTCAATTTACATTCCATTGAGACTCTTTTATTGTTATACACCAAATCACTTTTATATGGTGTATATAATGTACTTTGACATAATATATCATGAATCCCTTTATTCTCATGATATTACAAACTTTTTATTTCCTCAATTATTTTTATTCAAGTGTCTCTCTTTTGGTTAGGAACTCTAACTAAAATGACATTTTAAAATGTTTTAAAGATTGATTATTCTAAATCTTTATCATTAATGTCCATGTTTTAAAAATGGTTTTAAGGATTTATTTATATGGAAATTAAAGTTTTCAAATCAAAATTCCTTTTAAAAGTTTCAAATTGGTATGGGACACTTTGATTCTAAAATCTATTTTAAATGGATTCTTGACAAATAGTGTGACTTTTAAATGATTTCAAGAAAAAGGGTGATATTTCACTCTAATTATTTTGATGATTATTTTCATCTATGTCAATATCCTTCATCATTCTCGATTGAGGTTATTATGATACAATATAATATTCCATATTGTATCGAATGAGTTATGTTTGACTGTGGATGTTCTATTTTTATACCATTCATGGTTTGTGGATAAAGTATTGACATTTCGTATGCTAGTTTTAATACGAATTTTTATGTTATGTTTAAAAATTTTCATTAGAGGAATGCATTGGACTTAGTAAGTGATGGGTGGAGCCCGCTATATCTCCTCAATGCATCGGTAGGTCTCTTGAGACAAACTAGTGTCTTGGCACGAGGCCTTGAAAAAATATTATTTGTAGTCTTGGCACGAGGCCTTGGCTACGTTGTTATGATAGTCTGGCATTATGCATTCCGTCATTATGAAAGTGGTTATTAATATTTTAATGTGATTATTCAATTAGTAGAATATCCATGTGAATAAGTAAATGGCATTATTTCATTTTATCCTTTCCATATTATGCTGAAGTTCAAGTTTAAAAGGCTTTTGTTTTAGTTATACGTTGCCTTAAATTTTTAGGTTTATTTATGAATGTTTCCGCTATATTGTTATCCTTACTGAGCATCCAAGCTCACCCCTTTCAATGTTTTATTTTTTCCAGGATGTGAAGAAGTATTTTATGAATGACCTTCAGGGATAGTATGAGGGTATATGAAGGCAATATGTTGTTGTAGTTTTTCACTTATTGATGTAATGTAAACTTTATGAATATATCTAGTGTTTCCAAGGCTACTAAACTAATCAGTCTTTCAAGATTTGATCTTTCTTGTGATCATGCCAATGTTATGTAATAATGCACTGACTCTGGGTAATTGGGGTCGGGGCGTTATAGTTGGTATCAGAGGAAGTTTATTACAAACCTTGGAAGCTAGATTTAGATAAACTCTGATTAGAGCACATAGACCTAAGATGGACTTTGAGGATTAGTATAGAAGAACTTCCTAGAATTTTGGTATTGTAGAGATTTTGTGAGTTTTTCGAGAAATACATCCATGTCTGGATACGAGCAGGTAGAGGCGGCTCTGGCACAGATTTACCTAGGTGTAAAACTCGAAAACACCACTTTGAGCTAGACTCGAACGGGAACGGGTGCACGATAATGGGCATTTCTGCACTCTTGGTTACGACACTCCCGAGGGATATGCTTAGGATAATTTACATTTTCTTTACAAACCGATTTGAAGTATTGTATATATAAGATGAGAGTAAATGACCTTGGTTAATCCTAATGTGTTTCAAATTGAGAATATGGTGACATGTTAATATCTAAATGATTTTATGACTACTGTTACTCACACAATGCTTTCTAGTTTTAGTCAATGGATGGATTCCAAGGAAGTCATAGTGACTTTGAGAATGATGTACAAGGTGGGAACGGTGGTGGAAATGAGCAAAAAAATGGAATGTTGATAGGCGTAAAAGATATCTTCTTTATTCCAAATAAATTTTCCAAAAATATGATCAACAATATATATATTAACCAATTCCCTAACTCAAAAAAGAAGAGAAAGGTGATGAATGATAAGATCTCTAGCAGTGGAGACCATGGAGAAAGGAATCCTCAATTTCCATCATGCAGAAAATGTGGAAGGAGACACCCAGGAAAGTGTCTCAATGGGACAAAGAAATGCTTTACGTGCGGGGAGGAAGGACATAAAGTGAAGAATTGCCGAAGAAAAATGAAGAGTACTATGGAAGAAGATAAAAATGGTCCCAAGAATCCATTTACAGCCATTTGCTGTAAATGTAGGGGACCTGGCCATTACCCGAGTCAATGCCCTATTCTATAGGATATTATCTTAGTCAAAGAAGAAGCTATGTGGAAATAAATGGTTGGAGAAATGTTTAAAAAGTATTAGTGCTCCTTGTTGATGGGTTTACTTTGGAATAATTTTCTCTTGTATTTTTAACCCTGCAGTTTTCCATGTGAGAATGATATTTGAGGAAGAATTATCTTTTCTCTTGTGGATATAGTTATAAATAACCATTTGGTTTTATATGATCGTTGGGTTTGAGGAAATTATAAGTTATTATAATTTGGGATGAAAATGCAAGGTATGAGATAAGATTTGTGGTTAAATTATGTTATGGTTATTTTGAGGAATTTATCTCATTTTGGTAATGTTATAAAATATAGTTTTTGAAAAATGACAACACGCAGACTATGTGACAACCCGTCGCATCAGACAAAGCTGTGGGAATCGAACCCACAACCAAAGTGAAATTGGGATTTATAGCCAACCACTGGACTACGTGAAGTCCCTGGTTAGTGTGACTATTATTTTTAGTTAAATGATTTTATTGATCAATAATAATTTGATTTCGGGTCTTATGTCTTATAAAATGAATACCCTTAGTATAGGAAAATGATTTGGTGATTAAGTGATAAATGTTATTTTGGAAGTTGTTCATTTTTTTGTGAACACTATATGCCCAAGGAAAATAGAATAGTATGGGATTTCATTTGGGGATTAATGGTGGATTTTTATCTATGTTTTTATTGTGGATTTATAGTGATTTGGGTTATTTATGGAAATGATTAGGTTAATTACTTTTAAGTATGTGACTTTAAGAGTAATTAATGTCATTTGAAGATACAATTTAACGTGGAAGACTACATTCTTATAAGTTTTGGGTTTCAATATTAGTTTGGATTATATTGAAGGATTTTAAGGACAATTGATTATTGAATGGTATTTATTTAACTTTGGGGTATTGATGGTTTAATTTTAGAAATTAAGATTAGTGTTTTTTTTCTCTAATGGAATATCCATTTGGGGGATTATCAGATATTATACTAACCATTTTGGTTTTGATTAATCTCTAAATACAAGGTAAATATATATTTTATCCTACGTGGATCATGTATTTATATAGAAGTTTATTCTAGCTCTTCCATTATGACCAAGTCTTCTTGAATACTCATTGTTCAAAAAAAATGAGTTAGTGGTAAAAATTTATTAAAGAATGAAACTCTACTTAAAAAGTAAGTATATATCTTTATTTTCTTATTAAATATCATAAATGAATTCCTCTTCCTTATGTAATGTAACTTAAAACAAAAAATGTTGTCCCTTTACTTTTCCTACTGGGAGACTAATGACCATTTGTCCCAACACAAGCTTGTGATTTCCTTATTGTTAACTTTCTCCTGGTCATGTTTTCTATCCCTCTCCATCAGAACTTAACACTTAGTTTATCATCCATATCCATGTTTTCATACATGGAATCCTAGTATGGGTTATCTTAGGTGACCTTTATACCTCTCTTCCTTTTTTTTAAAGTGATAGTTTTATTGACTCTTTTTCTGATGTGGGACTTTCCATTATATTCTCAAGCCCAATTTTAAAAAAAAATTGTGAGGACGCAATTTATTGAAGGAGGGTAGAATGTAACACCCCAAGCTTCCACGATACGTTTCCTTTTGAATAATGCAATGGCGTGCATTGTACGCAACTTCGAGATTCTAACACACCACAACCAATCAAACTAGCCGTTATGAATAGTAATACCTACTTTTTGAAATTTTATAAATTTTATCTTCTGAAATGGACTTCATTTTTGGATTCGTAATATCGAAATTAGCTTAGGGTGAAATTTTGGTACTTTTCGGATAACTTTCATATTTTGATGAATAGTGAATATTACTAAATTAAATTAAAAAAAACTTTTTTAATCGAAATAATTAATAGTGATAAATTATTAATTTGAGTGGTTTTAAAGTATATTTAGAATATATTTTTACCATTTAATACAATTTTGGTCATTGGATGTAATTTCACATTTAAACCAGACATAAACAAGTGTCAATCTTTTGATAGTTATTATCTCTTAAAAACAAGCTATTTGTTTTGACAACGGGAATTAATTTTTAAATTAATTAATGAAACTAATATGTTTTTAATTTGTTAAAATAGACATAATTTTTGAATTCATAATATCAAATATATCTTAGGCCTAATTTTTGGTATTTTTCTGGAAACTTTCATTTTTTGATGAATAGTGAAACCACTAAGTGGTAGTTAAAAAACTGAATTTTTCATAAAACTTAATTTTACCGATTCTGTGAGTGGAATTTCGAAAATCTAAGAGACACGATTAATATCAAGGAGTAAAATGTGATTTAATGAGATGAAAATATTTTTTGTTGAATAGTAACTTTTTACTTTTATTTACCACAGTTAAAAGTAAATAGGGTAATTAAGGGTAAAAATGATATTAATATTACCCTAACACATTTCCTAATTCTATTGGACAAGTGTATCTCGACCAAAAACAACCTTAGGAATAAAATATTATCATTTAGGTCCACTTGGATTAGATTAGGACATTTATTATTATTTAATTCAAAGAAGAGTTAAAAGAGTTAAAAATCAAAGTTTATTTACTAAAACATTTTTAATATAGAGTTATACATAAGATAAATTTGATTGTAAATATTCATTATAAAGATAAAAATATTTACTACATAATTATATTTTATTTATAATTTTTATACATTAAATAATTTAATTTATTTATGACACAATGATGATGCAGTAATTACCATAATAGTGAAAAATTAAAATAATTGATTTTATAAATACCCAGATAAATATAATTTGAGACGTTTTATGAATTACACTAATTTTATAGGTTAATATGACATGTTATGAATTATTTAATTAACTTTTTTTGAAGTAATCATACTGTTATTATTTTCACAAAAATCAATTTTCCAAATAGTGACAAAATCGACATAAAAGAGTTTTTAAAACAAATATTATATTATTAATTGATATTCAATTCCTAAAAATCTAAGGTTCGTCCAAGAGACTTATATCATGATATTTTTATCATTAATGGACCACTTGGGGGTCTCTTGTAGGTATATAGTAAGTTTATTAACTATATAATATAAAAATACAAAGTGACATGGTAAGTGTCAAACTAATTAACTAAGAGTTAAAACTAAAAGATAAGGTTAATATAATGACCCAAAACTATCTAAATTCTGTTGGTTGAGTTGTTTTCGACCCATACCCACCTTAACCTTTAAATAATACACTTTTTATCCATTAGAACCCGAATATGAATTTATTATAAAATAATATTTCTAGCTTTTCCAAAGGTGCCCCTCACCCCTCTTATAAAAGGGCACTCACCCTTCTCACTAATTCACACATACAAAGCCTTTTGTCTCATCCAAAAACTGCCCAAATACTCTCTCAACTTCCCTCACTATAACCTAGAGGCCTTAGTTTGATCAGCAAGTCAACCTAAGAATCCCTTTTGATCCAATCAAAAGGAAGAACCCGAAGAAGAGGTAATGTTTTCACCACCCTCTTTCAAGTTCCTTTCTTCTTCAACTTCTTCTTTATTTGTTATTTCTATTATAAAATAATAACTCCAGTATCTTCTATATAATTTGATGTTATTATAAATATGTTACAACCATATTCAGTATTATATCCATCCTTTGAATGGCATGTCACCATACGTGCGTATGTACGGCTTACCGTCTCCACGTCATGGTGTAATTGTCATTCGATAAATTATTATTTGGATGGGTATAACAATGATGTGCAATTCATATAAATAATAAATATAACATGATAATTATTCTGTCTATATGATATAACATCCAATTATATATTATTTTAACATCAAAAGAATGATATTGTCGCTCATGCGTACGTATGGACTACCGTCTCCACGAACGCGATGAGATTCATTCTCCATCATATCCATTCAAGTATAATTATCATTTGATGATTAAAAATAATTTTTAAGGACTTGATATAATTCTGGATATGAATAAGATACAACCTATCCATAACAAACATGGCTTACGTAACAAAGAATATAAAGGAAAACAAGTAAGTTAACACCTGAAATGACGATAATACTATGATATTATTAACAAATCAATGTTAAAAGATCATATATGATATCATATTAATGTAAATTATTATTGTATAATTCAATAAAAATTATTTCACCATTATACAGGAGGTTAACCTACCTTCAACCAAGGAAAAATTACAAAGTAAGGGGTTTCTTATCTCACTCTTAATTTCGTGAGAATTCCATTGTTCACCACTTATTTATTGCATGTGGTGTATGTGTATTGCCAATGATTGTATTCATTGTGTAATATACTTTAATTTATTGGTATTTAAATCATCATTGTATGATCCTTATTTCATGGTTGTATGTTTCTTAAGTTACCTAATCGATATGGGAATTTGAAATTTTCAATTTCCAGTCATTCGGCTTTACGCATACTTCATTGATTATTTTACTCCAAGATTATGTGTAGAATCACTATTAATTTGATTATGTCATAAATTCCACTCCCCTTTATGTGGATATACTTTTGATACACATAATCACTCTATTGATAAATTATCAGGTCATCGGTATGAACTTGATAAGAGTAAATTTTTACTCAATCTCGATTTGTTGAGTTAAACATCCAATTCATTGATGTTGTTTTTACAAGAATATGTGTGAATGTCCTTTGATTGTTTTACATTGAATATCCAATCATATTGAGTGTATTTATATTTTTCACTCATAATTATGTCATTGATCTATCCTTAACCTAAGGATACGGCCTTTATGAGAGATTTCATCTCAATTTACATTCCATTGAGACTCCTTTATTGTTATACACCAAATCACTTTTATATGGTGTATATAATGTACTTTGACATAATATATCATGAATCCCTTTATTATAATGATATTAAAAACTTTTTATTTCCTCAATTATTTTTATTCAAGTGTCTCTCTTTTGGTTAGGAACTCTAACTAAAATGACATTTTAAAATGTTTTAAAGATTGATTATTCTAAATATTTATCATTAATGTACATGTTTTAAAAATGGTTTTAAGGATTTATTTATATGGAAATTAAAGTTTTCAAATCAAAATTCCTTTTAAAAGTTTCAAATTGGTATGGGACACTTTGATTCTAAAATCTATTTTAAATGGATTCTTGACAAATAGTGTGACTTTTAAATGATTTCAAGAAAAAGGGTGATATTTCACTCTAATTATTTTGATGATTATTTTCATCTATGTCAATATCCTTCATCATTATCGATTGAGGTTATTATGATACAATATAATATTCCATATTGTATCGAATGAGTTATGTTTGACTGTGGATGTTCTATTTTTATACCATTCATGGTTTGTGGATAAAGTATTGACATTTCGTATGCTAGTTTTAATACGAATTTTTATGTTATGTTTAAAAATTTTCATAAGAGGAATGCATTGGACTTAGTAAGTGATGGGTGGAGCCCGCTATATCTCCTCGATGCATCGGTAGGTCTCATGAGACAAACTAGTGTCTTGGCACAAGGCCTTGAAAAAATATTATTTGTAGTCTTGGCACGAGGCCTTGGCTACGTTGTTATGATAGTCTGGCATTATGCATTCCGTCATTATGAAAGTGGTTATTAATATTTTAATGTGATTATTCAATTAGTAGAATATCCATGTGAATAAGTAAATGGCATTATTTCATTTTATCCTTTCCATATTATGCTGAAGTTCAAGTTTAAAAGGCTTTTGTTTTAGTTATACGTTGCCTTAAATTTTTAGGTTTATTTATGAATGTTTCCGCTATATTGTTATCCTTACTGAGCATCCAAGATCACCCCTTTCAATGTTTTATTTTTTCCAGGATGTGAAGAAGTATTTTATGAATGACCTTCAGGGATAGTATGAGGGTATATGAAGGCAATATGTTGTTGTAGTTTTTCACTTATTGATGTAATGTAAACTTTATGAATATATCTAGTGTTTCCAAGGCTACTAAACTAATCAGTCTTTCGAGATTTGATCTTTCTTGTGATCATGCCAATGTTATGTAATAATGCACTGACTCTGGGTAATTGGGGTCGGGGCGTTACATAATGTTTTAAATAAATGAACAATTTCAAATATTTAAACATGAGATAAACATTTATGAACAATTCATAAATCAAATCTAATTATAAACCCTTTTATAATTTTTAGCTTTAACATTATCAACATTCCATAATTTTTTAATATAAATATTTTATATTCAATTTAATATGCAATTTATCATATTTATCATTATATGGAATTTATATTTTAAAGATATGATATTATATGAATTATAAACAATCCAATTTCTATTATGTAAAAAATTTACATAATCTTACTATCATGTACTTAATTATTATTTAAACCTTGATCATATCAATCATCAAAACATTTTTTATATGGTTTTAAATAATATCCAAATAATACCTTCTTTTATTTTGAACAATTAAAACTAATTAATTATGAAAAATTCATAATTTAAATATAAAATTTTTATATTTTGGCCTTATTCCATAATTTATAACCCTTTATAAATTATTTCTTATGATTTTTAAATAAACACATTTATTTCTATATCATAATAATTGTTGTATAATTTATTAAAATTTGTTTCAAATATTGACATTTAATTTTTGGGAATAAAATGTTTCATAAATTTTTATTTAATTAATAATAAAAAATTTATAATTAATTAATTTATAAACCTTTTATAAATTAAAATATCCCAAAATAAAATTTATAATTATTTATTAACATTTTATAAACCATTAATACCATTTTTAATTTAAAAACAATTTTCAAAAACTATTATGTTTACCCTTATATAGAATCCCTATGCCATGTAAGAGTAACCTCCTTCTACCCTTGTGTAGAAACTCTATGTAAGGGTAAATTAGTTTTAGATATGCAGTGTAAAGGTAATTTTGTTCTTCCTTTACACAACTTTAAAAATAAATTATTGTGTAAGGGTACTATAAGTATTACCTTTATGTTGTCGTGTTTTGCATAAGGGTAAGTGATTAGTTACCCTTAAGTGGATTTGAGAAAAAACTTAGATACCCTTACATAACACCTTTATGTAAGCTCTCACATATAGGTAACACAATGGATACCTTTACACAACCACCATTTACCTTTATGTGTGATTATAAAACCCTATACAACCTTTATGTATAAGGGTGATCACCTTTATGAAAACCATTTGTGTAAGGGTAAGTCTTGGGAACCATTTCTCACATAAGGGTAATGTCTGGTTTCCCTTAAACATATCAGTTGTGTAAGGTTAAGGGCTTGGTTTCCTTTATATAGATCGATAATGTAAGGGTAAATCCTTAGGTTTCCATTACATAACCCAGTACATAAGGGTAAACAATTTTTTCTATATTTAAAAAAAACTAATAAACACTACTATATTTTTATGATTATTCTTCATTTCTACATATGATTTTATAAATATTAAGTATAACCTCACTCTAAGACCACTGAAAGGTTTTTCTATATTCTAATAACATTTATCATATCAAGAGGAAATGATTAAAACCCTTTTTTGGGGATCATTTATGCATGATAATATGAAACTTGTATGATATAAAGAAATTAATAATATTATAAATGTGTGTACCTTACTCCAAATATCCATTGCATCATCACCTTCACCTACAAATATCTTCTAATGTTCTTGATAAAGATTACATGAGTAGAAAACATGAGCATCCCACCTCTGTTGTGTATTCATGGGATGTGATGAATCACTCGACGTTCAAGAAGGATTCTCCTTCTCTCTATGGTATGCTAGGTCTAAAATACGAAAAGGAGGGAGAATGAAGATAATAATAGGTTATAGAAAGTTTTGGCCAAGCCTCAAGAAAATCACCCACTTTAAGTTCATAAAAGTTATTTATATAGGTTGTATAATAATTTAATCAACTATTTTTATTTATTCATGCATTATAATGAATAAATTCTCCAATATAACATAGGTTGTTATATGAATTATTCACCTCCCATGCGTTTCATCTCAGGAAATGTTATAATAAATGATAGCTTTAAATGATTTTGAATCAATAAAATTTTAACACGCTTAATATTTATTTACTCATTAAATTTAAGGAGGTGTAATTCATGAAATATTATTTCATTAATGTATCTCAATATACCATTCACTTGATATAGACATGAATAATATATAGATATAGCTTTAGATAATATCTCCCTCATGTTGAGGTATGGGTATCGTATATGATGTGTGAAAACTATGTGATGTATTTGAATCTGGTATAATGTGATTCATTGGGTATGATGCATGATTATAATGGTTTATGACTAGTTTATATGTGTGTATAAATGATGAGTGTGGGATTTAAGATGATAGTTAGTGGGGTACCATCTCTATATTGGGTAGTTCAATTGATACGTGATTGGGTGGGTGATTCCTAGGTTGGGGAGTGCCCATATAAAAAATAAATTGGTTTGATTTAGTTGGTCATGGTAATCAATAATGGATGGATATGGTTGTTATCATCTCATAAGTGGGGTGAGTAGGACTCTCAAGTTTTGGTAGAGGTTAGTTAGTGTCATGTCCTCATATAGCTTAGAGATGAGCTATCTTATGGTGTGGAGGTCGTAATGGCCTGGGAATTTTAGTTAAGTAATTTAGGATAAATATCAGGTCAAAACGTGTATTTAGAACCTTTTGAGGTGTCAAGGGTTCCTTTTTAGACCAAGAATCAATTTTTAGGAAGTTTAATCGGGCTTAGATCTGAAATTTTTCAGCAGGTAGCAAACCACATCGCAGTCTAAGGGATTGTGGCATAGTGATGGGCTATGTTAGTTTAAAGGTTTTGTAGTTGGTTAATGGTCACACCACATCCAAGGGAACCATTATTTGATGGGTATCAGCAAAAGATTAGTTTTTTTGGATCTTTTAAAATACCTAATCACAACCAAGGTCATTTTAGTGTGTAAGGAGTTGTGTATGATAAGTATTTTCAAGCGTATGGTTAATTGTTTCGGAATCACGACATAATTGTAATGACCCGGGTATTTATAGAATAATAATTTTTGATTTATATTAATATTTATGAATAAGATATTAATTTTATGTTAAAGGGGATGCTTTTTTTGATAGTATACTCGAAACGCAACAACGGGTTTCTCTGAAATCTTACGTTGCACACAACATTTAGTTATACCGAAAAATAATACAATAATATTATTATTATTTTAAATGGTAGTTAAATCCTAGACATTGGAATGGTGAGAATGAATAGTATCAACTGAATTATAAAAATATGGTTGAAACATGTTTAAATAATGATTCATTGGGTACCAAATTTTTTATAAATGGAAATAAAAACCAACTGAATATAAAGGATGTGTTTTTATGAAAACCTATTTAAAAAGAGAATAATTGTGTTTATAAAATCATATCACTCTTTATAGATTTTTATTTAATTAAAAATATATTTTATATATTCAATTAAATTTTTTAAATTCATCTTATATGTTTTCCAGATATGTCATTCTCTCTCAAATTTACCCAAGAGAAGAAGGTAAGACGGTCCTTGTAGTTTAGCTTGGGTTGTCAAATCCTCAGAGACCTAAGAAGTAACCTATAGACACGTACATTCTATGGATTTTTTTTGGCTATGAAGTGGCCAACTTGGGTTGATTTTAGATGGGTTTAAAGGAACTATAATAGACTTAATTGAATTCAATTTAAAAGAATGAGTTGATCCTAGGTTATCGCTCGTGGTGGATTGGACGTATTTCCTTTTTAATGATGTCAATTTCATATATTTGAGATGGGTTAATTTAAGGAGATAAAACAACATCATCACTTACTGGTTTAATTCCTAAACCCTTTAATACTAATCACCTATACACTTGAAGGATCAATTTTTTGAGCACTTGAAGGTAAAGTTTTGTATTATCACTTGAAGTGTGTGACCTTAAATTCAACAAGGACGATGGAGTTTAAAAATCATCAAATAAAAATCTCAATTAAAGAAGTGATTATACATTAATGAGGTGATAAATAACATCCAATCCAGCCCCTTTCTACTCCCTTGGATCAACCCATAAGTTTTTTATCCCTCCATTGATCTCATGGTTTCAATGGAAGCAGAAAGTAGACTTATGAGGGAGGAAATAGAGAAGTAAAGAAAACAACAAAAATAAAATGATCAATCCACCGTTGTGTGAATAATTTCACAAGGTTTGGAGTGAATAAATTCACAACTTGATCCAACGGTATCAAATTGATATGAAGAACAATATAATAAGAGTATAAGAAGAACTTTTATTAAGAAACTAAAGTGAATTGAACAACTTACATGTGAAAGACAAATTTGAGACAACAAAATTGCAGCATAACTTTACAATTGAACAAAGCATCCAAGATCCTCAAATCCTCCACCACCACTACCTTAAATAGGAATTTTGGAAGCCTTGGGTAGAGACTCCAACAGTACAAATCATCCCACTTGATTATAGTAGGCCTAGGGTGGTGGAAATCTTGTGGAACTTAGAATTTTATACATTTGACCCGAGGTGGCAGCCAGCTTTCATCCACCGAACAAACGTGCTTTTATGACCTTCTATATGGCAGAATAAGAGTGGTAAATAGAAGAATAAAATGGAGCCCCAGATTTCTCCTAACCTCCTGTAAAATTTGGGCCCATTTGGAGTTGTATATTCCGAGATATGATCATATTAGTGGGATGATTTTCTGGACCACAGATTCTGGCCCAGATTTTGATATACTATTTGGGACGCCTAAATGACCACAATGGAGGCCGAATTAGCACTGAACATGAATAATTATTTGTTCCTATATATGTCTTCTATCCTCCCACCAAATTTGGGCTTCATTGGGCCTGTATTGTGGGTTCCACAGTCTCATCAGTGGGCTGGTGTCCAATCTGACTTCTCCAGAATTGTTTCCTTTCATCACAAAATATCCTCATCTTCTTCCATGAATTATTCATTGATCCCTGAATAAAACATGTTCATATTTAAGTGTATATAAATTTCCAAAAATATTAAATTAAAATATGTATAATTATATTCCTTAAAATCATATGAATCATTGGTTACTTTAAATGATGTTCAAAAATGTACCACATAATAATGCATTTTAAGAAGTAATTACAATCATAATGTGAAATGATGTTCAAAGTGTAAAATGCACTAAAATGGTGTTTATTAATAATAAATAACATGAATATTATGTATATTAACAATGAATATTATCCTCATTTAGTGGCTAATCACACCCCCCAACTTGAGTTTTGCTAGTCCCGAGCAAAATATATCTCAACAATATGAAATTTGAATTCTCTTTTCCAAAAACATTTTAATACACAATGATCACCAGAAATCCATATACCAAACAATCATTAAACCCATAAAAATATTTTAATACAAGATAGTTTCATAATCATATCCCAATCCCAAGCCCATTCCTTTGTTCAAATTCATTGTCATATTTCATCCAATATCAATTAAGTATGAGGATGTGTTGTGCATCACAATAGACATGGGGGTTCATCTTTATTCAAGGGGAAAATTACGAAAGCGCTAGGTGGAATCACATTTCAATATTAAGATGAGTATTCAAAAAAAATTGTATTATTTTTTTTGTTTTTTTTTTTGCAATTTTGCCATGGTAATTGAAATTGCACTCAAAAGAGTCAACCCCTATAGCGAGACTTTGCCGATGACTCCCAGGCTCAAAGACCTTAGGGCACAAAGTGAAGCCCACATAATCGGGCATCATCTCGAGTTAACTCAGTCAAAAACAAATTAAAATTACCATAAATAGAGATAAAATTACTAACTATGGGCCAGACAACTATGGAGTCACGATCCCCAAGTGTCGAAATCCACGGATTAGGTCATTTCATTGCTCTACGTGCAAATTTTTTTTTTAATTTTTTTTTTTGAATACTAGTATTAAACTAAAATGATAACCAAACCTATGCTATTTATTTAGGGGACCCCATGAACTCAAACTAATACCCCACTATCCAAAGGACGTGCATTGTGATCTTTTTTTTATTTGGATGAAAATATAAACGATGAAATATCACATTGGACAGCCACACTTTCCAAAATAAATGCTCATGAAATTATACGAGGATTAAAATCAGAATCAGGGTATGCTAAATTATTTTATATTCAGTTTCAAAGTGTGCAATGTGTATTACCATGTTTAAAGTTAAAGGAATTTTTCCTTCCATTTTCACAATTTTTTTTTCAAATCATTCATTTTTTTGACACAAAAGCTTTTTTTTTTATTTTATCCCCCCCCCAACTTAAAACAACATTGTCCCCAGTGTTTAAAGAAAATAAAATTTAGAAGGGGGTAGAGGTAGAGAATGAAAGTTCAAAAAGGAAAACGAAAATGATGATCGTGGAATGAAGTCTCCTGGTGGTTGAAGTTGAAATTCTTGCTTCTCTCTTTTAATCCT
Source organism: Viscum album (assembly GCA_963277665.1). Taxonomy (NCBI): domain Eukaryota; kingdom Viridiplantae; phylum Streptophyta; class Magnoliopsida; order Santalales; family Viscaceae; genus Viscum; species Viscum album. Next base: position 2,133,119,875 of record OY728145.1, on the reverse strand, counting down.
TTGATATCCATGTCACTTGCAGAGTTCCCTAGTGGAAAAAGGAAAACAAACAAACAAAACAAAATAGTATATATATATATAAGTAAAATATAAGTATATATATAAAATAAAATAAACTGATGATACATTGTCTTCTTTTTAAATTTCTGGGTATGGTATTACTCAAGGATCACACCACGTGACACGGATGAATATGGTGCTCCCCTTTCATACCAATCCATACTCATAATAGAAGAATAAGTCAATAGTATATTTTTTTATTTATCAAAATGATTCATTAATCCTATTTAAAAAAAAGATGATTTGCAAAGATGAAAACCACAGGTTGCCTCCCGTACAGCGCTTTGTTTAAGGTCGTTAGCTCGACTTGAACCCCACAACTTATCCAATACCAACTTTCAAAATTTTAAGGACCACATTTTTCTCTATGTCCACTAGATTGAGATTTATTATTTGTTTATAATTTTTGTTGTATGCAAACCTATGTTCTAAAATGAGTGGTAAAATCCAAGGAATATCAAAAATGGTTGATCTAGTTTCCTCTGTAGTATTTCCTAAGACATTATGAATAATCACCTATTTAGTGGTTTAAAAATAATAAATGGTGACAAATGGAAGTTTTTTTATATCCCCAATGAATGGAAACTTGAGGGTGGATGGAAAGTCCTTTTGTTCAAGTTCAGGTAGGCTAAAACTTTCAAACATAGGTTGGGACTTTGAATTGAACTCAGTTTCATTTTCAAAATTGCTCAACAGAATTGGTTCCTTTTGAATAGAATATTCAACCACAAAATTGGAAAGATCAGTTTCAGGAATGGGTATGGACTCAAAGTTTGTGATTTCTCTTAATGGTTCAGTGATTTTTATTTTTGAAAAATCATCAATGGAGTTATATTCATGAGACTCAATCCATGATGTCAAATTTCCCTCTTGTGAATACAAAAAAACAGTTTCCTCTTGATTTAAACACCCATCAAAAATTCCATGATCCTCCTCATCTTCCCCAAATCCAAAGGTCTTCTCTTCAGTAAATTCATGAGATGTTTGTGTGAAACTAGACAATTCACATAAGGTTATGGAAGGGACAGTTTGTGTAGGGATGATTTCCTCACAATGTTTAATTCTCTGTAGTTCTAACCTAAAAGATGAAACCTCAAAATTCATTTTCTCCATTTGTTGATAAAATTTTTCAAGTAATGTTTGTGGATCATTATGGGAAAGAGGTTGAGAAACATGGTCTATTCCAAGAGGATAATTAAGTTGTTGGAATTATACAGGAGGATGTTTTGATTGGCCTTTTTGGAATTGGAACTCAAAATAGGTTGGAATGTTTTGTGAAGAATAGGAGTTAAAAATTTGTGGCTCAATAGGATGTTGATTATCCCACCAGTAGAAACTAGGATGGTCATTGTACATCACACTTGGTGTGGAGTGATCAAAAAATGAGAGGTTCCCCATGTTTGGATTTGTTCGAAAGGGTTTTCCATAGGAATAAAATTGGGGATGAGATAAGAGAAGTGGGATGAAACAAAGAATGATAGTGTCTAAGATAACTTACGTAGGTCCCTGGAAACGGTGCCAAAATTTGATTCTCGCTCAAATTTACCCAAGAGAATAAGGTAAGACGGTCCTTGTAGTTTAGCTTGGGTTGTCGAATCCTCAGAGACCTAATAAGTAACCTATAGACACGTACATTCTATGGACTGTTTTTGGCGATGAAGTGGAAAAATTGGGTTTATTTTAGATGGGTTTAAAGGAACTATAATAGACTTAAGTGAATTCAATTTAAAAGAATGAGTTGATCCTAGGTTATCGCTCGGGGTGGATTGGACGTATTTCCTTTTTAATGATTTCAATTTCTTATATTAGAGATGGGTTCATTTAAGGAGATAAAACAACATCATCACTTACTGGTTTAATTCCTACACCCTTTAATACTAATCACATATACACTTTAAGGATCAATGTTTTGAGCACTTCAAGGTAAAGGTTCGTATTAGCACTTGAAGTGTGTGGCCTTAAATTCAACAAGGACGATGGAGTTTAAAAATCATCAAATAAAAATCTCAATTAAAGAAGTGATTATACATTAATGAGGTGATAAATAACATCCAATCCATCCCCTTGATACTCCCTTGGATAAACCCATAAGTGGGTTATCCCTCCATTTATCCCATGGTTTCAATGGAAGAGGAAAGTAGACTCATGAGGGAGGAAATGGAGAAGTAAAGAAAACAACAAAAATAAAACGATCAATCCATCGTTGTGTGAAAAATTTCACAAGGTTTGGTGTGAATAAATTCACACCTTGATCCAAAGGTATCAAAGTGATATGAATAACAATAGAATAATAGTAGAAGAAGAACTTTTATTATGAAACTAAAGTGAATTGAACAACTTACATGTGAAAGACAAATTTGAGACAACAAAATTGCAGCATAACATTACAATTGAACAAAGCATCCAAGATCCTCAACTCCTCCACCACCACTACCTTAAATAGGCATTTTGGAAGACTTGGGTCGATCCTACAACAGTAAAAATCATCCCACTTGATTATGGTAGGCCTAGGGTGGTGGAAAGCTTGTGGAACATAGACTTTTCCACATTTGACCCGAGGTGGCAGCAAGCTTTCATCCACCGAACAGACGTGCTTTGATGACCTTCTATATGGCCGAATCAGAGTGGGAAATAGAATAATAAAATGGATCCCCAGATGTCTCCTAACCTCCTGTAACATTTGGGCCCATTTGGAGTTGTATATTCGGGGATATGATCAGATTAGTGGGATAGTTTTCTGGGACGCAGATTCTAGCCCAGATTTTGATATACTATTTGGGACGCCTAAATGACCACAATGGAGGCCGAATTAGCACTAGATCATGAATAATTATTTGTTCCTATATATGTCTTATAGCTTCCCACAAAAGTTGGGTTTCATTGGAACTTTATTTTGGGTCCCACAGTCTCATCAGTGGGCTGGTGTCCAATCTGACTTCTCCAGAATTGTTTCCTTTCATCACAAAATATCCCCATCTTCTTCCATGAATTCTCCATTGATCCCTGAATTAAACATGTTCATATTTAAGTGTAGATAAATTTCCCAAAATATTAAATTAAAATATAGATAATTATATTCCTTAAAATCAGATGAATCATTGGTTACTTTAAATGATGTTAAAAAATGTACCACATAATAGTGCATTTTAAGAAGTAATTACAATCATAATGTGAAATGATGTTCAAAGTGTAAAATGCACTAAAATGGTGTTTATTAATAATAAATAACATGAATATTATTTATATTAACAATGAATATTATCCTCATTTAGTGGATAATCAATATGATATAAGAACAAATTCATTTTTTCAGATAAAAGAAGTATTTTTCTAAAAATGCAGTTTTATCGCCTTTTGATGGAGAAACCTTTTTAAATTTAGTTTTTGATACCTTTATATGTTTTATTTGAAAAAATAAAATTATTATTTAGAAGTGGGACATAAAAATTTACTTTGGATGAATTTTTGATATTTTTCTGATAACTATCATGTTTTGATAAATAGTAAAAATATGCTAAATTTTAATTGAAAACAACTTTTTCCATTGAGATAATTTATATAGTTAAATAATATTATTTAATGGTTTTAAATTATAAATGTAATATATTTTTATCATTTAATCCAATATTGGTCATTAGAATTAATTTCACTTTTAAATTGGATATAAACACATGTCAATCTTTTGATAGTTTTTACTTCTTAAAAACCCACTTTTTGGTTTTGACAAAAGTAATTAATTTTAAATTAATTTCTACAAATTCTGGGTTTTGAATTTGGAAAAATGGGTCTCATATTTTGAGTCATAAGGTCTAAATTTTGTAAATAATTACCTCTTTATTTTTGGACATTATGAATAGTAACTTTAGTAATTATTTTTTTACCATGGTTAAATGGTAAATTAGGTAAATAAGGATAAGAAATAATATTATAATATTATAAAACTAACCTAAAACGTTTAATAATACTATTGGATGAGATATTTCTGACCATGGTCATCCTTGGGTCTATTGTTTTACCCCATGGTTCCACTTGGGAGTGATAATGACATGTTATAATAACTAATTTAATGTAAAGAGAAAAAAATAACATAAACATGTATCTTCTTACTAAAACAATTTTTATATGGGGTTATATAAGTGATATATTCAACTTTAAATATCTATTAGAAATATAAAAATATTTTCTACATCTTGATATTTAATTTATAATTTTTATACATTAAATAAATAAATTTAATTATGACATAATGATGATGAAATGATTGATTCATTAATAAAGGATTCAAATAAATGATATTATAAATATTAAAATAAATATTGTTTGACATAATTAATGTCACCTAATAATTCTCTAAATGAATACGAAATGTTAGTATTGATTCAATTTATTTTTTTCGAAGCAATCATGTTATAAAATTTAAAAAAAATCAAGTATGAATAGTGTCCAAAATTGACATTATTCATAACTTAAAACATAAAACAGTTCATTAAATGATATTAAATTTATAAAAATATAATATTAATAAAAATGGTTAATATAAGTCCAAATATGTCATAAATGACTTTTTTGGGTCGTTTTACATGATATGGTAATTACAATAACCCACAATGTGTAAATAACATGATATTACTATAAGATTAAAAAGGCTAAAATAAGGGTTAAACCAAAACGATAAGGATAAAAAGAATTTCAAAACTTGTATAAAAAGTATTTGATAATTGATATTCAAATAAAAATTATCTTATATAAGAATTAAATGAGTTTTGGACCATTTTTAATCGAAATTGAATTTATAATAAATTATTATTTCAAGACTTTCCTAAAGTGCCCCTCACCTCTTCTATAAAAGGGAACTTCTTATTCTCTTTATCTCACACTTAAAAATCCTTTTAGTTTGACAAAACTCTTTCCAATAATTTTCATATAATCCCTCCATTCCTCCAAGAATCCTTACCTTGGGTAGAAGGCAATTCAAGAAAGCCTTTTGGCTCAAATCCAAAGAAGTTACCTAATTTTGAGGTAACGTCTTCTCACAAGTTCCATTCCTTTATTTTACTTCTCCACTATCTATTATCTTATTATTATTTTATTAAATAACAACACTAGTATACTAAATATTTTAGGTTTTTTTATGATAATGATTCAATCTAAACTTACACACACCTCCATCCAATGGATACAAGCATACAGTTTTTTGTGTAAAGTGAACTACAACCTCACAAAATGATGATTGTTCAATTTTCCCCTACCACCTCTCATGGTATCCATTATGATGAAACTGTATTTATATCCTCTCTATTATTATTTATTTTTTTACATCATACCTTTATTCTTTCCATAATGTGTAAATATGATAATTTCATTTGAGTAAGTGCTGGATACCGCCCCCTCAAAGTGATATGACTCGTTCATGACATACATGGAACATATAAAGGATGGAATTAATGAAATTATGTAAAATATATAACATATGATATTATACTATAATTATAATATACCTATGTATCATTTATTTTCCATTTCTTTAATATGACAAATAAATGAAAGTAACGTTCATGTGTGCGTACGGCCTATCATCTCCTTGAACAGTGCATTTCATTTATTATCTCCAAATGTCATTAACTATTATAAATACATATATACTATATATATATATGATATTTAAATCATTAATATCATTATATAGATGATTTAATTTTGACTACATGGATAATTTACATCAAAACAAGTTAATTTTTCGACTCAAGTATTGAATATTGACAAAACGACCGATATGAACTTGAATAATTATATGATTGTTATAACAGGGTAATAAGTAATATAAAATGAATAATAAACTTTAAAAGGGTTCTTAATCAAGAAGAAATTAACTTAAGTTTATTATTTAGGGAGATAAGGAACAAAGAAGATAATTTGGACTCAAGGTAAGGGACTTCATCTCAATCTCCTTTCATTGAGGAATATTTTGGTTTATACGTGACTTTATTTAATACGGTATATAATCAACCCCTTTGAATTTTAATTTCAATCAATGGTTTTCAAAAGTAATATTTTCTTTACAAAATTTTTTACTAAATGATGAAAGGAATGTTTTATTTTAATGTACGGGGCGACAACGACCTTCCTACCACTGTGAGCTTTATTTGATATTTGGATTCCTTAACAAGTCGTAATGTTTTTAAAATGAAAATAAATACCATATACTATTTTTACATATTTTGGTATTGAAATTTTTTTTATAAATCATTTATTATGTAAATATATTGAAATGATGTATTGTGATTGCAATGTGGAAATGTTATCCTTCCTTTATTCTTATTTTATGTGTTATGATTATGTTATGATTCTTGGGAATTGTTTACATATATGGGTGGTTCCATGATAAAATGAGGTCGGGTGAGCCTGAGATAGATCTCCAATGCATTGGGTAACATGAGGGAGGAAAATGTTAATATTCCTCCAAAGAGATTTAAGGAATATACTGTGATGGGTTTTCCAAACGTAACCATGAAGGTTACTCCCTATATAGTTGTGAAAGCTACAATGTAAGTATGATATGGATGCCACAAGTTACCTTTATGATTTATTATTTCTATGAGTTATTCATAAATCTTATGATTTCATGAGGTATATTAAAGAGTTGATGTTTTATGAGTGAAAAATATGATTTCATTGATTTGTATGTATTCATGGACTAATGTTTTCTTTCCTTATTTTGTAACCCTTACTGAGCTTTTTATGCTCATCCTAAGTTTTTGAAATGTTTTTCATAGGGTAAGAAAGGTTAAGAGAAAAGAAGAATTAAAGAATATTTTTATCAAGAAAATAATTCTTGTTTTATTTAAGTAGTTTTATTATTGTGAAAAAATTGGATAGAGTAGAAGTGTCTACTTTGTAATATTTGAGATATAATGTAATAGTTATGGACTAATTCTCTAAGAATATAAACCTGAAAATATCCTCAATATGAATTTTTGACTTAACTGAAGATTATGTAATGTTTAATGTCGGGGCCTTATAGTTGGTATCAGAGGTCGGTTTAGATAACTTTAGAGGTTAGGATGTTGTTTGGGTGTTGGTAAAGGATACTATATAACCAAGAGGGTTATTATTATATGGAAAAATTTGGAGGGTTATTGTAAATTAGGTTTATTTGATAAAAAACTGAAAATGGAGATATAAGGAGGTTTATTGATTAGATTAATATAAAAAAATTATGTTATCTTTACCCTATAGAGGATTCTTTTTTTAATAATTCGTTTCATGATTAAGTGATGATTCTTTTTAGAACATTAAGGATCATTTTTCCAGATGGAAGGAAAGAAATCTTGCACAACCTTCTTATCCCTCCTCGACGATTTGATCATCACTATTATGGAAAAATCTTGTTCGAATGATTTTGACAGCTTCTTGAGTGTTCAAATCACCTACAAGAAATTTTTTAAGTTATCCAACACCTACTCATTCCTAAAACAATTTAATGGTTCATGGTATCTTTTTCATATGATTTCAAGATATCAAATTTTAAAACTCTATCAAAAAGTGAAATTACAGAATTGGAATGAACGTTTACTTTTTGAAAGTAGGACAACATGCCAAAAAGGAAAGGGAACATCCTAAAGATCATGATATCTAGATTCAAGGTATGATTTATTTTCTTATCCATAAATAATGAAGCATCTTTGTATTGATATTTATAAATGATAAGCCTATTCAATCTGCAAGAATGATGTACTAATAAATAAGGTGGAAATTCATAGTTAATGGATTATGAAGAATGTTGAATGAGTAAGAAGTCTACATATAATGCATTCAAGAGTTATGGTATATTTTAGGATGATGGAATGTTTAAAAGTATTAATGATCTTTTGATGATGGGATTACTTTGGAAGAATTTGTCTAGTATGTGTAACCCTAAAGTTTGATATGTGAAAATTTTATTCAAGGAAGAATTATCTTTTCTTGTGTGGAAAAAATGGATAACCTTAGGGGTTCATATGATCTTTTTTTTGAGGTGATTAATGGTTATTAAATTTTGGGATTCAAAATTAAAGTTATTAGATAACATTTGAGGATAAGGAAGGTTATGGTTATTTTTTAGGAAATTTTCTTATTTTTGAGAATTTTATAAGAATGATATGGTTTTAGAAAAAGGACAAACTCTGGTATGGGTGAAAACTCATCGCGTCTATCAAGGCCATGGGAATCGAACCCACAACCGAAGGGCGACAAGGGTGCATCGCCTACCACTAGCCTATGTGAAGTACCTGGTTAGTATGACTTATTATTTTTAGTTAAATGATTTTATTGATCAAGAATAATTTGATTTTGGGAACTTATGTTTTATCAACTAGATATCCTTAGTATAGGAAAATTAGTTGGTTATTAAGTGATAAATGTTATTTTGGAAGACGTTCTATCTTTTTAGAACACTATATGCCTAAGGAAAATATAATACATTGGGATTTTATTTTAGGAGTAATGATTGAATTTTATTTTTGAAGAATATATGTTTTTATTATGGATAAATGACTATTTGGGTTATTTGTGTAAATGATTAACCTATCATGGAGAACATTTTATTAGGTTAATTACTTTTAAGAATGAGGATTTAAGAGGGGTTGGTGTTATTTGGACATAAATGTTATGATTTATCATGGAAGACGATGTGATCAAATCATTCTAAATTTTTGGTTTCTATCTTAGTTTGGATTATTTTGATAAATTTTAAGGGAAATTTTTTATTGAATGGCCTTTATTGAACTTTGGGTATTGTTTTTTGAATTTTGTAGATTAAGATTAGTATTTCTATCTATAAAGGATTATCCTTTTTGGGGATTATCTGATCTTGTAATAACCATTTTGGTATTGGTTAATGTATAAAGATAGGGGAAATATATATTTTATCTTTTTTGGATTATGTGATTCTCTATAAGTTGATTCTAGTGCTTCATGTGTGACCAAGTCATCTTGAATACTCATAATTTGGAGAAAAGATGAGTTTGTGGTAGATATTTATTAAAGGATGAAACTCTACTCAAAAAGAAAATATGATTCCTTATTTTATTAGTCATGATCATAAATAAATTCCTCAACTTTATGATAAGGATATTAAAAAAAACTTTTTCATTTACTTTTCCTACTAATAAATCAAAGACCATTTAACCCATCACAAGTTTATGGTTTTCTGGTTGTTAACTTTCTCCTGATCATGTTTTCTATCACTCTCCATCAGAACATGATGGTTAGTTTTTTCTTACATATCCATGTTTTCCTACATGGAATCTTAGTATGTGTTATCTCAAGTGACCTTTGTTCTTATATTTATATTTTTAAAGTGATAGTTTTATTGACTCTTTTCCGATGTGATATTTTCAATGACGTTTCTGATCCCAATTTTAAAATTATGAGGACGCAATTTCCAAAAAGGGGGGAATGATTTAACGACTTGAGTATTTATAGAATAATAATTTTTGATTTATATTAATATTTATGAATAAGATATTAATTTTACTTTAAATGGGATTCTTTTTCCAATAGCATACTCGACATGCAACAACGGGTTTCTCCAAAATCTTACGTTGCACACAATATTGAGTTATAGCAAAAAATAATACAATAATATTATTATTATTTAAAATGGTAGTTAATTCCTAGACATTAGAATGGTGGGAATAAATATTATCAACTGAATTATGAAAATATGGTTTACACATGTTTAAATAATGATTCATTGGTTACCAAATTTTTTATAAATGGAAATAAAAACCAATTGAATATAAAGGAAGTGTTTTTATGAAAACCTATTTAAAAAGAGAATAATCGTGTTTATAAAATCATATAACTTTTTATGAATATTTATTTAATGAAAAATATATGTTATATATTCAATGAAATTTTTTAAATTTGTCTTATATGTTTTCTAGATATGATATAAGAACAAATTCAATTTTTTGGATAAAAGAAGTATTTTTCTAAAAATGCAGTTTTACCGCCTTTTGATAGAGAATCCTTTTTAAATTTAGTTTTTGACACCATTATATGTTATATTTTAAAAAATAAACTTCTTATTTAGAATAGGGACATAAAAATTTACTTTGGATGAATTGTTTATATTTTTCTGATAACTATCATGTTTTGATGAATAGTAAAAATACGCTAAATTTTAATTGAAAATAACTTTTTCCGTTAAGATAATTTATTTGTTTAAATAATATTATTTTATGGTTTTAAAGTTTAATTGTAATATATTTTTATCATTTAATCCAATATTGGTCATTGGAAGTAATTTTACTTTTAAATTGGACATAAACACATGTCAATCTTTTGATAGTTTTTACTTCTTAAAACCACACTTTTTGGTTTTGACGATGGGAATTAATATTAAATTAATTTATGCAAATTATGTGTTTTGAATTTGGAAAAATGGATTCCATATTTGGAATCAAAAGTTCTAAATTTTTTAAATAATTACCTTTTTATTTTTGGACATTATGAATAGTAACATTGGTAATTATTTTTTTACCATGGTTAAAGGGTAAATCAAGTAAATAAGGGTAAAAAATAATATTATAATAATATAAAACTACCCTAACATGTAATGTCTCGGATTTTCCATGTATTATTTTTAAATATTATATGTAATTATTTCGAGACCGAGCTCGAAGACGACACATCATTCCGAGGCCCAGTGAGCCTGGAATGGTGGTTTGAACCTTTTTAAGTTAAGTGAGTCGGCATATGTGTGCGGTTGTGGAAGTTTCCAAACGGATGCTCGGATTAAAAATCTGAGGGTACCGTTGTGTCTAGGACAATGACTTTACCTAATAATGAGTCTAACCTCGACCTACACGGGTCGAGGAAAAAAGTTAATTTTCAGACGTTTTTAGTAAAATAAAATAAAATAAATTCAATATGTTTATTTTATTTTATATGGAAACATCTGATGCAGTGCGGCGACGGAGCAGCTATTTCTTTAATAAATGTCACGTCATAATGACTCAGAAACGGAAATCTTGACTCATTAATACCGCAGCGTGATGGAATGCCAAACACGTTTCCCTTTTTATTGGGATAATCAAACATTGCTCGTTGGAGAGGATTGAGAGGAGACTTAATAGAATCTGTGGAGCTTTGGAGAAAGCTCTTGGCGACGAATGATGACGAATCGAAGTTGAGAATCGCTGCACCAACGACGTTGTAGGATCTCGACAACAACGGTAGCACGACCCCTTCATCAGTGATCGATCCCAGTTGAGGTAGGGGTTTGTTATTTAAATTTCTTTTCCCCGTTTTTGATTTAAACGATGAACACGGATCAACCATGAACAAGTTGATCTGCAGATTCGTACATTCTTATGGGAGGGTTTTATTGGGATGATTTAGGTAATTGATCCATGATGAATTATTTTTTGATTCTGATCTATTTGATCCTACTAACAGGAGCGGATCAACACCATGGCGAACAATGGTGGAGGTTCATTCCTCAATTTCTTTTCTGGATTTCCTCCCATTTTCTTTTCTCTGTGCGTTCTTCGCGTTCTTCGTAGGGCAAGGAACATCAAATTGTTTTGCATCTGTTTTGTGACGCAACCATCCCAAATTGAAGATTTGACACCACAACAACCTTACAGAGGTCTAACAACGATAAAGGATGACGAATTGGACCGGATCGGGAAGGGACGTTATTTGAGCGTTCTTCACATAGGTGGATCGTTACACGTTTTTGAAGCTGATAGGAGGTCCAAAAATATCAGAGACGACTTCAAGATGTTGGGTCGACTTGGAATCTAGAGTTTTGTGGAGATCAGATGGCCGGATCGATGAGTGGGGCAGCACGGGAGGCACGCCGGCGAAGAGCGTCGTTTCTAGAAAATTCTGGGATACACAGTGTGTACTTCTGAAGAACATGTCGTGTAGTACTGGCGGTGGCATCTAGGGTTTTGGGGGTCAGAGAGGTGTCACACGGCGTGTGACCCAGGTCACATGGCGTGTTAGACTTTCCCCAAAGCTCAGCATGTATCTTGGAAAGTACACGGACACGGGTTGGACTACATGGCTTCGGGACACGACGTGTACTCTCTACGTAGCATGGCAGAGGCTGCTACATGGGAATCGGCCTATATCTAGGGGATACACAGACATGATATGGAGTACTCGACCATGTACTCCACCACACGGCCAGGTGAGGCTAGTAACACGGGTCACCCCGTGTACCCAATACATGAGTTGGCACACATGGGTTGAGGTCGTGTACGGGCACACGGTCGCGTACACGGAGCCGACCCCGGATGACTCGGACAAAACGTGTACTCCATACCACACGTTGTGTACTGACTTTTTCTACACAACCAGCCTTACGACATGAGCCGTTGTACATGGGCAGTACCCGGGGTCTAAAGACACAGCGTGTAACATTTCTACACGCCGTGTACTTTTTGGAAAATGGTTTGGTCTTCTTGTCCACCGTATCCTGGACATGTTTCATTCGGGTTAGTGTCCCTTCTTCTCATTTCCCTAAAGGTCGGGCATTGTTTACTTCTACAGAAGTATGATCCCTTCAGTAGGACTTTCTGTGATAGAGTCAGGAATCCATCCGAGAGGCCTGGATCGAGATCCTCTATCCATTCTTGACCCTAGGTAGAGTTAGGCATCGACGTTACCAACTCTACCTGTAAGAAACCGGTTCTTATTCTTGAGGTACGGGTTTCTTCCTTTCTCTTTTCCTTAATTGCTTTTGAGAAAATAAGGAAAATGGGGAAAATCACACTTTTTGTGGGTACATACCATGTACTTTTCCACACGCCGTGTATTTTGGCTGTGTGGTATGAGTACACAGGGTGTGTAGCCATGCTGGCGATGAAAGGTGTAAAAACCAAATACACTTCGTGTAGTTGGTATGTGCACGCCATGTAGTCAGTCGGTAGGAAAATAGTAAGGCGGTGAAGGCAGCCGCCAGCTGAGCGACAGTACACGCCATGTACTCAGGTATTACACGCCGTGTACTCATTTCGACTGATGAACAGTGCGGCGGTGGGAAAAGTAGCCACCAGAGGAACAGTTAAATGAGAAAAGTACACATCGTGTAGTCAATAGTACATGTCGTGTAGTTTGTTTTTTCGCTTAAAATGGGAAGTATCCTCCCTTGTTCACATAATTGGATTAGAACTAGAGGAGGGATTGGGAGAGACGGTCGGAGCTTTGGAGATCACCCGAGTGAGCACAGGGAATCTGATTCTGCCTCCGTCGATCTCGTTGGAATCGTACAGGTAAGCCCTTCCTTCTTCTTAATCCGTTCTTACCAATTCTTTCCCGAGGGAAAGTTATTTATGTTTGAATAGGTTTTATTTCACTTCAGATCTATGTCGTTCGTGGACGATTCGAGGAGCGTCGTTCATGTATACCGATCAGGGCGATCGAGGTAGGTGGCTTGGTGTTTAAATTTCAACTTTTGTGCATTTGTGTGTACCATTGTGCTATGAACCCATGTTGGGGTGTCATGTGGCTGAGGCCTTGTCTGTTTTGAATACCTAGAATTGTATAGGTAATTGAATGTGATAATAAACTGTTGTTTGGGATCGTTTCTTGGATCCAGGACCACCACGGGGGTGTGTTCCTCTATTTAGCCGTTTGGCCAGGATACCCGAGGGTATGCCATGTTTATATTGTGCATTAATTTTTCCTTGAGAGGAATTGTATATAAATTTCATGTTTATGCTTTGGGCTCATCCCGGTTACTTAAGCCTGAGGGCAGTGTTCTTTCTATCCTGAGGGCATGGTTTGTATAGCCAGAAGGCAAGGTACTGCTTAGCCTGGGGGCAACGTTCTATTCCGACTGAGGGAAACACTTCTTATTCCTAAGGGTGATAACTTATGTGCCTGAGGGAGACACTTCGTATGCCTGAGGGCAATATTAAATAGCCTGAGGGCAAGCCTGAGGGCATGGTTTTACTATATTAGCCAGAGGGAAAGATTCTGATTGGCCTGAGGGCTTCGTTCTGATGAGCACATAATGTTATTAAATTAAATGGTTAAAATGAAAATGGCCAAGAAACTGGTAGTGATAGTTACTTTTAAGTACTTACTAGTTTACTGTATTTACTTTTTCACACTATTGTTGCATATTTTCACACATTTGGGCACGGGCCTTTGGTGGGTGCCTACTGGAATTTATTTCTCACACCCTGTTTGGGTCATGTCTTCGGTCCAAACAGATTACGTTTCTATAGGTGTTGATAGGGGCAAGAGTCCCTATACAGGTACTTGATTATTGCAGAGGAGTAGGAGAGCATGGGACCGAGCTTAGGCTTGCGATGCTGCTGAGTTCCTGTTGCACCGTTTTGTTTTTTTTTTATTTTACTTTGTATTGTATTGTACTGTATTGTTGTGTAACATGTTCTGGCTATTTTTTTAGAACTTGAGACATGTTGCATCATTATCTGTATGATTGTTGGTTATCTTTTATTGCAGTTGTTTGTTTTAAATGTGTATGGTTTATTACTTCCACTGTTGTTGTATGTTTGTATATTTTATTCCGTTGCGCTACACTTTGACAAATGAGGGCATAGTTTCCCCACTATCAGACCTAGGCCCTCACTACTAGTCAGCAGCCTCTGGCGTTTGGGGAAATGCGCTTGAGGTCATGTGACCAACCGGTTTCGGGGCACTCGTTGAGTGGCACCCGGATCCGGGACGTTACAAAGTGGTATCAGAGGAGTTATTTTATTTGAATTACTATTTGGAGCCTTAGTTAGGGATAGGACGGAAATGGTAGTTGGTAATAAGTTGTTCCTGAGAGTAGATAAGCCGTGTATAGGGAAAAGCTAGTCTACCTCGGTAATTGCAATTTTTCTGATTTTTCAAATTTTACAGATGATTTGATTTTCACCATTGGGTGACACACTTGTTATTGTGATTTTTATATTTTATCCATGGGTTTTATTTAGTTTCAATCCGATGAGATGAGGGTATTCCATCTCATGCATCATTTAGGAACATGTTATAAATCACATGCCATGCATTCTTCCATGCCATGTAGGTGCATTAGAAGTTTCATGTTGTTATGATAGTTGTTGTGCTAGAAAAAGCATGATGTTGTGATAGCTAATTTGATAAATACCTACTATGTGATAGGGTATTTTTGTGTGAGTATATTGATAGGATGGATACCAAACTTTGGTTTTTGGGGAGTATGGGCCCTCAATGACCAGAATTTGGTGGATCAGTGACTTTTTCACTTTTTTATAACATGTATAAGATTCCAAACTTTGATTTGTGGGGAGTATGGGCCCTCACGGGTCGGAATTTGGCACTTAGGTGTTGTTTTTCAGTATTTACTGGGTTCCAGAGGCTTACTGTCTGGAAAACCCATGACACACGCCATGTAGTTCCTCGGACACACGCCATGTGTTCTTCTATTCAGGAAGAAAAGAAAACTTTTTGAGTACACGCCGTGTAGTATCTTCTCGTGTCATAGACCGTGTGGGCTGGGAAACGGGGAAGGGAAATGCTTGGGAAAAACATGTCGTGTACCGGATGTACACGCCGTGTCGTGAGGACCTGGAGTCTGCCCGTGTAACTAACAACACGGACGGAGGATACCTTAAGACATACATGCCGTGTCCACTATGGAACACGTCTTTTAGTCTAACATGGAGACCCGGTCGTGTATCTAACAAACATGGGTTGGTGTTACCTCCTCTAGAACACTTCGTGTACCTGTGGGACACGCCGTGTAGTCTTGACCGGGGATAGACCATGTGGACTTAGCCATGTGGCTAGGAAGACGGAGTGGTGTACATGTTGTGTGCTGGTGTAACACGTCGTGTAGTATTATCTGAGTAGTTGGTTGTGTCACGAATGACACGGGTAGTTGGAAAATTAAACCATTCAGGTCGTGTAGTCTTTTTCGGAAGAGAGTCGTGTGGCTTGTCCATGTAGAAGGACCCAATTAGGGGAAGAAAAGGCAGATACACGATGTGTAGTTAATATACACTCCGTGTAGTCATGTTTTTCAAATCTTGAATTCCTTCTCCTCATGTTCCCTTTTTGGTCCCCTCGTTTTTCGGTCTTATATAATCTTGATCTAAGGAGTGTTTTTGACCTTGTAGAGTCATTCCGCCGAGACGACCATGTGTTGTTAACCAAGAGAGCGTCAACGATTATACTCTAGAGATGGTGGGCTATGGGATATCAGTGGATCCTCCAGCAGAGCCAGATGCGGCTCCAGCCATTATACCAGACACAGGCGTGGATGCGCAATTCTGTGAAGGCTTTATGCGGTTCATGCAGACCTTTTAGGGAGCACTACCGGCTTCCACATATATGGATGAGATGACTCGTATCTTCCAGCAGCAGCAGCCGCCTACGTTTTTAGGGGATGGAAGACCACAGGCTGTAGAGTCTTGGCTAGATTCATTACAGACTATTTTCAAGAATCTTAAGACGCCTCTAGGGAGGAGGGTCAAGCTCGTGACTTACATGCTACGTGATTCCACCAAGAGGTGGTGGGATGTTACCACTCAGACAGATCATCATAGAGACACGGCATGGGAAGATTTTCAGATAGCCTTCTATGACTTCTTCTTCCCAGAGATGTTGAGGTCAGATCGAGCTCAAGAGTTCATGAATCTGCAGCAGGACGCTATGTCGGTGATGGATTACTCTGCTCGTTTCATCGAGCTTCAGTGTTTTTCATCCGTTCTAGTGGGTGATGAAACGTTGAGGGCCATATGCTTTGAGGATGGTCTTCAATATGACATTCGAGCACTGGTGAATGTTTTCAGGTTACCTATTATACATGCTATTGTGAACCAGGCACTGATTACAGAGAGGAACTTGCGGGAATCTAGTAGTGTGGCCCAGGGTAGTTTGGCACCAGTTTCTGGTACTATTCCTACCAGTAAGAGAAAGAGGCAGATGGATTTCTCTCATGGTGGCAATGCTAGCCAGAGGAATTCTTCAGGTGGCCCGTTAGTGTGTTACCAGTGCGGTAAAGAAGGGCACAATAGACCGCAGTGTCCACGTGACCCAGTGGAGTGCCGAGCTTGCGGTAAGATGGGTCATCTGCAGTGCTTTTGCATGGCATTTCTACCAATGTCTAGTGAGAGGGGTTCTGTGTAGACTCCGCGTGCGGGGTCAGGGCCAGCAGATTCTTACCAATCAGGGAACTAGAATATGTGAGGGCGTGCAGGCCGAGATGGTGGTCGTGGTCATGGTAGCTAGACACCAGGATCTCAGAGGCAGCAGGACGGGATAGCTCAGGGTAGCCAGGCTGTGTCACAGGGTCGCGGCACTGGGTAGGAATATGCAGTACAACAGACCCAAAAAGAGCAGGATCTCGGACCTTCTACTGTCAGAGGTACTATTCTAGTAGCTTCTGTTTTATCTTCATTACTTTTCGACATGGGTGCTACACATATATTTGTATCTATGCCTGTTGTAGAGAGCCTTGAACTCTTTGTTTCTTCTTCTTATGATGTTATGACGCTAGACACTCCTTTGGGGACTAGAACGGCTGGTGTGCGTCAGTGCAGGGAGTGACCCCTAGAGGTTGGTGGGTGTAACTTTATTTGGGACCTCTATGTATTGGAGATGAAGATCTATGATGACATTCTTGAGATGGACCGGTTGGTTCCCTTTTGAGACTTTGTAGACTGCTATCATCGCAGGGTGAGTTGCACGTCACCAAAGGGCAGAGAGTTTCTATACAAGGGCGAATGGGATGTTTAGCCGAGTCAAGCTGGACCAGAGCATCGTGGGCATGGTGGTGTGACAACCCAGATTGCGAGTTTATATCTGGATGATCAAAGGACTTGTCAGATGGATTTCCCTCCTGTGGTTGATCGTTTCAGGGATGTTTTCCCAGATGACTTTTTGGGTCTACCTCTGGTGCGTGAGGTGGATTTCTCTATTGAGCTTGTTCCAGGAGCAGCACTGGTGTCTATTCCTCCTTATAGGATGGATACACTAGAGTTGCAGGAGCTCAAGATGCAATTAGAGGAGTTACATTCAAAGGGTTTTATCTGACCCGGTACTTCTCCTTGGGGTTCGCCTGTCCTGTTTTCTAAGAAGGCAGACGGTACCCTCAGGCTTTGTGTGGATTATCAGAAGCTGAACCAGTTGATGGTTAAGAACTGATATCCCTTTTCGAGGATTGATGATCTTTTTTATCAACTTTGTGGAGCATGAGTGTTCTCGAAGATTGACTTGAGATCAGGATATCATCAGTTACGCGTGAGACCATCGGATATACCGCTTACAGCTTTTCGGAGTAGATATGGTATATACGAGTACTTGGTGATTCCGTTTGGACTCACGAATGCGCCAGCAGTTTTCATGGCTCTGATGAATCGTGTGTTCTATCCTTATCTGGATTCTCTTGTGGTAGTCTTCGTGGATGACATCTTGGTGTACTCTCACACTCGACACGACCATTCCACCCATCTTGAGATCGTACTGAGTACACTGAGAGAGCATCATCTATATGCTAAGCTCTCAAATTACCACTTTTGGATGGACTGGATTCACTTCCTGGGTCATATCATCTCAGAGGCAGGAGTTGCAGTAGACCCAGAGAAGGTGAGGTCAGTAGTTTACTGGGAGCAGCCTAAGAATGTGTTTGAGATACGGAGTTTCTCAGGGTTGGCTGGTTACTACAGACGCTTCATCCATGACTTCTCCCACTTAGCATCACCATTAACAGGTTTGAATAAGAAGGGTGTAAAGTTCGTTTGGTCAGAAGCTTGTGAGATAGCCTTTCAGGAACTGAAGGGAAGGTTGACATCAGCACCAATCCTAATACTCCCAGAGTAAGAGAAGAGCTATATAGTTTACTGTGATGCATCAGGTTTTGGGCTGGGAGCTGTGTTGATGCAGGGCGATCGAGTAGTTGCATATGGGTCTCGGCAGTTGATGCCACATGAGAAGAATTACCCAACGCATGACCTTGAGTTGGTTGTAGTTGTTCATGTGTTACGCTGTTGGAAACATTATCTCTTTGGAGAGCATTTTGTGGTTTTCACCGACCAAAAAAGTCTCAAGTATATCTTTACTCAGCGTGACTTGAACCTGAGGTAGTGAAGGTGGGTCGAATACCTTCAGTCCTTCGATTTTGAGCTTACCTATACACCTAGTAAAGGTAATTCAGTAGCTGATGCACTGAGCAGGAGGACTCAGATACAGGCAGTGCAGGAGGCCAGTGGTGAGTGGCAGCTTATGGCCTTGTTCTCTATGATGCATTTGGAGGTGCACGACAGTCAGGGGAAAACCTATCTTTCATCTTTAGCTGTGACTTCCACCCTTCTGGATAGAGTGAGGATGGTACAGCTATCTGATTCAGAAGGCCTAGTTCTACAGGAGTTAGTGGAAAGTGAGGACCCTCCTCCTGTTTAGACGATAGGTGATGATGAGGTACTGTGTTTCCATGTAAGAGTATGGGTTCTAGGGGATATACTCGAGGAGTTGATGTAGGAATTTCATGCTTCATCTTGGGCAGTTCATCCCGGAGTTACCAAGATGTACCGTGACATGAGACGTCAGTACTGGTGGCAGGGTATGAAGAGAGAGATAGCGGGTTTTGTTACGAGATGTTTCACCTATCAGTAGGTGAAGGCAGAGCATCAGAGGCCAGCTGGAATGTTACAACAGTTACCCATTCTGGAGTGGAAATGGGATGATGTCGCGATGGACTTCATGACTGGGTTGTCGAGGTCACCTCAAGGCAATGATTCTGTGTGGGTTGTTGTGGACAGACTCACGAAGGTAGCTCACTTTTTTTCGATCAAGGAGACCTTCGGTGTTGACGATCTCGGAAATTTGTATATCCAAGAGGTC
The DNA here is from genome assembly GCA_963277665.1 of Viscum album. Taxonomy (NCBI): domain Eukaryota; kingdom Viridiplantae; phylum Streptophyta; class Magnoliopsida; order Santalales; family Viscaceae; genus Viscum; species Viscum album. Next base: position 2,133,099,982 of record OY728145.1, on the reverse strand, counting down.
ATACGTCTTCATAGGGTTCCTCATTCTATAATTTCTGATAGGGATGCCTGTTTTACGTCTCATTTCTAGCAGAGTTTTCACAGGGAACTAGGTACACAGGTGCTTCTGAGCACAGATTACCACCCTCAGACCGATAGATAGTTAGAGTGTATGATACAGGTGCTTGAGGACATGTTTCATGCATGAATCCTAGACATTGGGGTCTCTTAGGAGAAGCACATACCCCTGGTCGAGTTTGCCTATAATAACAGTTTTCAGGAAACTATTGAGATGGCACCTTACGAGGCTTTATATGGTAGGTCATGCCGATCACCCTTGTGCTGGTTAGAGGAAGGTGAGTCAGCATTACTGGGACCACGTCTCGTGCAGGAGGCTTCTGATCAGGTCCAGTTGATTCAGAATCTGATGGCTACCGCACAGTCTTCACAGAAATCTTATGTTGATCGCCGCAGACGACCCTTGGAGTTCGTGGTTGTGGATTAGGTTTTCTTGCGTGTTTCGCCTAGGTTGAGACACAGACGGATCATGAGAGAGGGTAAACTTTCACCGAGGTATGTGGGGCCATTAAAGATTATGGAGAGAGTCAGGACGGTTGCCTATCGATTGTAGTTACCACAAAGGTATCGGTCCATGCACGATATCTTCCATGTATCTCAGTTGTGTCGTTATCATTTAGACCCTTCTCACATCTTTCATCCAGAAGAGATTGAGATTCAGATAGATGCGTCCTTTGAGGAGAATCTAATTTATATCATGGATAGGAGCATGAAGGTTCTATGAGGCCGGTCAGTTCCTCTTGTATGGGTGTTATGGCAGCATGGCCAAGTGTAGGACGAAACCTGGGAGTGGGAGACCGACGTACGTGCTCAGTGGCCAGAGCTGTTTTGAGCTTTATCTTTACCACCCTTGGAAGGGAAATTCAGGGATGAATTTCTTTAAGGGGAGAAGTTTGTAAGAACCTGGTTCTTATTCTTGAGGTACGGGTTTCTTCCTTTCTCTTTTCAATAAGTATTTTTGAGAAAATAAGGAAAATGGGAAAAATCACAATTTTTGTGGGTACACGCTATGTACTTTTCCACACGTCGTGTACTTTGGCCATGTGGGATGAGTACACAGGGTGTGTAGCCATGCTGGTGATGAAAGGTGTAAAAACCAACTACATGCCATGTAGTGGGTATGTACACGCTGTGTAGTCAGTCGGCAGGAAAATAGTAATGCGGTGAAGGCAGCCGCCAGCTGAGTGACAGTACACACCGTGTACTCAGGTATTACACATCGTGTACTCATGTCGATTGATGAACAGTGCGTTGGTGGGAAAAGTAGCTTCCAAAGGAACATTTAAATGAGAAAAGTACACACCGTTTAGTCAATAGTACATGTCGTTTAGTTTGTTTGTTTTTTTTTTGCTTAAAATGGTTAGTAGCCTCCCATGTTCACAGAATTGTCTTAAAACCGAAGGAGGGCTTGGGAGAGACGGCCGGATCTTTGGAGATCACATGAGCGAGCACCGGGAATTTGATTCTACCTCCATCGATCTCGTTGGAATCGTACGGGTAAGCCCTTACTTCTTCTTAATTCATTCTTACCAATTCTTTCTCGAGGGAAATTTATTTATGTTTGAACGGGTTTTCTTCGACCTCGGATCTACGTCGTTAGTAGACGATTCGAGGAGTATCATTCACGTATACCGATCAGGGGCGATCGAGGTAGGTGGCTTGGTGTTTAAATTCCAACTGTTGTGTGTTTGTGTGTTCCATTATGCTACGAACCCATGTTGGGGTGTCGTGTAGCTGAGGCCTTGGCTGTTTTGAATACCTAGAATTGTATATGTAATTAAATGTAATAATAAACTGTTGTTTGGGATCGCTGCTTGGATCCAGGACCACCCTGGGGGTGCGTTCCTCTGTTTAGCCGTTTGGACAGGATACCCGAGGGTATGCAATGTTTATATTGTGCATACTTTTTTCTTGAGAGGAATTTTATATAAATTGCATGTTTATGCTTTGGGATCGTCCCGGTTACTTGATCCTAAGGGCAGTGTTCTTTTTATCCTGAGGGCATGGTTTATATAGCCTGAGGGCAAGGTACTGCTTAGCTTGAGGGGAACGTTCTATTCCACCTAAGGGAAACGCTTCTTATGCCTGAGGGCGGTGACTTCTGTGCCTGAGGATGACACTTCGTACACCTGAGGGCAATATTCGATAGCCTAAGGGCAAGCCTGAGGGCATGGTTTTACTATATTAGCCTGAGGGAAAGATTCTGATTGGAATGAGGTCTTGGTTCTGATGAGCACAGAATGTTATTAAATTAAATGTTTAAAATGAAAATGGCCAAGAAACTGGTAGTGATAGTTACTTTTGAGTACTTACTAGTTTACTACATTTACTTTTCCACACTTTTGTTGCATATTTTCACACAGTTGGGCACGGGCCTTTGGTGGGTGCCTAATGGGATTTATTTCTCACACCCTGTTTGGGTCATGTCTTCAGCCCAAACAGATTACGTTTCTGCAGGTGTTGATAGGGGAAAGAGTACCTATACAGGTACTTGATTATTGCAGAGGAGTAGAAGAGCATGGGACCGAGCTTAGGCTTGCGATGCTGCTGAGTTCCTGTTGCACCGTTTTGTTTTTCTTTGTTGTACTTTGTATTGTATTGTATTGTATTGTATTGTTGTGTAACATGTTCTGGCTATTTTCTTAGAACTTGAGACATGTTTCATCGTTATCTATATGATTTTTGGTTATCTTTTACTGCAGTTGTTCATTTTAAATGTGTATGGTTTATTGCTTCCGCTGTTGTTGTATGTTTTTATATTTTATTCCGCTGCGCTACACTTTGAAAAATGAGGGCATTGTTTCCCCACTATCAGACCTGTGCCCTCACTGCTAGTCGGCAGCCTCTGGCATTTGGGGAAATGTGCTTGAGGTCATGTGACCAACCGGGTTTGGGGAACCCGTTGAGTGGCACCCAGATCCGGGATGTTACACTACCGGGCATTGATCCTCTACCTAGCAGGTAAATTCCGGATGAGTCATGGTATTCTCCATGGCCCTGGCAGTGATCCTCATCTGTGTATCATGATCTTTCCCCACTCAGGAGTGTGTCTCCTGTAATGAGTGTATCTATCCATCCTGATATTTCCCACTCAGGAGTGTGTCTCCTATAATGAGTGTGTCTATCTCTCATGGATTTTCCCGACGAACAGCACTTCTCGAACGGACGTCATCAGAGCTATCAGACTCATGGAGTGAGTTCTCCTAGAATGAGTGCTTCGCGGAATCTTAGAACTGAATCCTTAACAGGGGTATATGGTTGTGCGACTTGTCTCTAGACTGTGGTTTTGGGTTTTGAGTATATCTGGTTTCTGTTTCTCTTTCTATATGTTTTGTAGACATATACTTTGCATAGCTGAATGTACCTTTACTTCGTGTAATTCTTTGTGGATTTCGTGGTCCTCTACTGAGTACTGTTATACTCACCCATGCATGGGCTTTTCCTGCATGTGTCATGTCTTGTGCAGACGAGCAGCCTTTTGATAGAGTCCAGGGCGGACCAAGATAGAACCTAGATTTCTGAGTTTCCTACAGTTCAAGGCATTCCTAAGGCTACGAGCAGCAGTCCCAGTACCGCTTTGTGTTTACAGGTTGAAATTTTCAATTTTCAGACTCTTATTTTTTGTGGGCTTGTATTCCGGCCCAGTTTTCTTTCAGCACTTTACTTTCTGTTGCACTCTGTTGGTTGGGTTTAGTTGTATGCATGCATTTTGTTCCTTAGTGGTTTTTAAATTTCATCATTTTTTGGTCTTGGAGATGTGTGCGTGTGTACATGTACTTAGGAAATTCCTCCCATGTTAGTAATATGCCTACTCGGTGCTAGTCACCAACCCCTGGCCTATTGGAGGTGGGCTTGGGGAGTCGCGGTGTGGGCCCCACCGAGACGGGTCGTGATAGAGTGTGGATGGTTTTAGACGTACTTTGGGAGCACCAGCTTTATGGGAAGCTCTCAAAGTGTGAGTTATGGATTTAGGAGGTCCACTTTTTGGGACATGTCATCTCAGAAGATGGAGTAGTTGTAGGCCCAGCCAAGGTGGAGGCTATGTTAGTATGGGAGCCACCTTGGAGCGTGACGGAGGTGCGGAGCTTCCTTGGGTTGGTAGAATATTACCAGAGATTCATTCCTGATTTCTCCCAGATATCAGTACCAATGACAGCCTTGACCAGGAAGGGGCAACCCTTCATGTGGACAGAGAAGTGCCAACAGGCTTTCAAGAAGTTGAGGTAGAGTTTGACAATAACCCTGATTTTGAGATTTCCGGAGGAGGGTGTTGAGTATGTAGTTTTCTGCGACGCATCAAGGACCGAGCTTGGATATGTCTTGATGTAGAGGTAGGTAGAAATTTATTATGGTTCACGCCATCGTAGGCCACATGAGCATAACTATGTGACCCATGATCTCGAGTTGTTAGCGGTAGTCTTTGCATTGAAGATGTGGAGACACTACCTTATGGGCGAGCAGTTTATCGTCTACTCTGACAAAAAGAGCCTGAGGTACATCTTTTCGTAGAAAGATCTGAATCCGAGATAGAGGCATTGGCTATAGTTCCTCCAGGACTATGATTTCTAGATCATCTGTACTCTTGGGAAGGGGAAAAGGTGGTGGATGCTCTTAGAAGAAGGTCGAGATCACAGTTGTTGAGTGAGGCGATAGAGCAGTTAGCCACATTGCGGTTGTCCTTCATGTAAAGAGAAGATTTGGTTTACCTACAGTCGATGGTTTTCTCCCCTCCACTCTTGCAGCGAGTTAGGGAGGCACGGCTTGGGGATGTCGACCGTGAGGCTTTACGTGCTCAGTTATCCATAGGAAATTCTTATGATGGATATTCGCAAGGTGGGGAGCACGTACTTCTTTTCAGAGAACACATTGTTGTACCAGTGGTGTTACGGGAAGAGTTCCTGAGGGAGTTTCATACATCCCCCTTGGCGGTACATCCTAGAGTGGCAAAGATGTACCAGGATCTCTGATGACAGTTCTAGTGGTCAGGCATGAAGAAGGCAGTAGCGGAGTTCATTTCTCAATGCCTTACATGCCAGCAGGTGAAGGTTGAGCACCAGGTTCCAGTGGGATTAGCTCACCCCCTAGAAGTTCTAGAGTGTAAGTGGGATAGAATTACAATGGACTTCGTGATGGGCTTACCATGGATGTCCAAGGGTCATGATTCCATCTGGGTGATCGTTGACTGACTCACCAAGTCGGCCCACTTCCTAGCTATCAGGGAGCAGAGTTCCGTAGAGAGCTTAGGACACCTCTACATGTAGGAGATAGTTCAACTACATGGCATCCCCTCGAAAATAGTCTCGGATTGAGACACCCATTTCACATCTTGGTTGTGGAATGGATTGCAGGAGACTTTCGGGACTCTAATATGCTTGAGCACAGCGTTTCATCCCAAGATAGATGGTCATATGGAGAGGACCATTCAGGTTCTGGAGGATATGTTGCGAGCCTTTATCTTGGACTTTGTTCACAGTTGGGAGGACCACCTACCACTGGGGGAGTTTGCATACAACAATAGCTACCACTCCACCATTGGTATGACACTGTTCGAGGCCTTGTATGGGAGACCTTTCCGGTCACCGCTTTTCTAGACCAACCATGGAGAGTCAGTACTCATGGGTCCAAAGTTGGTGCGACCTACCACTGAGAAGGTGCAGATCATCCGAGATCAGATGAAGACTATACGGAGCTATCATAAGTCTTATGTTGACAAATGACGGAGACCTCTAGAGTTCGAAGAGGGAGACCACATCTTTCTTCGGGTCTCACCTCGACGAGGGTTATGGATATTTGGCTGGGGTGGAAATCTATCTCTGAGGTTCATTGGACCTTTCTAGATGGTCTGTATAGTTGGTGAGGTGGCGTAACGCCCAGATCTACCTCCACAATTTCATTGGGTACATGATGTCTTCCATGTGTTGCAGTTGAGGTGGTACGTGCATGACCCCCCACATGTCATCGACTGGGGTGAGCTGGACATTGAGGATGGAGTGACCTTTGCTGAGTACCCAGTGGAGATTGAGGATCGGCAGGAGAGGATCCTTCATGGGCGATCGATTCCCCTAGTGAGTGTCCGGTGGCAGCACGAGAATCTTTAGGAGAGCACGTGGGAGTGGGAGGCTTAGATCCATGCCCAGTACACACATCTTTTTGAGTAGCCTTGTTTTGGATTTTCGGGGACGTAAAGCCCTGAGGTGGGGAGAATTTAATGTCTTAGATTTTCCATGTATTATTTTTAAATATTATATGGAATTATTTTGAGACTGGGAATGAAGACGACACATCATTTCGAGGCCCAGTGAGCCGGGAATGGTGGTTTGAACTTTTTTAATTTAAGTGAGTCAGCATATGTGCATGGTTATGGAAGTTTCCAAACGGATGCTCGGATTAAAAATATGAGGGCATCGTTGCGTCCGGGATGATGACTTTACCTAAGAATGAGTCTAACCTTGACTGGAATGGGTCGAGGGAAAAAGTTAATTTTCGGACGTTTTTAGTAAAATAAAATAAAATAAATTCGCAATGTTTATTTTATTTTATATGGAAACATCCGCTGCAGCACGGCGATGGGGAAGCTATTTCTTTAATAAATGTCACGCCATAATGACTCAGAAATGGAAATCTTGACTCATTAATATCATAGCATAATGGAATTCCAAACACGTTACCCTTTTTATTGGGATAATCTAATGTTGCTCATTGTCGAGGATTGGGAGGAGACTCTGGAGAATCCATGGAGCTTTGTAGCAAGCTCTCGGTGATGAACGACGATGAATCGAAGTTGAGAATCACTACGCCAATGAGGTTGGAGTATCTCGACGATGACGGTAGCACAACCCCTTTTTCAGCGATCGATCCCAGTTGAGGTAGGGGTTTTTTATGTAAATTTCTTTTCCCTATTTTTGATTTAAACGAAAAATGTGGATCAACCACAAACAAGTTGATCTGGGGATTCGTATGTTCTTGTGGGATAGTTTTGTTGGGGTGATTCAAGGAATTGATCTATGATGAATTATTGTTTGATTCTACTCTGTTTGATCCTACTAACGGGTGTGGATCAACATCATGACAAACGACGATGGAGGTTCGTTCCTCAATTTCTTTTCTGGATTTCCTCCCCTTTTCTTTTCTCTGTGCGTTCTTCGCGTTCTTCATGAGATGAGGAAAAACAGATCATTGTGCATCTGTTTTGCAACGCAATGATCCCAAATTAAATATTCAACACCAAAACGACCTTTCAAAGGTGTGACAACGATATCGGATGACGAATCGGACCGGATCGGGAAGAGCCTTTCTTCAAGCGTTATTCGCACGGGTGGATCGTTACACATTTTCAGAGCCGATCGGAGGTCCGGAAACAACGTAGATGACTTTGGGATGTCGTTTCAACCTAGAATCTAGAGTTTCATGGCGATCGGATGTATGGATCGATGATCGGGGTAGCACGGGAGGCGCACCGGCGAATAGTGTCGTTTCTGAAAAATTCCAGGATACACGGTGTGTACTTCCGAAGAACACGTTGTGTAGTACCGGTGGCGGTGGCTAGGGTTTTGGGGGTTAGAGAGGTGTCACACGGCGTGTGACCCAGGTCACATGGTGTGTTGGACTTTCCTCAAAGCTCGGAGTGTATCTTGTAAAGTACACGGACACGGGTTGGACTACACGGCTTCGGGACACGGCGTGCACTCTCTACGCATCAAGGCAGAGGTGGCTACGTGGGACTCAGCGCGTATCCAGGGGATACACAGACATGGGATGGAGTACATGACCGTTTACTCCACCACACAGCTAGGCGAGGCTAGTAACATAGGTCACCCTGTGTACCCAATACATGGGTTGGCACACATGGGTTGAGGTCGTGTATGGGCACATGGCCACGTACACGGAGCCGACCCCGGATGACTCAGACACAGTGTGTACTCCATACCACATGTCGTGTACTAACTTTTTCTACATGAATAGCCTTACGACATGGGCCGTTGTACACGGGTAGTACCCAGGGTCTGAAGACACAGCATGTACATGTCGTGTACTTTTTGGAAAATGGATTGGTCTTCTTGTCCACTGTATCCTGGACATGTTTCATTCGGGTTAGTTCCCCTTTTTCTCATTTCCCTGAAGGTCAGGCATCATTTCCTTTTATAGAAGTATGATCCCTTCAGTAGGAATTTCTGTGATAGAGTCAATAATTCATCTGAGAGGCCCGGATCGATATTCTCTATCCATTCTTGACCCTAGGTAGAGTCAGGAATTGACGTGATAAACTATATCGAGCGTTGATCCTATACCTAGAAGGTGAATTCCGGATGAGTCGTGGTATCCATCATGGCCCTGGAAGTGATCCTCATCTATGTATCATGATCTTTCCCCGCTCAGGTTTGTGTATCCTATAATGAGTGTATCTATCTATCGTGATCTTTCCCACTCAGGAGTGTGTCTCCCGTAATGAGTGTGGCTATCTCTCGTGGCTTTTCTCGACGAACAGCACTTCTTGGACGGATGTCATTAGAGCTATCAGACTCATGGAGTGAGTTCTCTAGGAATGAGTGCTTTGTGCAATCTTTGAACAGAATCCCTAACGGGGGTATGTGGTTGTGCGAATTGTCTCTAGACCGTGGGTCTGAATTTTGAGTATATCTAGTTTGTGTTTCTCTTGATATATGTTTTGTAAACATATATTGTGTATAGATGATTGTACCTTTACTTCATGTACTTCTTTGTGGCTTTCAGGGTTCTCTACTGAATATTGTTATACTCACTCATTCACGGGCTTTGCCCGCACGTGTCGTGTCTTGTGCAGAAGAGCAGCCATTTGACAGAGTCCAGGGCGGACCAAGACAGGACTGATCTTTCTGAGTTTCCTACAGGACGAGGCATTCCTACAACTACGAGAAGCAGTCCCAGTACCTCTTTGTGTTTAAAGGTTGGAATTTGCAGTTTTCAGACTCTTGTTTTTGGTGGTCTTATATTCCGGCCCAGTTTACTTTCATCACTTTACTTCTCGTTGCACTCTGTTGGTTGGGTTTAGTTTTATGCTTGCATTTTGTTCCTTACTGGTTTTTACATTTCATCATTTGTGGGCTTGAAGATGTGTGTGTGTGTACAGGTACTTAGGCAATGCCTCCCATGTTAGTAATATGCCTACTCAGTGCTAGTTACCAACCCCAGGCCAATTAGAGGCGGGCTTGGGGAGTCGCGGTGCGGGCCCCACCGGGACGGTTCATTACATAACACATGTCCTAATCCTATTGGATGAGATATTTCTGACCATGGGTATCCTTGGGTCAATTTTAGGACCCCATGGAGCCACTTGGGAGAGATAAGGACATGTTATAATAATTAATTTAAAGTAAAGAGAAAAATAGCATAACATGTATCTTCTTAGTAAAATAATTTTTATATGGGGTTATATAAGTGATATCTTAGACTATAAATAGTAATTAGAAAGATAAAAATATTTAATACATCATAAAATTTTATTTATAATTTTTATATATTAAATAAATAAATTTAATTATGACAAAATGATGATGTTTTGATTGATTCATTAATAAAGGATTCAAATAAATGATATTATAAATATTAAAATAAATATTATTTGAATTAATTAATATCACCCAAGAATTATCTAGGGGAATATGAAATTTTAGGATTGTTTCAATGTTTTTTTAATAATCATGTTGTTATGAATATTTAAAAAAATCAAGTATGAATAGTGTCCAAAATTGACATAATTCTTAACTTAAAACATAAAATAGTTTATTAAATGATATTAAATTCCTAAAAATCTAAGATTCATAAAAATGTTTAATATAAGTCCAAATATTTCATAAATTAATTTTTTGGGGTTGTTTGAGAAGATATGTTAATTAAAATAACCCACAATGTGTAAATAACATGATATTACTATAAGACTAAAAAGGGTAAAATAAGGGTTAAACCAAAAAGATAAGGATAAAAAAATTTCAAAACTTGTCCAAAAAATATTCTATGATGGTTATTAAAACAAAAAACATATTATATTCGAATTAAATTATTTTTGGACTATTTTTAATTGAAATTTAATTTATAATAAATTGATATTTTAAGACTTTCCTAAAGTGCCCCTTACCTATTCTATAAAAGGGAACTTCTTCTTATCTTTACTTCACACTTTAAAATACCTTTAGTTCGGAAAAAAATCTATCCAATAATCTTCCTAGAATCCCTCTCTTCCTCCTAGAGGCCTTACCTTGGGCAGAATACAATTCAAGAAAGCCTTTTGGCTCAAATCAAAAGAAGTTACTTGATTTTGAGGTAACGTCTTCTCTTAAGTTCCATTCCTTTATTTTCTTTATCCACTATCTATGATCTTATTATTATTTTATTACATAACAACACCAGTATACTAAATACACTAGGATTTTTTTATGATAAATATTCAATCTACACTTACACACACCTCCATCTAATGGATACGAACATACAGTTTATGTGTACAGTGAACTACGGCCTCACGAGATGATGATTGTTAAATTTTACCCTAACACCTATCATGGTGGCCATTATGATGGAAATATATTTATATATGATATATATTATATTTATATTGTCTCTATTCTTTTGTATATTTTATTTACAGCATACTTTTATGCTTTCCATAATGTGTAAATACGATAATTTTATTTGAGGAAGTGTGGACTACCGCTTCCTCAAAGTGATATGACTCGTTAAGGCCATAAATGGAACATATAAATAATGGATTTAATTAAATTATTTAAAATATATAACATATTATACTATAATTTAATTATAATATACCTATGTATCATTTAGTTTTCATTTATTTTATATAACAAATAAATGAAATTAGTATTCATGTGTATGTACGTCCTACCGTCTCCATGAATGGTGTATTTCATTTATTATCTATAAATATAATAGAATATTATAAATACATATATAATGTATATATATGATATTTAAATCATTAATATCACTATGTAACTGATATAATTTTGACTACATTGACAATTTACATCAAAACAAGTTCATTTTTCGACTCAAGTACTGAATATCGACAAAACAACCAATATGAACTTAAATTATTATATGATTATTATAAAAAGGTAATAAGTAATATAAAAGGAATAATAAACTTTAAAATGTTATTAAGAAAGTATAAATTAACTTAATTTTATCATTCAGGGGAGATAAACAATGAACTAGACAAGTCAGACTCAAGGTAAGGGACTTCATCTCAATCTCCTTTCATTAAGGCATATTTTGGTTTATACATGACTTTATTTTATACGGTACATAATCAACCCCTTTGAATTTTAATTTTATTCAACGGTTTTCAAAAGTAATCTTTTATTTATGAAACATTTTGCTAAATGACAAAAGGAATGTTTCATTTTAACGTACGCGGTGACAACGACCTTTTCTACCGCCGAAAGTATTATTTGATATTTGGCCTCCTTAACAAGCCATAATGTTCTTAAAATGAAAATAAATACCATATAATCTTTTTACATATTTTTTTATTGAAAATTATTTTTACAAATCATTTATTATGTCAATATATTGAAATGATATATTGTGATTTCAATGTGGAAATGTTATCTTTCCTTTATGTTTGTTTTATGTGTTATGATTATGTTATGGTTCTTCGGAATTATTTACGTATACGGGTGGTTCCATGATAAATCAAGGGTAGGTGAGACCAAGATATCTCTCCAATTAATTGGGTAACATGATGGAAGTAAACATTAATGTTTCTCCTAATATATTTAGGTAATATACTGTAATGGGTATTCCAAACATAACCAGGAACTTTACTCCCTATGTAGTTGTGAAAGATACAATTTAAGTATAACATGCATGCCATAAGTTACCTTTATGATTTATGATTTTAATGAGTTATAAATAAATATTATTATTTTATGAGTTATATTAAAGATCTTATGTTTTATGAGTGAAAAGTATGATTTTATTGATTTTTATGTATTCATGGACTAATGTTTTCTTTTCTTATTTTATAACCCTTATTGAGATTTTTATGCTCATCCCAAGTTTTGGAAATGTTTTTCACATGGTATAAGGAAGGGTAAGAGAAATTAATAATTCAATAATATTTTTATCAAGAAAATAATTCTTGTTTTATTTAAGAAGTTTTATTATTGTGAAAAAAATTGGATAGAGTATAATTGTATACTTTGTAATATTTGAGATATAATGTAATAGTTATGGCCTAATTATCTAAAACTCTAAACTTGAAAATATACTCAATACGAATTCTTGACTTAACTCAAGATTATTTAATGTTTAAGGTTGGGGCCTTATAGTTGGTATAAAAGGTTGGTTTAGATAAATTTATAGGTTAGGATGTTATCTGGGTATAGGTAAAGGATCCCATATAACTAATATGGTTATTATCATATAGAAACACTTAGAGGCTTATGGTAAATTATGTTGATTTTATAAAAACCTTAACAATGGATGTATAATAAGGTTGATGGATTAGAGTAATATAAAAGTTTTTATGTTATCTTTACCCTAGAGAGGATTATTTTTTTTATAATTCATTTTATGATTAAGTGATGATTCTTTTCAGCAGATTAAGGATCATTTGTCAATATGGAAGGAAAGATATATTTCACAACCTTCTTATCCTTCCTTGATGATTTGATCATAACTATTACGGAAAAAGCATGTTTGAATGATTTTGAAATCTTCTGGAGTGTTCAAATCACCTGTAAGAAAATTGTTTGAGTTATCCAATAGCTACTCATTTCTAAGACAATTTTATGGGTCATGGTATCTTTTTCATATGATTTCATGATCTAAACTTTTCCAACTCTTTTGAAAAGTGAAATTATAGAAGTGGAGCGAACATTTTCTTTTTTAAAGTAGGAAAACATGCCTAAAGAGAAAGGGAACATCCTGAAGATCATGATATTTGGATTTAAGGTTGGATTTATTTTCTTATCCATAAAGAATGAAGCATATTTGGATTGATATTTATAAATGATGAGGATATTCTATATGCAAGAATTATGTATTAAGAAATAAGGTGTAAATTCATAGTTAATGGATTATGAAGAACGTTGAATGAGTAAAAGTCTACATATAATGGATTCAAGAGTTATGGTAGATTGTAGGATGATGAAATGTTTAAAATTATTAATTCTCTTTTGATGATGGGATTACTTTGGAATACTTTTTATAGTATGTGTAACCCTGAAGTTTGATATATGAAAATTTTATTCAAGGAAGAATTATATTTTTTATGTGGACATAATTGATAACCTTAGGGGTTCATATGATCTTTTGTTTTTGAGGTGATTAATGGTTATTACATTTTGTGATTCAAAATGAAAGGTATTATATAACCTTTGAGGATAAATTTGGTTATGGTTATTTTTGAGGAAATTATCTTATTTTTGATATTGTTATAAGAATGATATAGTTTTTGAAAAAGTACAAACCACAGGATGGGTGAAAACTCGTCGCGTCCGGCAAGGCCATGAGAATTGAACCCACAACCAAATGGTGACAAGGGTGCATCACCTACCACTAGACTACGTGAAGTCCCTGGTTAGTATGACTTATTATTTTTAGTTAAATGATTTTATGGATAAAAAATAAGTTTATTTTTGGAACTTATGTTTTATCAAATAGATATCCTTAGTATAGGAAAATGATTTGGTGATTAAGTGATAGATTCTATTTTGGAAGATGTTCCTTATTTTGGAAACACTATATGCCTAAGGAAAATAGAATACTATGGGATTTTATTTGAGGAGTAATGATTGAATTTTATTTTGGAAGAATATATGTTTTTATTATAAAAAAATGGTGATTTGGGTTGTTTGTGGAAATAATTAAGCTATCATGGAGAACATGTTATTAGGTTAATTACTTTTAATAATGAGGATTTAATAGGGGTTGGTGTTATTTGGACATAAATATTATGATTTATTGTGGTAGAATATGTGATTAAATACTTTTGAATTTTTTGTTTCTATCTTAGTTTGGATTATTTTGATGAATTTTAAGGACAATTTTTTATTGAATGGTCTTTGTTGAACTTTGGGTATTGTTTGTTGAATTTTGGAGATTAAGAGTATTGTTTCTTTCTATAAAGGATAATCCTTTTTAGGGATTATCTTATCTTGTACATTTTGGTTTTGGTTAATGTCTAAATACAAGGGAAATATATAGTTCATATTTTTTGGATTATGTGACTCTCTATAAGTTGATTCTAGCACTTCAGGTGTGACCAAGTCATCTTGAATACTCATCATTTGGAGGAAAGATAAGTTTTTGGTAGATATTTATTAAATGATGAAACTCTACTTGAAAAGAAAGTGTGATTCCTTATGTTATTAGTCAATATCATAAATAAATGCCTAAAATTTATGATAAGGATATTAAAACAAAAAAAATCGTTTTCTTTTCCTACTGGAAAATCAAATATCGTTTAACCCAACACAATTTTATGGTTTTCCCATTATTAACATTCTCCTGGTCCTATTTTCTATCACTCTCCATCAGAACATGATGGTTAGTTTTTTATTCCATATCCATGTTTTACTACATGGAATCTTAGTATGTGTTATCTCAGGTGACCTTTGTGATTCTATTTCTTTATTTTAAAGTGATAGTTTTATTGACCCTCATCTGATGTGGGATTTTCAATGAAGTTTCTGAACCCAATTTTAAAATTGTGAGGAAGTAATTTCTAAAAGTGGGGAATGATGTAACAACCCAGGTATTTATATAATAATACCTTTTGATTTATATTAATATTTATGAATAAGATATTAATTTTACATTAAAGGAGATCATTTTTTCAATAGCGTACTTGACACGCAACAATAGTTTTCTCTGAAATCTTATGTTTCACACAACATTGAGTTATACCGAAAAATAATACAATAATATTATTATTATTTTAAATGGTAGTTAACGCCTAGCCATTGGAATGGTGGTAATGAATAGTATCAATTGAATTATGAAAATATGGTTTACACAAGTTTAAATAATGATTCATTGGTTACCAAATTTTTTATAAATGGAAATAAAAACCAATTGAATATAATGGATGTGTTTTTATGAAAACCTATTTAAAAAGATAAGAGTTGTGTTTATAAAATCATATCACTCTTTATGGATTTTTATTTAATGAAAAATATATTTTATATATTCAATTAAATGTTTTAAATTAATATTATAAGTTTTCTATATATGATATAAGAACAAATTCAATTTTTCTGATAAAAGAAGTATTTTTCTAAAAATACAGTTTTACAACCTTTTGATAGAGAAACTTTTTTAAATTTAATTTTTGACACCTTTATATGTTCTATTTGAAAAAATATACTTCTTATTTAGAATTAGTACATCAAAATTTACTTTGGATGAATTTTTGATATTTTTTTGATAACTATCATGTTTTTATGAATAGTAAAAATACGCTGAATATTAATTGAAAAAAAAAATTTCCATCAAGATAATTTATATGGTTAAATCATGTTATTTAATGGTTTTAAAGTATAAATGTAAAATATTTTTATCATTTAATACAATTCTGTTCATTGGAAGTAATTTTACTTTTAAATTTGACATAAACATATGTCAATCTTTTAATAGTTTTTACTTCTTAAAAACCCACTTTTGGTTTTGACAATGGGAATTAATTTTAAATTAATTTCTTAAAATTCGTTGTTTTGAATTTGGAAAAATGGATTCCATATTTTGAATCAGAAGTTACAAAATTTGTAAATAAGAACCTTTTTATTTTTTGATATTATGAATAGTAACTTGAGTAATTACTTTTTTTACTATGGTTAAAGGGTAAATCAAATAAATAAGGGTAAACAAATAATATTATAATAATATAAAACTACCCTAACATGTGTACTAATACTATTGGATGAGATATTTCTGACCATGGGAATCCTTTGGTCGATTTTAGGACCTCATGGAGCCACTTGGGGGTAATAATTACATGTTATAATAATTAATTTAAAGTAAAGAGAAAAATAACATAAACATGTATCTTCTTAATAAAAAGATTTTTATATGGGGTTATATAAGTGATATATTCATCTATAAATAGTTATTATAAATATAAAAAGATTTCCTACATCATGATATTTCATTTATAGTTTTTATACATTAAATAAATAAATTTAATTATGACACAATGATGATGCAGTGATTGATTCATTAATAAAGGATTCAAATAAATGATATTATAAATATTAAAATAAATATTATTTGAAATAATTAATATAACCCATGAATTATATAGGTGAATATGATATGTTAGTATTTATTAAATTTTTTTAAAGAATCACATTTTTATGAATTTTTTAAAAAATTCAAGTATGAATAGTGTCCAAAATTGACATAATTCATAACTTAAAACATTAAATAGTTTATTAAATGATATTAAATTCATAAAAATATAAGATTAATCCAAATGGTTAATATAAGTCCAAATATATCATAAATTAATTTTTGTGGGTCGTTTTACATGATATTGTAATTACAATAACCCACAATGTGTAAATAACATGATATTACTATAAAATTAAAAAGGGTAAAATAAGGGTTAAACCAAAAAGATAAGGATAAAAAAAATTAAAAACTTGTCTAAAAATTATTTTATGATGGGTATTAGAACCAAAATCATCTTATCTTCAAATTAAATGAGTTTTGGACTATTTTGAATCGAAATTTAATTTATAATAAATTAATATTTCAAGACTTTTTAAAGGGCCCCTCACCTCTTATATAATAGGGCACTTATTCTTCTATTTATCTCAAACTTCCTAAGCCTTTTAGTTTATAAAACCTCTATAAAATACTCTTTCTATAATCCCTCCCTTCCTCCTATAATCCTTACCTTTGTTAGAAGGAAATTCAAGAAATCCTTTTGGCTCAAATCAAAAGAAGTTACCTTATTTTGAGGTAACTTCTTCTCTCAAGTTCCATTCCTTTATTTTCCTTCTCCACTACCTTTGATCTTCTTATTATTTTATTAAAAAAAACCAATATCATCAATATAATAGTATTTTTTTTATGATAATTATTTGATCTACACTTACACACACCTCCGTCTAATGGATACGAACATACATTTTCTGTGTACGGTGAACTACGGCTTCACGAAACAATGATTGTTCAATTTTCCCCTAAAACCTCTCATGTTGTCCATTATGATGGAAATATAATTATATATGATATATATTATATTTATATTTTCTCTATGATTCTTTATTTTTTATTTACAGCATACCTTTATGCTTTTCATAATGTGTAAATACGATAATTTCATTTGAGGAAGTGCGGACTACCGCCCCCTCAAAGTGATATGACTCCTTCATGACATACATGGAATGTATAAAAAATGGAGTTAATGAAATTATGTAACATATATAAAATATGATATTATATTGTAATTATAATATAAATATGTATCATTTAGTTTTCATTTCTTTAATATGACAAATAAATGAAAGTAGCGTTCATGCGTACGTACGACCTACCGTCTCCATGAATGGTGCATTTAATTTATTATCTCCAAATGTAATAGACTATTATAAATACATATATATTGAATATATATGATATTTAAATCATTAATATCATTATGGATATGATTTAATTTTGACTACAAGGACAATTTACATCAAAACAAGTTCATTTTTCGATTCAAGTACCGAATATAGACAAAACGATCAATATGAACTTGAATAATTATATGATTGTTATAGCAAGGTAATAAGTGATATAAAAGTAATAATAAACTTGAAAAAGGTTCTTAAGAAAGTAGAAATTAAATTTAGTTTATTATTCAGTGAGATAAATAATGAACAAGACAAGTCGGACTCAAGGTAAGGGACTTTGTCTCAATCTCCTTTCATTGGGGAATATTTTGGTTTATACATGACATTATTTTATATGGTATATAATCAACTCCTTTTTCTTTTAATTTCATTAAATATTTTTCAAAAGGAATATTTTCTTTACGAAACGTTTTTCTAAATGACAAGGAATGTTTTATTTTAACGTACGTGGTGACAACGACCTTTTTGCCACCGCGATCATTATTTGATATTTGGATTACTTAACAAGTCATAATTTTTTTAAAGGAAAATAAATATCATATACTATTTTTACATATTTTGGTATTTAAAATTGTTTTTATAAAGCATTGATTATGTCAATATATTGAAATTGTATATTGTTATTGCAATGTGGAAATGTTATCTTTCCTTTATGATTGTTTTATGTGTTATGATTATGTTATGGTTATTGGGAATTTTTTAGGTATACAGGTGTTTTCATGATAAAACAAGGGTGGGTGAGTCTGATATAGCTCTCTAATGCATTGGGTAACATGATGGAGGTAAATGTTAATGTTTATCCTAATATTTTTAGGAAATATATTGTGATGGGTATTCCAAACATAACCATGAAGGTTACTCCCTATGTAGCTGTGAAAGCTACAATATAAGTATGATATGGATTCCACAAGTTACCTTTATGATTTATGATTTCTATGAGTTATTCATAAATATTATGATTTCATGAGGTATATTAAAGAGCTTATGTTTTATGATTGAAAAGTTTTATTTCATTGATTTGTATGTATTCATGGACTAATGTTCTCTTTCCTTATTTTATAACCCTTGCTGATCTTTTTATTCTAATCCCAAGTTTTTGAAATGTTTTTCACGGGTATAAGGAAGGTTAAGAGAAACGAATAATTCAATAATATTTTTATCAATAAAATAATTCTTTTTTTATTTAAGTAGATTTATTATTGTGAAAAAATTAGATATAGTAGAAGTGTCTAATTTGTAATATTTGTGATGTAATGTAATAGTTATGGATTAATTATCTAAAACTCTAAGCCTAAAAATATACTCAATATGAATTCTTGAATTAACTCAAGATTATGTAATGTTTAAGGCTAGGGCCTTATAATAATACACGGGGATATGTTTTGATAAGGGTAGGAAAAAGGAGTAGGGGTTATATTTATATTCAAGGAATATATATCATGTTGTGGCCCAAGGGTCCTTGCTGAGGTATTTTCTTGGTGGATGGAATTACTCTATGAGCTAGGGGGACATTGTGAATTTACTTATGTCAAAAAAAATTAAAAGATTAATTAATTGTTTTTAATTAATGTTTTAAATGAGGGTTTGGCCTCATTTTTTATGATTAGTTAATTGGGAACACCCTAAATATCTCCCTCTCATTTCTATCTTCACTTTTGGGAGGTCTTGATCATTGATTGTCTATTATTCATGTCATTCATCATAGGTAGGTCATCGTGGGTATGGCTAGAAATCCTTGTGTGTTTTTTTTCTAGTTTTCTTGTTATTTCTTCATCGCTCACTATGAATCCTAATTCCAAGGGTTTTTTATGATTTTTCTGAATATAACATTTGTATTTGAATAAGATCATGGTCTTTGATAGGTGTAGTCCTACTAACTCCATATAAGTGATTCCTAGTTATTTCATGTGTTATACATGTGTTTATTAATCATGTGAAATGTGAGCATGGGTAGGTTTGTGTAGTTAAATAGAACCAGAAACCGTTATAGCCTCTAGGGTACCTAGGTAATGTCTTAGGGTGGTCTAGGGATGGTATATGTGGCTATATATTGGTTATTCATGACAACGTGTGGTATAGTGGTCGTTAGAAAGGTGGATTATTTGAGAATACTTATTTATGTGGATTGGATGGGATTGGTTTTTTTTGTTTGGTATGGTGTATGGATATGGGAGGTGTTATAGTTCACTAGTATAGTGTGGTATATTTTGATCACCATTAGTGGGGTGAAATGGGATGTTAGTATGAAATCAATGGTGGTGACCACTATCATTAGTTGGGTGTTATGGGTTCATCGTATGAGTTTTAGTCATATGTTTTTGGTGATATCCACTCACCATGGTGTTGAGGATATTGGGGTCATGTGCATATAGTGCAAGGCCCATGAGGTGGTTTTGACTGCTGGTTGTGTGTGGTATCCTTCATATATTGAGTGGCTTAGGGTGATGGTGTGACCATCATTTCAGAGGAGGGATATATCACAGATGGTCATAGGATCTTAGGTGTGATTGTGATCAACAGTTGGGAGGGGATACTAATTGTATATGGAATCTATCAGGTTATTGGTTTAATGATCAGTATATGGGTTTTTTTAGGCTACTAAGTCTATGGTTGGAATAGAAACTGGTGGAAAATGGTACTTATGATATAGGAATTGGATTTCCTTTGGAGTATCATGTATGGATCAGGATGGTTATGTTGACTATGGGTTGGTGTGTGACTCTGTGTGAAATGGAATTATTTAGAAGGCCTAGGGGGGATCCAATATGACAGATAGTGGGTACATTATTTCACTTCAGCACTGGATGAATTAGGTAAATGGATCACTTTTGGCTGGATGATCATGGTGTGGAGTGGGTTGTGTGGGATTTCATTGGTTGTCATTTATTACACTTTTCATAAACTCGTATATGCACTACACTAAAATCAGTAATTAGCGTGGTTTCTTAAATTTATACTAAAAATTAATAAAATATAGTGGCGATTTTTAAAAAATCACCACTGAATATTTTAGTTTTTTTTATCCATGACACTTCTTCCTTGACCCCACCACCCAGAACCTGACACCCCCACCCCCTCTTCCCCCATGCCCATAAAACCCTTTCCCCCTCATCTCTAGGATTCTATGAAGTTTGTCACCGCTGGGATTCTCGGTCACCATCATCCCCCTTCATGCCCTACTCCCCCAAATCCCAGACCTCATTGTCAGACCCCTTCTCCCCCAAGCTCCCTGAGCCCGAGCCTGAGCCACCGGCCCCTCTTTCCCCGGAACCGTCACTGTTTCTACTCCCTCTGGTCGTCACCCCTCCACTGCTCCATCTCGTCTCTGACCCTTCCCCATTGTCGCCCCTCCACTACTTCATTGATTTTAGGTTGTTTTTTGGATGGTTATTCCATTTTGGATTGATTTTAATTAGGTTTTTCTTGATTTTTAGGTCCCACTTTGTTCTCTAGGATTTCTTAGACCTTGTTAAGGTGGGATAGTGCCACCATTTTCAAAGATAGTTATTTTTAGGTAAGAAAACCTTTGTTTTGGGTCTTTAAATCTTAGAACATTTCTTGATTTTATTTTTAATCCTACATTTGGATATCAAATTATAATAATTGTTATGTTCAAAAGGTATTTTATGTGGACCATGTAGTATTCTATTTAGTGATAAAATGTGAGACATAGGTGTTATATGGTTATATTTTATAATATGGTTTCATAGAAAAACATAGGCACAATGACATGGGAATGATGTTTGGGTAGGAAAATAGAGTAGGGAATGGAAAGCTAGGTGTGCAGGTAGCCTTAGGACAAGGACCATGGGTGCATCCAAAGTTCTTGGGTAAAATGGTCTGGTAAAAATATATTCCACATATGAAAACTTATGGTTACTTCCTAGGATTTTTTATCATCATTCCAAGGTGTTAACAATTTTAAAAATATATAACCCACATGTCCCCACCCCTATATTAGATCTAATTAGATCAAGGAAGGTCTAAAATGAATGAAAATGTGACACTGGAGTTGACATAGCTTCACAAATATTAATTTTAGTGCCTAATATGTATTTTAGTGTGGTGGGTGTGATAATCCTATGTGTGATAGTGATTTCATACCAAGTATCACTCTATTTCAAATGGGTGAATTGATGCATGTTTTCTATAAATAATAGGTTGCCTACTTTGACACCCTATCCATGACATGATTGACCACCGATATGCTCTGTGAACTATAGCGATTCATGATTCTTAAGATAGGTGTGTTATCCTCCATCATCACCCTACCCAAAGATAAATAGTATTAGGCATGTAGTATTTTTATTAACCTTATACATGGGAGAAATAACCTAGAAGAAGTTTTGGGGTGATGGTTTTTACATATGTATCTATGCTATTAGACTTGGTAAACACTATGGGTGAAGGAATTTGGTGAAACATATAGGACAAAAAAATTACATTTTCAATTTTTATTCCTGGTGATTTTAGGCATCCCTTGTATTTTCCTCAATGAATTCTTATGCCTTCTTAATTTATCATACTGATGAATCGTTGATTTTAATTTTTGGGAAACAATGGAACATACTATGATAACTTCATTCAATATTGAGTTCATTGCTCAAAAGAATGAAATGATTGAGATACATGGATAGGGATATCATAAACAATGAGAATATTTCCCAACATGTATTTATAGAATCTCATGAATTCGTTATACAAAATACCTATCATCAAAGCTCACCCCACTTTATAGTCATGGGATTTTGAAAATTTTCATTTTCCAAAAATTGGGTGATAAAATTCCACTCTCCTGATTTACTGAGTACACCAGCATAAGTAGGGATAATATTTAATCCTAGAGAACATATAAAATTGAGTTTGGAACCATTCAGGTATTCATGTTTCACCATAATCAATCCACCTCTCATATGTAGTCACATATATTATAGCCTCAGACACATTATGTCACTTCTATCTTTTGTTTTTTGGACACCATTAAATTGAAGGGTTTTAATGAGGATTGGAACCTATGTAAATGAGGTAGTTTTAATATTGAATGTATATATGCATACTGGGTCTGGAATTCATGCACTAGGTTCAGTGATGAGAGTATATAGGTATCCATTTTCAAGGATATTTGGCATCTTGAACATAGATTTATAGTAAATCTTGCTTAATACTAGAGTTTTAAAGTCACTGAAGAATTATAAGAAATACCTTCCACCTGACACAAGGAGAGGTGGGTATGAGCCTATAAAAAATATGACAACTTTTCTAATAACTCATACATAGAGTTATATATGATGAATTTTCTCCCCCATGGCCTCTATGTGATAATTTGGAACGAACTCTACCACTAGAAAATGAGATGATAATACATGCCTCAAATATCATTGGTAATGTACCTCATCCAATCACTAATATTAAATTTAAATGAGGGATAAATGACATATTAGTTTCATGAGTGATTGGCATGAACTGTATATGAAGAAATTAATTCCCTTCAATATAGAGATAGAGGGAACTAGTAACATATGATCATGTAATGGAGAAATTCCATTATTAAGAGTCAGGTTATGATATTAACATCAACTACCCTAAATGAACCAAACTAGAAGTATTTTTAGAAATTTGGTTGAGTATCTAATTACATCAAACACTCAATACCCACAATGGAAATATTAAGGGTTTTTTTCATGGCATTCAGACTAGCATAATGAAATCCTATGAGCATGGTGGTTCCAGTGTTTGAAAGGATTCACAAATGAGTATTTTAAATTTATAGTAGAATGAAATTTTTTGAGTCTTGGGGCTGTTTCAAGTGATATTGGGATAGATGGAAGTATATTTTAGTGTGTACAATCTATATAGAAATTTCAATGTCCCAAAGTATGGATTCCTCCCTCTCATTTAGGCTAATTTTTTTATCATGAATATTTCTAAAAAATTTGAGTAACCTTATATATTCTTTTTGTATATTCATAATACAATTTATTTGCTTTCAAATTCCCCCACCACTAGATTTACAATTGAAAATTTTATTTGTGAGTTTGAAGATCAATACTTTATGATGGATTTTATATATTTCACCTTACTAAATTGAGTGGTTGATAATAATAATATTGATTCCTATGTTCTTTACAGGTTTTCATAATAATTATAGTTCCTAAAATAGCCAATATTTTTACTACCAATATATTTCATAGTAGATAAACACCCTATGGTGGTGCGATAGATCTATGTATTGAATAAACATATTGATGGGATTAGTTGATCTATCCATTGATGATGTCAAGATATCCTAGTTGAGGATGAGAAACCTCAGAAGAAACTGTTGTCTAGGGACACAAAATTTCCCCATATCAATATAAATATTTCTTGTTCTTTTTTTATCTAGAGGTCAATCAATTCTTGAAATATTATCCCTCATATTCTAATATTAAAGAATTATAGGTTATCCATCAAGCTGGAATCCATATTACTCTACATGGGGATGTAAAGGAATTTTTGGATATTTATTTTTAATTTGACCCTTTGAAGGTATACATTTAAAACCTACAGATTATTATTTATGGTATGGAATGTCAAATCCTACCATGAGATGTGTTAAAGAGATGATTGATTGATGTTTACTAGGTTCACCTAAACTTAGTGACCCTGGGGTATTTCTCCCATGATTCCTGTTTTAAATTAACGATTGTATGATTTTTATTTTGCTTTTATTTTACATAATACTATCCATGATTGATTTATTTTTTTACTTTGACTTTTTTATTACCTATATGAATCTTCTTATAACTAATTGGGTTGTATTTTTTCACTTCCATTTATCTCTTTTTTTACTTAGTAATACTTATGTGTTTTAATTTTTTTAAATAAAGTATAGGCACATTGTGATATATGTGGATAAAAGTTGGATCACATTACCGAGGAACACACCTCAATATGCTAAGGGTTTAAAGTATTTTTTAGATTTTTAAATTTCCAATCGATCTATTAATGGAAGAATAATATTTCCATGTTGTAAATGTAAATTTAGAATATAGTTGAAGAGATATGAAGTTTATGAACACTTGATATTGAAGCAATTTCCTGCTCAATATTTTTGTTGGATTTGTCATGGATAATTGAACATTACATAAAGTTTGAGCACTTATGTAAATCAATAGAATGGCCTCCCAAATTTTTCGACAATAGAAAATTAAATGAAAAACCTTATAAATGATGCATTTGGCATTATAATACACCAACATCAACATCAAAACATATCAGAACAACCAGTTGAGGGTGCTACAAATAAAAACTTGATAAGTGATGTTTTTGATACTACAGGACAACCAGATCAAGATTCTAACATATAATTGGATCCCCCTATTGATTATATGGAGACTAATGTAATAGAAAACTTCACTAAGTAGAAAAATTCATTTCATGTTTTAGTTGACGGTGGAAATCAAGAGTTGTATAGTGGATATTTGAAATATTCAAAACTTTATTTTCTGTTGAAGTTGTACTATATCAAATGCCTATGTGGAATTACAATTATGGTGATGTCCATGATATTGGAATTTTTTCAAGATGAATTTCTTGAAGAAAATATCCCTGAGTCCTTTTATGATATGAAAAAAAATTAACAAGATTGGTCTGAATTATACAAAAATACATGTGTCCTAATGATTGTATTCTTTATTTGGGAGAGGATTCAAGCAGATAGGATTAAAAAAAATGTTCTTCTTCTATATGGCAGTCAATGGGTGATGTTGGAAGTATGAATCAATATACTGCTATGAAGAAGAAGACAAGGAACACACTTGCAAAGTTTTTGTGTTACTTTCCTTTAAATCCTTGATTGCAAAGATTATTCTTTTCATTGAAACCCACTAAACACATGAAGTGTAATTCTATAGATAATAACAATGATGGGTTAATACGACATTCAAAAGATTCACAATCATTGAATAAATTTGATTCATTACATCTAGAATTATCATCTGATCCTAGGAATGTTTGATTGGGATTGGTTGTCGATGGATTCAACCCATTTGGGACTTTGAGCACTAGTTATAGCATTTGGCCAGTTGTTTTGATCCCTTACAATCTACCTCTGTGGATGTGTATGCAACAAATGTATTTTATCATTTTTATGATTATTCCTAGAAAACAAATGCCTTGAAATGATATTTTTTTATACTTTTATCCTCTAATTGAAGAATTATAGGAGTTATTCAAAAATGGTGTTGAGGCATATGATGAATCTTCTAGAACAATGTTCAAAATGAAAGTTTCTCTAGTATGGACCATTAGTGACTTCCCTAAACATGGGAATTTACTTGGTTTGAACACTTAAATGGGTTTGTCTTATCCTATTTTTAAAATTTATTTTGATCTTGAATAGCTACCTCACCATAAAAAATGGTTCTTCATGTGTCATCGAAAATTTCTCAATGCATCTTATAGATTTCGGTTGAACAAGTCAAAATTCAATGGTTTTATTGATCGTAGACCACCTCCAAAGTTGTTAACAGGTACTGAAATATTGGAAAAATTTGGAAATTTTGAAATAGAATTTGGAGAGTTGTATCATTTGAATGATAGTGGGAAAGGAGTTTGAATTGCATCAACAAGTGAAATCAGAATGCAATAATGGAAGAAAAAAGTATATTCTTCAAACTTTTGTATTGGGAATTTAATGTTTTGTGGAACAATCTTGATGTTATGCATATTGAGAAGAATTTTTGTGAGAATTTTATCTTAACATTGCTTAATGAGAATGGAAAATGAAAGAACCATCTTAATGCTTGTAAAGACTTACAAACAATGAACATAAAGCAATATCTATGGCCAGATGAGAATGCAAAGTATGATCAGGAAATTTTTTCAATGAAAAATAGTGATAAAGATACATTCCTTCGAATTTTAAAACATGTGAGGGTATATTATGGGTATTCAAGTAACATATCAAGGTGTTTTAACTTAAATAATCATATGTTACATGGATTTAAAAGTCACGATTCACATATTTTGTTACAGTAGTTACTACCATTGGCATTGCGTACATTATTACCTAAAAATGTTACTGCTATTATACTCCAATTTTGCACATTATTCAGACAACTATGTGAGAAAGATATACAACTATTTTATCTTGACAACCTTCATGAGAGATTTGTATTGACACTTTTTATAATGGATATAATATTTCCTCTATCATTTTTTACTGTCATGATGCATTAAACTGTGCATTTGGTCGAGGAAGCTAAATTAATATGCCTCGTACATTATTGATGGATGTATCCAATTGAGAGGTACTTTATTTATATGTTTTTCATTTAAGTAAACAAGTATTTTCACTTCATTAAATACACAATTATGTTTTTTTCATAGATATTGTGGGAATTTGAAACCATACATGAAAAATAAATCTCAACCTAAAGGCTCTATTTCTAAAGGCTATTTGGAAGAGGAGTGTCTTACCTTTTTTTATAGATATATGGATGATATTGATACAAGATTAAATTGATTTGGACATGTTGACAACACATCGACTAAATCTCAATGACATGGGAAATCAAAAATCTTTCCTGCTATTGGCCTATTAGTTGGGAAGAGCTCAAATGTTACACTGACAGAAATGAAATTATTACAGGAACATAGATATGTGATACTAAATAGTGAAATTTCATATCCATTTATTGAATATTTGAGGATATAAAAAATAGACAAATGAGAGTTTGAACATGAAATTAGAAAGATATAACAAAATATGTTAATAAAGAGATTGTAGAATGGTTTTCACGACATGTGAGATATTAGGTTGATGCATATATTCTATAAAACTAATAATTTATATTACTTTTTATAGATCATGAATACTAATAATCGAGATCAGCTGTCAAAATATTTGAAGTTTCTTACTCTAGGTCCTCTAAAATAGGCTAGAAATTTCGACACTTACAATGTGAATGGATTTAAATTTTGTACAGTTGATCGAGAAGAGTGTTTGAAAACACATAATAGTGGTATATTTATGTTTAAAGAAGTGGGATACTATGGAAAGTTGATTTTTATTATTTAATTAAACTACCAAGAGAATTTTTCAATTGTTTTATTCAAATGTAATTAGTTTGATATTATCAAGGGTGTTAAAAGATATTCTTTGTAATTTACTTCTGTGAACTTCTATCACTTGATAGATGTTGGTGACCATGAATTATTTGATCTGTTTATCTTATCATCACAAGTGAAAATGGTTTATTATGTGGAAGATTTCATGGATGGAGGGTGGAGTGTATTTGATCATGTAAAAAAATATACTTGTATGCTATGAGTGACGAAGTGGAAGATTTGACCTCTAGTATTGAGTCCCATCAATAATAAGAAGAGAACTTATTTTTCCATCATGGTATTGAAAATATTAGTCTTACAAGGGTGGATGAAGTATATGAAGTTATGATGGATTATGAAAACAACATTATTGAATAACAAAATGATTGTATGTGCAGTCAACCATTCATTTATCAAACACTTATGTCATTTGGTTAGTCATTCATTATCATAGCTATGTATATTTTGTTTGTCAGTATTGTGCATATGTTATCATTTCTATTTTTTTAAGCATGAATTTTTTAAAATATATGTTCTGAAGTTAATTTTATTTGATTAAATGATAGGAATTCCAATGAGGAAGCATTATATTGATTTCATTCAACTCTCACTTGATATTTACTCAACCATACTGATAGATGATGATCCATCGGTCTCCCTCCCTATAGCATCTGAGACACCCTCTACTTCCCCCCCTACACCGTCTCTCACACCCTCCATCAATGTCCCATCTGTAGCTCAACCAACACCTCCCCATTTAGCAGCCTCAATAGTGAGGGAGCATGTCGCCACTCCTGGTTCTTCATAGGGATATTGGAGGGTGATAGTTGTGGGAACAAATTTTAATATGAAAAAAAATATTGCACTTTTTTTATACTACTAAATATTTTTTCATAAAATATGAAAACAATGATACAATGGAGAGAAATATGAAAAGTTAATATGTTTTTAATCTGAATGGACTGAAGATAGTTGTCCCATTTTACTATTATGGGGTCCCTACATATGATTTCATGGGATTATTTGGCCATATTCTAGACCAGCTAGTAGTGAAGTCGGTTGCCCTTCTGATTATGTATGTTGATTGGAGGTATATGCCTTCATCTTGGAAAAATGAAGTTTTTAATTCATAGATAAAGGTTATTTTAATACATTATGGTGTAATTTAATGTCATTATGTTATTAAATCCTAATATTTTTAGAACTAATCTCTTTGTATAGATGTTTTTCTACTTTCCCATTGCTGATATTATAGCACGAAAGTGGACATTGAAATTTTTGGCAAAGAAATGGAAGGATTTTAAATGGATATTATGGAATGAATTCAATGATAATTTTTTGAGCACCTAGAAACTATATGATAAGGTACCCAATGGGGTACCTAGAGAGAAATGGAAAGTTTTTGTTGATAGCCATCATCATGAGAAGCACGTGGTATTTAAATATACTATTATTTTTTTCGCATTTTACATTTATGCATGAATATAACTAGGAGATGACATTTCATACATTACTATTAAATTAAATGTTATTTATTTCAGGATGTTTCACGGAAGAATGCATCGAGTCGAGCTAAGAAAATCATTCCTCACACTACCGGGTCAAAGAGTTTTTCCAGAAACCAATCGACTCTTATAATATTTTCATTAGTTAAAATATTTATAAGACAATACTATTCGTTCTATATATTAAATTTGTTATTTATATTTTTTTAATGTAGTCATAGAATTTAGGGCACCAAGTCACCTGAATAGAATTGTGTTTGGATGTTCATAAAAAATCTGATGGGAGTTATATTAATAAGCCTTCCAAAGAAGTTAGGGTATGAATTCATTTTTCATTATAAAAACTTATTATCAGTTGTCACTATGTTAATATATATTGCTTAAATTATGATTGATATTTAATTTATAGGTAAAAATTAATGAAATATGGGATGCCAATCCCAAGCAGTCCTTCTCAGTCCCCCAGGATGACCTAGTCGGTAAAGTCCTTAGGAAGAAGCATCTTGGTCGAGTGTGTGGGGTGGGTTTGGGACCATTACCATTTGAGGTCTTTAGAAGGCCATCAGGGATTGAAAATATGTCTACTCCTAGTTTTAGTCACTCCCTAACTCAATATGATCAGAGAGAGTTTATTTCTATGAAAAGAACAATTCACGATTAGGGGGATCATATATCTGCTTTATAGAAAACGTTGGTTAATTTTTATCAGAAGAGGACCAGATCTATCCCCGGTGATATTACATTGATGACTGGTGGTGAGCAGGTAAATCACACAACTTCAAAATCATTTACTTCACAAACTTTTATTGGTTTTAAGTTTAAATATAAATATAAAACACAGTTTAATTTTCAATATGATTGTCTTGCGAGTGCCAGTAGCAGGAATTAGAGACAGATATGGAGAGGGTGACGAGCATATTTCATCATCAGGTGGTGATTAGTGGTCTCTTTGATGTCTTAGACCAATATGGAATGAGAGGGTTTGTTCCTATATCATTTGTGGTATAGAGTATTCACATGAAATTTTCATGATTTCCCATGTTTGAAGTGGCTGAAACCATTTATATTGTTTTTTTTATTATAATTGTATAGTGGAATGTTATGGTTCATGTAAATTAATATACTTGTTTATATATGATTAATTTCCTTCATTCATGTTTCAAGGGAATGTGTAGATGTATATGGTCTGAGAAAAATATAGAGAAATATATAGGATTTTTTTGGGCCTCTTAAGCTCAGAATAAGTTCTCTTTAGCACTATAGGCAATTAGAATTTTCCGGTGACCATGTCACCATGGTTAGAGGGTATTGTGTAAGTTGAAAATATATGTTGAGTGGTATCGAGATATAAGACTTGATGTGGGTATCCTTGGTTGGTTTCCCTAAGGATATTCTGATGTGTATGAGAGGATTAATATCGTTGAAAAATGGGTGAGATGACCATATGGATTAGTATTCATTAGAAACACCCTCATAAGTGTGGGTTGAGGCTTAATGAGCACTATGGGTGGGATGAGTCCTTTGGGATGAGAAGATTTGTGAAAGAAAAGGGTTTTAACTAGGATGAAGGATTAAATATTGATAAAACACATTTTTATTGAATATTTTATTGATAATAAATGATATAATTTCCTCACATTGTGGTAAATGTGTTCATTTATGAAATATTTGGGATTAGATCATTCATTTGAAAATTTGATGAAAATTCCATTTTTACCCTTTAAAATTTACTGTAGAATTTCAGACATAAATATTTTGATATATATTATTTGAACTTAATATTTTGTAAATATTTTCTTGACTTAATGTTATACAACTTTCATTTAGGAAATTGGAGCTAAATCATGCATTTGGTTGGTGAAAATGGGCCATGAAGTCAAAGTTGGGCTGGACTCGCTAGATTGGACATGGGTTCTATATTTGGGTCATAACTTCTTCATCTATGCTTGGATTAGGCCCAAATTTTGATAAGAGATTGAGGACTCATTTTCTCATAAATAATACTTCTATAAGGATAGATTATTCATGCTTTTTAGTGGTAAAATGGGTGGTTAAAGTTGGATCAAAATATTTGGCCAAGATTCCCCATTCACACTTGAAACCACTTTGAACCTAGCCTCCCCAACACTCTATAAATTGGTGTTTTTCTCATTTGGAGGGGTTGGGACATGAATTAGGAGATTAATAGAAGAGTAGAAGTGGTTCTACACCATTTAAATTCACAATTGGAGGAGGGAAGATACCAAGCTAGGATCTCCTCCAAAATGCTCTTATTTTCTTCTTCTTTGTTGTAATGTTGTTGTGCTTTCAATAAACTCTTAGTTTATCTTCCATTTCTTCTGTTATTTTCAATTTTCTTCTTCACTTAATCTTCATATTTAGTCTTGAATTCAATATTAGAAACAAAATTTGGTTATACCCTTTCTAAACCTTTTCACTTGCATAACATTTTTACGATGACTACATCGCCCATGGAAGAGTAGTTTTTTAGTAATCAATTGACTTATATCCTTATTTGACTGAATGGCCTGAAGGCCTCAGTTTTTATTTATTTTTGGATAAACCCACTTTTAAGGGAAAAAGGGGAAACCTCGCATAACTTTAAATAAATGGATACATAAACATAACCCAATACCAAAACAAGACTACTTGAAATTCCCCTCCCCAGCATCAATATCATTATGGCAAGCCTCCACCAATGCATGGATACTCAGCGAACTATCCTGTGCAAAGATGCACGGGCCTGGTACCGATGGCTATGCCATACCTTCTCAATGTTCCAAATTTGAATAGCCTTCCATAGTGAAAGCTACCTGCTTTGAGTCCTCATCTGAAGCATTTATTTGTAGAAAGTCTGGACCAATCCATCCTCCAAAAGTTACAAACCATCAAATGAAAAACTGATTCAACTTTCCCAACCATTCTGACCATACTCCAAACAAAAACAAAAAATCAGAGAACCTTCATCACCAAGCTATAGCTCCACCACCTAAAAATCTCATTCCCATCATCAAACACCAGCTAAAACAAACAGTCCAATTTCATCATCCAAATTTTAAATCCAATAGAAACCAGACCGGAGAAAACTGTGAGGAAAATTCCACACAGCACACCTCAACCCTCCACTACCTTGTCTGGGAATGCCACAACCAAGAACTGCCTTTGTTGATGCCAAGAAATTATCCCATGATGCCGAATTAGTGACCAAAAGCCACTGAACCCTCTATTGTAGAACACCAAGATCTCATATTCCCTCACTCCAAAATCAGCACCAAATCTTCAGATCCATGGTAACACAAACACTTCCACATATCAAGAACACCATCCTCAAAACTTCTTCACTGCTTCACCATCACATGAAGACGCATACCAACACCACCAGAAAACCAAAAATATCCTCACAAAAACCCAACTCCAAAAAAACAGCCATGAGATGAACCGAAGCCACATCCAAAACAACCTTAAGATAAAACGTATCCCTAGATCTGGGCAAAAAGCAGACTAAAACCAAAATTGGAAGCAAAAAAAGAAAGAAACTAAAACCATCACCAGCATTCTTGTAGAAAAACCCCATCACGATCCAAACTCAAAACTCATCGCTCCAATCTAGGTCACCCACGAAGACCCCAAAACCTCCCAACGCACATCCGGAGATGCAATAGAACCATCAGGCTGCGGAAGCTAGATCTCTATCGTTGTACCAACATTGCGCCGCCATTGAATCCCTATTCGACATAAAGGAGTTGAGTGAGAAACAGGCCAGCAGCAATGTAAACCTCCGAGATGACCGAGTCCATGAAGCCGCATGACACCACCGCGGTAATAATCCACCATCACAAGCTCACTGAGAATGATGAGGGGATTCGAGCCGAGCAGGAATGAAGGAAGGAGGTGGTGGCGACAAGGTGAAGCCCTAAAGTTCCAGCACCCTTTACAGGATCATCCAATCGTTCACCTCTATCCTTATTCATTAATTTATTTTGAATCAATAATATAATTTAATTCGCATACAATGATCTATTAATTGAGTTTTTAATTTAATTGAAACTAATCCAGCAATTTAACAATTAACACAAAACACGCGAGGTCAGGAATTGTGTGAATTGTGAGAGCGCAACCTTAATCAGTAAAACAAAACCATACGGGTTCAATTTGTAGTGTTCAAATATAATCCATAAACTCAATTAATTATAATTTTCGTAGAGGAAATGTGACTTAATTTACCACTGACCATAAGCTAACCTTACAACATCAATCAAAGCAGGGTGCTTCGATTACATGTTCCAAAGTTAGCCTAGGGTTAAATTCACTTCATCTTTTTGGTAAAGTTAATTCTTGTAGGGTTCAGGATTTAACAAATTAAGGGATTATAATTAATTGAATGTTAATATAAATGATAATGATAAATAATTTGTTGAATAGGTGGAGTTAGATTGATTACGCCTTTTAAAATATTTTCTTAAAAAATATCTTCTTGTTGGGTATTTTTAATCGAACTTCATTTCAAAAATAAAAACAAAAAAATAGAATCTTCTTCCAGGAAACTTATTTTAAATTTGTAAATGATAAAAAACACCCATAATTTTAATTAGTTTTCTTATTTCCTTTTATTTTATTTTCAAAATACCTTTAATATGTTGTTAAATTTACTTCCTACTTTGAGAGATGACCTTGGTCAGCCACTTTATTGCACCTAAGTACTCAACAATCACATATCATTTGAAAGTGCCCATGACAGCACCTTTAAAATTGGCACCATTTTCGGGGATTCAAGTAATTATTTCAACCAATTAGAGGTATTTATTTTATTTTACATTTTATTATCTTCTTCTCTTATTTCTTCCTTCTTTACCCAATCTGAATTTTTTTCTTCTTCTTTTATTTTCTTCTTCTTCTTTTTGGACCATCAACTCAAACTTATCAATTTTATTTTACTATGGTACACTTTCCTTCTTTTAATTTTTATTTTATTTATGACATGAAATAATCCCAAGGATCTTTTAGATCTTGACCCTAAGATTGAACGTAGCCTTCGGTCTCAAATCAGACATTCTCAGTCTACGGGAAGTTTCAACATTCAACCAGTTGGAGAATTACTCCACTCCTAAAACATTGAAATTGGAATCAATTCAAATTAAAACATAAAACAAGAACCAATGTCTGAAATAATGGAAATAAAATTAATAGAACCATTCAAGAATTGGCTACACTTGATATTAATTATCAACCAAATTGCATTGAATACCCAAATCTCAAATCAGACTTTGAACTGAAATTTGGGTTAATCCACCTTCTTCCAAAATTTCATGGCCTTTCTGGTGAGGATCCCAATAAACATTTAAAAGAATTTAATGTGGTTTTATCAACCTTAAAACCAAGAAATGTTTCTGAAGATCAAATCAAACTAAGAGCATTCCCATTCTCACTTTATGGAGCTGCAAAATATTGGATGTATTATTTAAAACCGGAAGATGTAACTTGTTGGAATGTTTTAAAATGTCTTTTCTTGAAAATATTTTTTCTAGCATCAAGGAACACTTTTATTCATAAGGAGAGCTCGGGGATCAAGCAAGTCCAAGGGGAGTCAATTTATGAGTACTGGGAGTGATTCAAGAAGTTGTGTGCAAGCTTCCCACATCACAAAATCAGTGAGAAACTCCTCATCCAATACTTCTATAAAGGACTCACAACTATATAGAGGAGCATGGTGGATTCCATGGTTGGGGGAGCATTGGTGGAAAAGACACCTATAGTTTCACATTCATTAATTTACAAGATAGCCCAAAACTCCCAACAATTTGGCGATCAAGTTACATCACATGTCA
Organism: Viscum album; assembly: GCA_963277665.1. NCBI lineage: Eukaryota > Viridiplantae > Streptophyta > Magnoliopsida > Santalales > Viscaceae > Viscum > Viscum album. The sequence goes on along the minus strand of OY728145.1, from coordinate 2,133,064,886 downwards.
GGGGAGTACATCAGGAAAGTCCTTATTATATTGAGAGTCATTTAATTGATACCAAGTTTGAATAATTGACCACTATGGTGAGATAGATTACTTTGTATCAAAAGACATCCCAACCCACTCCTTCAAGGCCTTGTGGAATTTGCATTGAGACAAGCCACCCAACTTACTATCGCCCCCAACTACAAGAAACAGAAGATTGTGTAGCAGTGTTTACTGGGAGACCATATCAGCAACAACAACAACCATATCCCCAAAATAATCTTGATTCATTTTCCCCAACATACAACTAAGGGTGGAAGGATCAATCAGACATAAGGTATGGCTCTGGACAATAACAAAGGCCCCATTTTAAACAAAACTTCCAGCAGCCTCCACCTTACCAACAAGGTTTCCAACAACCCCAAAGGTGATTTAAAGATCAATCATAAACAATTCAACAAAAAGGGAATACCCAAACCAAGGTAGATTCTAAAACTGATGATCTTTTAAAACAAATTGTTCTTAATCAACATAATGAGTTGAAGAGTCAAGGTTCTAAGATGAGGGATTTGAAGACTCAAATGATCCAAATTTCCACGGCCCTCCATGAATTGGTGAGTAAGAATTCTGGAAATCTACCTTCCCAACCTACTCCAAATCCCAAGGGGGATATCAGTACCATCACATTGAGAAGTGTGAATCAAACAACTAATATATTTACACCTATCATTCCATCGGGATTCACCTCAACTCTAGAAAATCTCCATTCCATAACTACTGATGAGAAACCCAAGGAGAAAGATAAAGGTAATAAAAAGATTAATGATGTTCCTCCTAAACCCCTTCCCTTTCCAAACAAGGTTGTACAAACCAATAATATGGCTAAAGAGGCGATGCAAAAAGAGGTTTTGGACACATTCAAGTGTGTGGATATCAACATCTATCTACTTGAATCCATAAAGAAAATCCCAAGGTATGGAAAATTATTAAAATAAATTTTTACCAATCGAAGAGAGCTCAAAGGAAATGAGAGGATAAATATTGGAAGGAATGTGTCAGCACTCATTACACGAAATCTAGCAATGCCAACAAATTTCAAGGATTCGGGGATATTCACCATTCCATGAACCATAGGGGAGTTGCACTTTTCTGATGCTCTTTTGGATTTAGGAGCTTCTATAAATGTAATTCCTCACTTTTTATTTTCTTCTTTACAATTTGGTGAGTTGAAACTGACAAGAGTAGTGGTGAAGTTGGTGAATAGAGCTACGACATATCCAGCGGGAGTCCTTGAGGATGTACTTGTCTGGGTAAGAGATATAATTTTTCCAATAGATTTCTATGTGCTTAAAATGGAGGATGATTAGTTAAGTTCTCATGCTCCCATTATCTTAGGTAGGACCTTCCTCAAAACTACAAAAACTATAATAAATGTCAATGAGGGAACACTTTCCATGGAGTTTGGAGATGAATTTGTAATATTTAATGTTATGGACTCCATGAAGTACCCCTCATAAGACCATTCTGCTTTTTTTATCTCCCATTTTGAACCACCAAGTAAAAACCCCATGGATTTTGATTGTCCTATGCTTAGGGAGATTATAAGCATTGGTTCTAGTTTGATTTCTAAGAGTACTTCCACACCTATTTTTGATGCACAAAAATCTCTTAGATTTTATTTTAAAATGGTTTTATATTCTGATTTTGATCATGTTAACTCTGATTATCACTTGTCTATTGAGTATGCTGATGGATTTGATGTTTTATTCTCTAATTGTGATTATTTCTATTCTGATATTGATGCTCTTTGTGCACATATTTCAGTTCCTCCAATGTCTCCATCCATACACCACCTCCCTACACTATAACTCAATACATTACCACCAAAAAATAATCATACTTTTTGAGTGGTGAGAAATTACCTGTTAACATTGCTAACAATCTCTCTTTTGAACATGAAGAAAAACTTTTGAATCTTTTGAGGGAGAACATCAGGGAAATTTTGTGGAAATTAGCTGAAATATTAGGTATTATCCCCTCCATTTTCATGCATAGGATTCTTTTGGAGTATGGGGCTAAACCGGTTAGATCGCCATAACGGAGACTGAATCTAACTCTTTTGGAATTTGTTAAAAAAGAAGTTGAGAAATTGCTCAAGGTAGGTATAATCTATCCCATTTTAGATTCCCAGTGGGTGAGTCATATTCAGGTTGTACCAAAGAAAAGTGGTGTTAATATTGTTAAAAATGATAAAGAGGAGTTAGTTCCAATGAGGTTCCAAAATAGTTGGCGTCTGTGTATTGATTATAGGAAACTAAATCAGTCCAATCATAAAGACCATTTCCCCCTCCCATTTGTTGATCAGATGCTTGAGAGACTAGATGGTAAAATATACTATTGTTTCTTGGATGGATTTTCTGGATATTTTTAGGTTCCTATTGCTCCAGAGGATCAAGATAAGACAACATTCACTTGTTCATTCAGCTCATTTTCCTACCGGAGGATGCCATTTGGACTTTTTAATTCCCCAGGTACCTTTCAGAGATGCATGGTGATTATTTTTTCTGATTTTATTGAGACCTTCATGGAGGTATTTATGGATGATTTTACAGTTTATGGATCCTCATTTGATTAATGTATAAATAGTTTGGGAAAGGTGTTGAATCGTTGTATTGAGAAGAATCCGGTCTTGAACTTTCAAAAGTGTCATTTCATGGTAGAGCATGGGATTGTCTTAGGGCATGTGGTGTCAAAACATGGGATAGAGGTTGATAGATCTAAGGTAGATATTATTTCATCCCTAACCTATCCTTCATGTGTGTGTGATGTTAGATCTTTCCTAGGGAATTCAGGATTTTATTGGCACTTCATCAAATATTTTAGTAATATTGCTCTTCCTATGTCACAATTACTTCAAAAGGATTCTGATTTTGTGTTTGATGATTCTTGTAGGAATTCCTTTGATAATCTAAAATAGTGTCTTAACACTCCACCTATCATACAACCCCCACAGTGAGAGATTCCTTTTGAGATTATGTGTGATTCCTCTAACTTCGCAGTTGGAGTTGTCTCATCTTAAAGGGTGGAGGGACATTCACATGTGATCGCCTATGCTTCGAGGACATTGGATTCAGCCTAATAAAATTACACAAACATGGAAAAGGAGTTTATTGCTGTTATATTTTCTTTAAGATAAATTCAATTCATATTTATTGGGCACTAAATTAGTTGTTTTCTCTGACTATGTAGCTCTGAGGTACCTATTGAAGAAGCTGAATGAAAATCCCAGGCTAATCTGATGGATGCTCCTTCTTTAAGAATTTGACATTGAGATAAATTAAAAGAAGGGTTCGGAAAACCTAGTGGTGGACCACATGAGTAGGCTTACTCACACATTAGAGGATGACACCTTGGACCAGGTACCACTTTGGGACACTTTTCCTGATGAGAATCTTTATTCCATCTCAGGTACGTATCCTTGGTATGCTGATTTAGTGAACTACCTTGTTTAATATAAAATTACTACAAATTTAAAGAAACATCAAGTCCAAAAGTTAAAGAGTGAGTCTAGATTTTATGTGTGGGATGATCCCTACTTATGGCGCATGTATAGTGACCAAGTTATTAGGAGGCATGTTCTTGATCATGAGTTTGATTTTTTTCTGCAATTCTATCATACACTTGCTTGTGGGGGACACTTTAGACCTCAACAGAAATCTAGGAATGTTTTGGACTCTGGATTGTATTATCCTAGTTTATTCCATGATGCTCATGTGTTTTGTAATTCGTGCTCACGTTTCCAACACACTGGTAATATTTCTAGGAGACACGATATGCCCCAACAACCCATATTATTCTATGAGATTTTTGATGTATGGGGTATTGATTTTATGGGTCCTTTTCCTAGTTCATTTTTTTCCTATATATTTTGGTTTTCATTGATTATGTGAGCAAATGGGTGGAGGATGAGTCCACTAGGACTGATGATTCTCATGTTATTGTGGACTTTTTCAAATCACAGATTTTTTGTAGGTTTGGAGTACCGAAGGCCATCATCAGTGAACAAGGGACACACTTTTTCAATCTGAATTTGGCTTCCCTCCATTGGAAGTATGGTGTGGCACAGAAAACATCAACACCATACCACCCCCAAACAAATGGTCAGGATGAGGTTTCAAATCGTGAGTTGAAACAAATTTTGAAGAAAACTATGCTGCCAAATAGGAAGGATTGGATCAAGCACTTAGATGATGTGCTATGGTATTATATGATAGCATACAAGACACCCATTGGTATGTCCCCATTTTAGATTGTTTTTGGGAAAGCATGTCATCTCCTCGTGGAAGTTGAGCATTAGGCTTATTGTGCTATAAAGAAATGCAATGTGGATTTGGCCCAAGATGGAATCCAAAGGAAGATGCAAATTCAAGAGATTGAGGATATTCGATTGTCTTCATATGAGAACTCAAGGCTCTACAAGGAAATATCAAAAGTATCTCATGAAAAAATGATCCAGAAAAGATAATTTCAAGTTAAATAGAAATTCTTTCTCTATAGTTCACAACTGAAGCTGATTCATGGTAAGTTGCATTCCAAGTGGTTAGGTCCTTATGTTGTGACTAATGTTTTTCCTTATGGTGTAGTGGATATCACACAAGAGGACATGGGAAGGATATTTACAGTCAATGGGAAACGTTTGAAGAAATACATTGAGGGAATTCCTACTGATGCAGTGGATTTCATCACACTGCATGACCCCATCATCACTTGAGCATATCAGACTGTTCCTAACCCTTTCAATTTTATATTCTTTGTTTTATTTAAAATTATACATTTCATGTGCATATATCATCTCATAGGTTCACATTAAGGACAACGTAATATTTTAAGTGTGGGGGAGGGGACAAAATTTAGGGGTAGATATTTAGGATTTTCATTTTTGTGTTTTTTGTGTATTTTCTATTAAGTTTTTGTTACAATTTTCAAAAAATAAAAATAAAAAAAACAAAAACAAAAAAACAAAAAAAATCAATAAAAAAATATCATGTAACATTCTCATATGAAACATATGGAAAATGAATGTTTTCAAAATTCATTGGTAGAATTATAATCATGAGTAAGATTTCATCATCAAGTGTTGATTTTTATAAAAATTGAAGTCGTCGATGATATTAATGATTGTGTCATTATAAAACCTTTCAAATTTTCACATCATTATTTGTGATATTTGTTCATGGTAAATTGTGTCATTGATTCCTCCACACAAATTTTCACTCAACCATGACTTGTGAAATTTTTACTACTCAAATGAAGGTATAGTCAGGTTAGGTAAAAAAACTCATTGGTTGATCCATATATTTGTTTCTCTTCTGATCATTTTCATTATTGTACTGAATTGACCTGTGTGGGTGTACCTGTTATCTGACTATTGTATACCCTCAAAAAAATATGGGTTGTGTCTTGGATAGTTCAAAAACCACACTTCATCAACCTTTTATCTTGTTATAACTATTACAATTGGTGTTGTGAGGAGATCAAACATGGGTTGAGAGTTGTGTGTGATATTTTTTCTAAGTGAAACTAAAAAAACATAAATAATAATAAATGATGGGAGTGATGAAATGTACAACATATGGGGATATCTAGGTTGGGAGCTTAAGGTTTGACTTTTGGGAATGCTTAAGTGAGTGGGTCTTGAAATTAGAATGCAAAGGAATGTAGAATAGGTTTGGTGAATTAAACTAGGTAATAATAATTGTTTTAATTGACCTTAATATACTGAATAAAGGGTGGATTTGTGATCTTAGAATGGTTGGCACACACACACATGGATAATTAGTGGCATGGTAGACCCATGACTTATTTAGCTATGATTAGTGTTATGAATCTCACTGGATTTTATTTTGATGAAATTTATGAGACAATGAATTTAAAATTTATTAATATTGACTCTTTATGGGATTCTTAATTTTCTTATATTTTCACTATGGATTGAGAAATTTAAATATGCATATCTTGTCATGATTTTTTTTTCGAATACATGATATGAGGTTTTTCCGAGGAGTGAAAAAGGGTATGTGTGGGGGAGTTGATAAAACACATTTTTATTGAATATTTTATTGATAATAAATGATATAATTTCCTCACATTGTGGTAAATGTGTTCATTTATGAAATATTTGGGATTAGATCATTCATTTGAAAATTTGATTAAAATTCTAGTTTTACCCTTTAAAATTAACTGTAGCATTTCGGACATAAATATTTTTATATATATTATTGGAACATAAATTTTTTTAAATATGTTCCTTAATTAATTTTATACAACTTTAATTTAGGACATTGGAGCTAAATCATAAATTTGGTTGGTGAAAATGGTCCATGAAGTCAAAGTTGGGATGGACTCTCCAGATTGGACTTGAGTTATGTATTTGGGTCATAACTTCTTCATAATTTCATGTATTAGACCCAAATTGTGAGAGGATATCAAGTACTAATTTTTTCACAAATCAACCTGCTGGAAGGATAGATGATTCACGTGTTTTGGTGGTCAAATGGGTGGTGTAAGTTTGCTTAAAATATTTGGTCGAGATTCCCCATTCGCACTTGGAACCACTTTGAACCTAACCTCCTCACCACTCTATAAATTGGTTTTTTTTCTTATTTGGAGGGGTTGGGATGTGAATTAGGAGATTTATATCATATTATAAGTGGTTCTACACCATTTTAATTCATAATTGGATGAGGTAATCTACCAAGCTAGGATCTCCTCCAAAATGCTCTTATTTTCCTCTTCTTTGTTGTAATGTTGTTGTGCTTTCAATAAACTCTTAGTTTCTCTTCCATTTCTTCTCTTATTTTCAATTTTCTTCTTCTATTAATCTTAATATTTGGTCTATAATTAAATAGTAGAAACAATATTGGGTTATACCCTTTCTAAACCTTTTCACTTGCATAACATTTCTACGATGACTACACCGCCCATGGAAGAGTGGTTTTTTTAGTAATCGATTGAACTCTATACTTATTCATTGATTTATTTTAAATCAATGATATAATGTAATTCACATAAAATAATCTATTAATTTAGTTTTTAATTTAATTGAAACTAATAAATCAATTGAACAATTAACACAAAACACGTGAAGTCAGGAATTGTGTGAATTATGAGAGCGCAACATCAATCGGTAATACAAAACCATACGGGGTCAATTTTTAGTGTTCAAATATAATCCCTAAACTAAATTAATTATAATTTTTAGAGAGGAAATGTGCCTTAATTTACCACTGATCATAATCTAACCTTAGAACATCAATCAAATCAGGGTGTTTCAATTGCATGTTCTGAAGTTATCCTAGGGTTAAATTCACTTCATCTTTGTGGTAAAGTTAATTCTAGTAGGGTTAGGGATTTAACAAATTAAGGGATCATAATTAAGTGAATATTAATCTAAATGATAATGATAAATAATTGAGTGAAGAGGTATAGTTAGATCGATTATTCCTTTTAAAATATTTTCTAAAAAAACATCTTCTTGTTGGGTCTTTTTAATCTAACTTCATTTAAAAAATAAAAAAAAATACAATCTTCTTCCAGAAAAATTCTTTTAAATTTATAAACGATAAAGAACTATCATCCTTTTAATTAGTTTTCTTATTTACTTTTATTTTATTTTCAAGATACCTTTAATATGTTGTTAAATTTATGTCCTCCTTTGAGAGGCGACCTTGTCCAGCCACTCTGCTGCACTTAAGTACTCAACAATCACATATCATTTGAAAGCTCCCACAACCGCGCCTTTCAAATATCTTCCTTAAAATATGGGAAATGGAAACCAGTTGCAGGTAATGGGATTTATTTGATACATGGTGTAATGTTTCCAAGGGTTATGGAGTATGATAGGTTGGGACAATACCTAGGTAGTAAGAACATGATAGATAAGGGATTTTCTATAGTTTTATTAGGACATAAGGTTTGGGTCAGGGAAGATTGTGGGTAGTGTGTGACCGACAGGTGAAATGTATGAGATCATATCAATGAGCTTAGATTATGATGGGTATGGTAGATCTAGTCAGCACCCTGATAGGAAATATATGCTTTGAGATAAGGGCTTGGGTCTCAAGTGACTAGAACCATGGGATTTTTTGGTGAGTTGTGTTATTGGATTCATTCCATATTTTTTATTTCATGTGTGTGATTTTGTGTGCTTATGATAAGTGAAATACCTAGTAGGGAGAGGATCCTGAGGCCTGGCCTCACTATGAGTGATATGGATCTGCCTAAACTACGAGGGGTGAGATGGATTCCTTATGTTCATGAAGTTATACCTTTCACTAAGAAATCTTGTGGTGGGATATTGGAACTTTCCTTGAGTAAGATTGGGTTGTGATAGTGGACCATGCCGAGTGAGAGGGTCGGGTCAAGGTATAAAGAGAATCATGGATGATGGGAACTACCTTGATTGATAAGGTAGTGGGTTAGTATTCAGATATAAGATTTTAGCATGATTTTTTAGGTAGTGAGTCAAAAACTTAGATGATTCCCACCCTAAGTCTCCAGGTATGCACTGGGTTATGAGTACGATGGCACGAGCTGAAGTGATGATGAAATTTTGTCCTGGAATAAATGTAGGTATGATAAGTTATAATAGTGTCCCAGTTAGCACATAATGACCTAATGAAAATAGATTCATGGTATAAAATTTAGAAAATACCATTCAGGACCTTATGTGATATGTTTATTTTTAACATGTCCATACATATATATATAAGATTTTGTGCATTGTTTGTTTGTATTTTTCCAGGGTTGTTCTGGGGATGCAGATTCTGCAGTTATCTTTTTTTTTTGTAAATAATCATATAGCAGCAGTTTAAACTGTTGCTAAATATAACATTTTTTCACGGTGGTTTAAACCACCTCTAAATATTTCATACTATTATTTAGCGGTGGTTTTCTTCATTTTAACAGTGGTTTTTTGGTCAAAAAAATCTTTTGAATTTAGCGGTGGTTAAAACCGCCACTAAATACTCTTCATATTTTTTGATGAAAAATCACCACTAAATATACTTTCTACAATGCTTACCAAAAACTACCACTAAATGGAAGGAACCGATGCATGTTGGATGTCGACACCAAATTTAGTGGTGGTTTTTTAAAACTGTCATAGAAACATTTGGCGGCGGTTTAAAACACCACAAAATGATGATTTTCATATAGTGATGTATGAGTATTGTCTAAGGACACTAATAGTAGTGGCCTACTGAGTTCATACTCACACCCTACATGGGTCCTTGAGACATGTGTAACCTTTATATCTTATTGTGTAGGCAAGTGAAAAGGCCTAACATTTGAAGTTAGTAGGTGGTGGTGTTATGGATGCATAGATGGATGTCGATGGTTGAAGTTGGACATGGGTGGATCCTTAATTCCAAGTTAGGAGTTATATTTTTCTATTTTTGAACTCTTCTATGTATGATTAGCCTATGAGTGATCCTATTATATATTTTGTGACTTGTATAATATTATAGATATTTTTCCATACCATGTGTTATATTCTGGCCTGTTATGTTATTTGATTTATGTTATGCTTCTATTGTTATCCCATCATTTATGGTTTTATTTTTCAGTGGATATAGTCTCATCACCATCACCTCTAGGACACTCACTTATATTTGGTGGCTTATAGAATATTTGGAGGCATGCTTGAGGTTTTTGGCATCCCAATTCAGTCATGGGTGATGTTGGTTGGGTTGGGGATTCTATAACAAATGTCTCATCTATATTGATTCCTTAAATATGTGAATATCCCTTACATGCTATCCATTCCTTTTTCTAAATCAATTTTCTTTATTGATTAATTTTTTGGTAGAAAACTCATTTAGTTATAATAAAATTTTTGTTATTTGGCCTTGAAAAAATTTCTTATTGGAGTTAGTTTCCTAGAACCAAATACTTTTGTACTTTAGATTACTTATATATATTCAAAGATGTAAATATTAACAAATAACTTATCACATATTGATTGTTCTTTTTTATAAAGGTGAGATCTTGGTTATAACCAAGTCTCATAAAATAGATAAAAAATAAAATTTTATAGGATTATAAAGTAGGGAATTTTACTATGATCTCTTTCAGAGAAGTGTAGCAAGTCTGAAGGAAGTCTATCCAACTAGATAAGGTCACTACTATCAACGCCTCTGTTTTTTATTCTATCCACTACCAAGTTACCTCACTACGGAAAAATGCGGATTTAGCGGTGGTTTTTTTTTTCCGTTTCACGGTGGTTTAAATCGCGGCTAAATCGATTGGAGGCGGTTTTGAGAAACCGCCGCTAAATTGTGCGTCGGGAAACTATTCGCGGCGGTTTTCAAAATCGTCATAGAACGTTTCGCGACGGTTTTTTGAATTTTTTTTTATTTTTTTAATTATTATTTAATAATAAATAATAAATAATAAATAACACATAATAAATAATAAATGATAAATAATAAATAATAATAATAATAAATAACACATAATATATAATTATAAATAAATAAATAATAAATAAATAATAAATAATAAATAATAAATAATAAATAATAATAAACAAATAATAAATAATAAATAATAAACAATAAACAATAAATAATAAATAATAAATAATAATAAACAAATATTAAATATTAAATATCAAATAATAAATAATAAATAATAATAAATAATAAATAATAAATAAATAATAATAATAATAATAAATAACACATAATTATTAATTATAAATAAATAAATAATAGATAATAAATAATAAATAATAAATAATAAACAAAAATTAATAATATATAATAAAAAATATATAATAAAAAATAAATAATAATAGTAATAATAATAAATAATAAATAATAAATAATAAATAATAAATAATAAATAATAAATAAATAATAAATAATAATAATTAAATATTAATATATAATATATTATATATTATATATTATATATTATTATTAATAATAATAAATAATATATAATATATAATATATAATATATAATATATATAATAAATAATAAGTAATAAATAATAAGTAATAAATAATAAATAATAAATAACTAGTAACAAAAATTATTATTATTATTATTTTATTAATAATAATAAATAAATAATATATAATAAATAATAAATAATAAATAACTAGTAAAAAATAATAGATAATAAATAAATTAAAGTATATTATAAATAATAAATAATAAATAATAAATGAAACACGTGAAAAAGTATGAAAAGGCGTGATAAGGGACGAAAAATCATGAAAACGCATGAAAACGGATGGAGAAGCATGAAGAATGAAGCATTAGAAAGTATGAGAATGCATGAAAACTCATGAAAACTCTGGAAAACCCATTTATAATTCAACATAATCATCATAATAACCCATAAAAACCATTGATAAAGATAACAAGTCATGGAAACAAAAATAAATAGTAATAAATGGAGCAACCGTTAAAACCCGTCAAAACGGTCATAAAGTGACAAAAACATTGGACTCACATTAACGGAGATAACTTATGATCCGAGAGTCTGTTCCAGATCCGTGACTAGTCAAATCAAAGATCCTGAAATGATCTTTGAGCTGATAGGTGAAAGAGACCGAAGGGATCGTTGGATCGGAAGTTACGACCATTTAAAAAAAAAGATGACAGGGAACGGGTGCTAGAAACAAGGCATCGAAAAACATAACAAACCCGATACCCACTAAAAAGACCATAACTTATGATCCATAAGTCCATGTGGGTGTCGCGACTAGTCAAACTGAAGCTCATGGAATGAACTATGATCTGGCAGGTAGAGGAGTCCGAACTGACACGCGGATCGAAAGTTAGGTTTGTTTGAAGACAAGTTCAACGGGACACCGGTGACAAAAATGGGGTTTCATAGTCCTTCAAAGGGGTTTTGGGGTAGAAAAACACAACAAAATCTTTCTTTTGTTGAACCAGTGCGTAGCTCTCTTCGCTGTCTTTGATTTGATATGTTGTAGAGCCCAAACAGACACCCGGAGTGAAATTTATGGCCGTTTGAAGTTGGAGAAATTTTTTCAACTTTCTTATAACTCTCATATCTTCCACACCTTAGACCTTTTCATGGTTTTGATTATACATGCCTCTAGATCTCTTCATGATCTTTGATTTGACTGGTCTTGGCGCTCCAATGGACGCACGGATCAAAAGTTATCGTCATTTTAGTGATTTCGGGGTTTCTCATGTTTTTTTATTTTTTTCTTTTCATTTCGCGGCGGTTTTACCCAAACTGCCGCTATTTCGTGGAGGTTTTTTAAAAAACCGCCGCTAATCATCGAAAAAATAAAAAAAAACAAATAAAAAAATTTGACACATTTCGCGGTGGTTTTTAAACTGCTGTGAAAAAACCACCGTGAAACTCTCGTTTTCCTGTAGTGGCTTCCTGATATTCATGAGTGATGATATAGTCAATGAAGTCTATAAATTCAAGGCAGTCCATCCATTTCCTCACCAAACTCCATGAGAGATGAGTATTATTTTTCCTGATGGCATGCACTATTGTCATGGAATCACTCTCCAACCATAAGTTTGACCAGCCTCTTTTTTAGCTAAACTCATCGCATTAATGACGCCAAGAATCTCATATTTAGAGGATGAATTAATGCCACAGGAACTATAGAAGAATCCAATAATTTTTCCATTGTGATCTCTAAAGATATAACCATACCCTGAGGGCCCAAGGTTACCTTTAGAAGCACCATACATGTTCACTTTTATCCAACCTAGAAAATATGGCTTTCAAAAAACCTCAAAAGTTCCTAATGGTGGTCCAAAATTTCTAGAAATTCCAAGTCACCTTAAAATAATGAAGTTCTGGAGAGAGTTGTGGTAGTAACCTTGTTGTATGGTATTGGAATCTTTTATGAGTGTGTTTAATATTAAAATAAATATATTTTCATAAGACCATGAATATTATATATATTTATTTATTTATCAAATAAATAATATTTATTATTCAAGGTTCAGTAAATATCGAGGAGGAAACACAGAGAAATTTATCATGTCTAGTGGTAATGATATATTAAATATCATTTAAATAAATATTAATTTATTTAGTTAAAGTAATGATATTCATTTTACCTTCGAGAAATGCACGTGTCAAGAATAATAATAATAATATTATTATTATTATTATTATTATTATTATTATTATTATTATTATTAGGCTTGTGGTTTTCTAAGTATTGTGAGAATAATTAAGGGTCTATATGCAATTATTTATTCTCTAAGATAACTCTATAAATATCTAGTTATATCCTTATGTTGGTCACTTTAGACATTGTTGTGAACAACACTTCACACTAGATATTATTTCAATCCTAGAGAAAAAATTCTCCAGAATGCTCATAAGAACCGAGAGAAAGCTTCCACCTTCCTCCTCCTCTCAAGAACAAGAGAATAAGAATCAATCCTTCAACCATGAAGGATTGTGTGGAAATCAAAAGGAAGTAATTAAAGACGATCAGTACCATTGCGCTAGCACTTGGAGTACCATTGGTGAAGCTTTAAGATCAAAGGAGCACGTGTGGATCGCCACTATATAGATTATACTTTAGTTCCTCTCGATGCAACGACGGTACAACCAAACAGAAGTTTGAACAATCAACATCTTCTTCAAAGAAAGAATATCGATATTAAGGTAATTCTTGGTTTAAAATTAATTAAAATTTTAACTTTAAAGATCCCCTCTCTATTTCTAGGATTCTTGTTTATGATTCTTTAGATATAATCATGAGATATTTCATTTTTTCATTTAGTGTAAAATTATCATTGGGAATGGGATTGATCGGCTTCCATTACACCCATAACATTTAAGTGGCATCAAAGTGATCATGTTCAAATTTATAATTGTTTTTTAAACATTGATTGGTTTAAACATTTGACATTAGTTTTTCATTTATTGAGATTCATTATTTAATACAAAATTTGAGATTTATTTTCTCGTTCGCCTTCATATAACCAATTATAAGTTAAAAATATATGAAGAACATCTAAATAACCCATCCAAATATATTGTGTTTTATGATCAAGTAACATGGGACTACATGATGTTTAACTCAAATGCACATGTTGTGTACCCATATTCACTACACCAATACAAAGTTATGTAAAACATGGTTGGTCATGTAGATGGATATATGGTATCATTACACACCATGTGTTAACCAAGATAGTCTAAAAACATGGCTTACTAGACTACATGACATGTAGCTAGCATACATGTCATGTAGTCTATGCTTTTCATAGTGAAAAACATGTAGTAAAATATGCATTGTGTATTTATTAAATGATGTGTAGAGACTGGAAGTAGTTCAACTCATAGGATACATGGTGTGTAGTTAGATTTCACAGATAGTGTACCTCATAAATGTCTATAAATAAATAAACACTCAGTCCCTAGGCTTGTATCCTAGATAAATAGCAAGTGATATACATAGTGTGTAGATGGATTGTACACATCATGTATCCCTTACCTATTTACATAGAAATAAAAATTAATTAATTATTCCATTAAACCTAATCAACACATGTCTGTGTGTTATTTATTGAAAATACACACCATTTGATAGGTTTTATATAATATTAAATACATAATTAATTTCTATGTAAAATTTGGAACTAATAATTATGTATAATCCTTACACATTGTGTACTCCACATGCATTAAAGTTATATATGTCATGTAATACAACACATGCTCATGTGTCATTTATTGATAGTGAAAATATTGTAATTACATGATAAGTCATTCATGATACATGTTTTATGAGTGTATAGTACATGACAAGGACCAAGTCATGTATTTTGGACAGGTACATGCATTTTTGCCTCTAAATACAAGTTGTGTACTTAATTAATTTTAAATAAAATTGATTTATTTTTTTATTATTATATTTTATGGGAATATTCGGGAATATTTTGATAGATATTGAGATTAATTAATTAAAAAGATAATTAATTCATTTTGGTAATTTATTTTAATAAATAATGAATGAAATTAATGTTATCTCATTGTTTTAAATGCATATTCAATGCATATATGTGACTGTTCATGAGCTTTACTGACCAATGTATGTGTCATATTTATTTTAATTTAAGTGCAAGGGTTTTTATAATTATTAAATTAAATTTATTCTCTATGTGTCATCTCTTCCCTCATTTATTATGTATGAATTTTGTGCCCATGGTTTAATTTATGCAAGCTCTGTTAACCATTCTAATGGTTCCCCTAACCTATATGTGAGTATAAAACATATGAAAAGGAAGAAAATACAGGGAGAGGATATATTTCAAAACCTTAGATGAGGTGAAATCAACCTATAAGATACAAAGATCAATGGTTGAATACTGAAAATCAATCCAAGACTGGATCTCAAAGTTTATTCCCCTAGGATCAAAGGTTGATTTTTTGTTCACTAAATAAATAAACCATTAGAAATATCATGATCAAGAAATTATATTTATTTTATTTTTTTCGAAGTGAATGGTTAATTTTATGGATTCTTTATCATGATAACATAAATTAATGAATTAAAAATCATGGAAGATGGAATTAAAATAAATTAGATTACATGTAAAATTTGATCTTATCAAAAGATGATTAAATAATTAATTATGTAAAATCCACATAATATTAAAAATAAATGTTTATGAATAATAAATAAAAAATCCCTTGATAAAATATTAAGTCAATCTAAGCCTTCCATTACTAGATTAAGGATGAAACCATATAACTAAGTGTTATTCTGGACCTTTTCAAGACACTTACTTTTATCAAGGAGTTCTTATGAAGGTTTTGGGTCAATTTAACCAACTACGAATCAAAATAAGTATCCATTTCTAAACTTGATGTTATTTAGAGGAAAGTTTTGAAGAAATATAAATCATAATTTTAGTATTTGGTAGTCTACTCAAAAGATCAAGGAGCTATAACTTTGTAGCTGAAATGACCGCCTACCTAAATACCTTTAAGTAATTAATTAGGCCCTCACTTGGGTTATGAGAATGAAAATATAGATCCTTTCCACTAGAATATCTACACAACATGACTTTCTAAGTTTTATGGTGATGGGTATTTATACTTGATAAAATAGTAGGAGAATAAAAATTAAATTTATTTTTTCTAATATATTTTGTTAATTATATAAAGTATTTATTTATGATTTTATATTGTTATAATAAAATGGAAATTTCATCAAACATGTTATCCCCATGATCTATTCTAGAGAAATATAGTATTCTAATTGGTGGTAACTTATAGGAATGATAAATGTTCATGTGCATTGTGTTATGCCATTAATAGAATATTTACATGTTAAAAACCCTAATTCCAAATCCTTCTACTAAGTAGGTGAGTTATAAAGAGCTCATTGTCTATGAAATACACTTGGATAATGCTCTATATTTATAGTATTTTATGCATTCATCCATGTTTGATGAACTCATTAAAACTCATGAAAGTATGGATGCTTATATAATACTCAAGAATATTCATGATATTTACTAGGATAACACTAGACAAGAGATATTTGAGATGTCTAAGGAAAAATTCATGAGAAAACCTATAGAGGGTGTTCTACATAGACCTCATGTAGTAAAAATGATTAGCTAAATTGAGCATCTAGAGATTCTATGGTTTCTGCATCCCGATGAATTATGCATCGATCTCATTCTTACCTCACTCCCTCAGAGATTCTCTAGATTTATTTTAAATTTCAATATGAACAATATTTATAGGTATCTCTTAGATATCATCTCTCTACTTTTTCATGTTAGAAAGGACATAAAGTATGAAAAACCTTTTGTTCTTATGGTGAGAAAGAGGAAGGGAAAAGAGAAAAAACCCTAAGACTAACCCTAAGTCTAAGTATTCTTAGAAATTTCCTTCTAAGAGAAGGAAAATCAAGGGGGAAGTAAGGGAAAAGGATGTTGTTTATTTCACCTATGGTGGGAATGTCCACTAGAAGGAGAAGAAATCCACATCTAAGAAGCAAGGGGAATCTTCAAGTGTATTCATTATCAAGTGTAATCTATCTATTTTTCTAAAAATTAAGTAAAGGAATAAAGATTTAGGTACTCACATGTATATCCAATTATAGGAAACAAGTAGATTCAAGAAAGTTACACTAGTTGACATAGATCTATGAGTTGCTAATAGATCCAAGATCATTGTAGTAATTATTGGAGAATGCCACCTCACATTGTCGACTAGAATGATCTTGGTTTTAAAGAACTATTATTATGTTTCATCAATTACCAAAAACATTATTTATGTGTCTATTCTTGATCTAGATGGACTTATTTTATAATTTTGGAAAAAAAATTCTTCTTTTACCAATATTACATGTGTTATGGTAAGGAACACCTAAATAACGATGTTTATGTGTTGGATTACACAAAGAAAATAATGTAAATTGATAAAGAATCTAGTTCTCATGACTCATATCACACCCAACTATGGAATCACTGTTTAGTTCATGTAAAGGAAAATTTCTTTACTAAATTATACCAAGATGGATATTTATATTCTTTTTAACTAAAACCACATAGCATATGTCATGCTTTTTTTCAAATCAAAATGACCAAATCCACATTTAGTGGAAAAGGTGAAGGGGCCAAAAATCTTCTTAAATTAGTTTATAATGACATATGTGGACCTTTTTCAATTGAAAAAGGGTGTGGATACTCACACTTCATAACTTTTACTGATGAATTTATTATATAAGGATGTGATGACCTACATCATCATAGGTTGTGAAAATTAGGGGAAATGTGAACCTTTTTGTTCCTAGGAGTGTTTAGGGGAAAATGGTAAATTATTCTATAATATGATCTTGGATAATTTTTATGACCACTCTATTGGTCCCAGAATAGGCTATTTACCCTAGGATGGGAGTTTGGTGGAAATCCAAGCTGTTTGAATTTTCATGAAATATTTAATATTTATTTAATTAAATATTAATTTATTTTTGCATATTCATTTGGTGATATCTTTAAAACAGAGTGTTATATTGAAATTTTTTCTCTGCAGTTGAGTCTATAATGTGGAGTTTTTCCTAGGTGAGGCATAACCTTGTGTCGGGCACAAGAGTCGAGCCCGGGCCCCTTTTCTTTTCTTTTTCTTTTTCTCTTTTTTCCTTTTCTCTTTTCTCCCTTGACTTCATGCGTACACCCATGGGGATACCCCTTTAGGGTATTCATACAAGAGAGGTAGAGGTAGAGAAGAGGGAGACAGAATTAGGAGGGGATATATGGGATTTGTCTGAGGCTTGGATCAGAGTGTGGTGGCTGAGGGTGGCTGATTCAGTGTGAAGCATCAACAGTTTCCACCTAAAGGTAGGCCTATTTTATGTTTTATGTCATAAATCTACATAGTTTGGTTGTTTTAGTTTTTAAATCCATGTATGGGTTATTGGGGACCCCTAGTGGGTCTAACTATGGATTTTGGGGAGAAATTAGGGGTTTCGAGGTGTTTTGGGGGCTTCCCATTTGGGGAAACCAATGTACACAATGTGTGGTTCAAAGAACACATGTTTTGTGTTCTTTATGTTTGGGTAATATGAGTTTTTAGAATTAAACATCATTCAATTTATGTACACTGTATATTAGTACTTGTCCATGTACCTGGCCATGTGGTTGAGTGCATGGGTAGATGAAGTTTTGGGAATTACACGCCATGTACTCTAGGTACACATCGTGTAGTGGAACATGTCCACATGGACATGTAGTTGGGAATACACCCCATTTAAGGGGTACATGGTCATGTATAAGTACACGGTCAAACCCCATGTATTCCCTAGCCATGTAGTAGTCTAAAAACAGACCCCATGTTTGCTCCGACCATGTAGAAGTACATGGCCAAGTGGAACATTGGGAGTACAAGTCATGTACCTTTTCCAGCTTGGGGTTTTTGGGTATTTTTTTGACCAAATTCATAATTGGACTTGTGAGTAGTACATTATGAGTATTTTCCCACAAAGATCATGGTGGTGTAATCTGCTTAGAATTTCAAGATCATCTGAATGGTTTTTTAGACTAAGAGAGTTCAGTGAGAGGATTTCTTTGAGGTTTGGTTTCAAAATACTCTTGGGGGTTTGGTTTTGAGCTATAAGGACTATGTGAGGGTGTGAGATCATTAGTTGGAATAGATTGTGGATTCTAGGTTGGTGTTGTTCGAGGTTCTTTCAAATGGATCTTGGGAGGTAGGATCAAGTAGTATCTCTGAGGAGAAATTGGTTTGTCCCAACATGTCGGGAATAGTTTCTCGAGGTTAGAGAAGTTTAGGTTTAGATCCTGGGTTTAAGGAATATATTTTTTATATCCTTTGGTATAGGTTGATGCCTTTGGATGGAATTTAAGTTTAGATGTTGGTGAGTTGTTGAGATGAGTCTGAGGGGTTCTTGAGGATTCCCTAGTGGTCAAGTTCCTGATAAAGTGATCATTGGTTCTCGGAGTCAGCGGTTGAGAATTATCATGTGGAATGGTTTGGATTTTATTGAGGATCCCTTGTGGAGGGTCCTGATTTTGAGGTGGTCACAAGGACTATTGAGAATGTTCATGTTAGAAGTCTTGTGATTTAGATTCCCTTTGGGATCTTTGTTGATTGAGAATCATTTGGAGGCCACATAGGGATGTTTGGGATATTTTTTCACTAGGCATGTCTCGTGCTTTTAGAGGAGATAAAGGAACCCCTTGTTGGGTGTATTGATCTTGTTGTGTCCTTTAGTCCATTTCAGGATCTATGGATAGCCATGGACTGAGATATTGGGTGTAGCTAGGGATTCCCTAGTTGGATGTTGTTTTATTTTATGACCTTAGGGACCGTGGGATCCCTGAGTTTGGTTTGGCCCTGAGGTGGGTTGTGGAGATCCCATGGTTTATTTTTTGTTTGGATGTTGATATCCAAGGTTTTGAGAGAGTCCATGTTCTTTTTTGGTCGAGAGTTGATTGAAACTGCTAGTTAATCTATTTAGATGGTGGGTTTGAGTTTGGATCATCCCACGTTTGGTTGGTCGTTGTCCATGAAATTTGAGATAGCTTATTCTCAGGACAGTGGTTTGGGAGGAGTCCCTTATGATATCTTGGATCAGACATTGACCTTGAGTTGTGATTTGGTTCTATCAATTATTGGATGGTTTTTGTTAGATATGATTAGGGAGATAATGAATGATTTAGATGAGTGAACCCCTCTAGTTGAGTATTCACCCTGTATAGAGTTTATTTTTCATGGATATTATTATGATCCAAGCCTTGTGTATGGATCCCTTGTATAGTGAATCTATCGATTCCATATTTATGGGTTCCATAGTTTGGTGTATCTGATAGGTCCATGGTAGAGCCCGATTCATTCTACAGGACTTTCAGGACATGATGGATCTCTAACGTGTGGAGGGGATATTCTTTTACCAGTTCAGATCATTCCATCAGAGTCCTAGAGCCTGGAAGATGTGTGTTGTAGTTGTGGATTCCTATGGTTACACCTTGGGTCTGACTTTCATGCTTTTGTGTTTAGACATCTTGGAGATCCTATGTAGACCAGGCGGATACACCGGTTGTAGTGTGGTTGGGTGATCCATGAATTGTAAATCCTCTAGCATGGGATAGATTGGGGATAGATTTACATTGGGTGTCATTCTAGAACTCGTGGTTGGATTATTTATTGTTTTTTTCACCTTTTTTATGTAGTTGTTCTTTTATGCCAATTTTTAGTTTCATCTAGGCTAGGAATATCACGTGTGCATTCACTTGTTAAGACAGCAGATTATAGGTCCACCATTGAGGGTGGCATGTTGATATTTATTTCTCACCCCCTTTACATGAACCCTAGTGTTGATGTAGACCTAATGTCTGTTTTTAGGTTTTAGTATAGGTTTTTTGGTGGATGGTGTTGAGGCCTCGTGTTGTTTGATCGATCAAAGTCGCTCATGTGGAGTCTTAGGATCAGGCCAGTATAGCTCAAGTGTCGTGGAGACCAAGTATGTGGGTTGTCTTGGTGTTGTAAGTAGAGCATTTTGTATTTATTTTCAAATTTTTTATTTTTTATATGTGTTAGGTGCAATGAGATATCATCTGTTATATATTTTTCATGCTCATATTCTATATAACTATATGTTTCATTCCATTTATCATATCATTCCCTTGTTTCAGTTTATTTATTTTGTGTACTCTAATGTTTATTCTTGTGTATTTTTTGGAAATTTTTGTTGTTATTTCACTATAGATAGAGGGTATAGTCTCCCCACTACACTTTTTAGACCCTCACCACTGGTCGACAGCCTTTGGCATTCAGGTGGGCATATTGAAATCTGGTGGAGAGCTAGATCGAGTGACATGTCAGGTTAACCTGGGCTTGTTCGCTACAAAATAATATCATAGTGGGTTGGTTTTATGATTTTTGGAAGTTTCTATACAGGTGATCTTGGAATTTGTTAGAACTTATGATGGATATCATACCGGTGTGTCACAAACACCTTTACTGATAGGAATTCCAAGTTTTCAAGGCATGGGACTGTTATACTTGGATTTCATTTTTACAATTGTGTAATTTCACCTAGTGTGATTCACTTGGGTTTGTGGATTAATTGTTTATTCTATTTTATGGATCTTGTCCCATGGGTAAGATTCTAGTGTTCATGCATTATTATAGGCACATAAGATTCAAATCACATATGCTTGTTTGTTGTGATTTTAATGATGATGGAGGTTTATCTGTTTAGAGTGTCAGCAACTTCTCATACAAATATTTCTCATATAATTACTTGGTGAAATTATAATCAAATAAACTGCATGTATATTTTCTTCTAATGACAGGTCATGTAGATCATGTAGAAAGAGGTTCAATAGCAGTGGAGATGCAGTCCCTTCATCGAGGGATGTATGAAGACCCTAGTGGGTTAATAATGGGCTCTAAGTGCCCTATTGGTGGATCTATGAGGGTAAGGATGCCTAATAGAACTTTATATAGGGATCCATTTTACATGAGGTGGTGATTCCCCTAAATTAATAGGTTTTTGTTCCTTGGGATGGAGTTTTTCTTTCCATGTTTTGTATGTTAGGTCATGTGTTGAGGCTCATGTGCATGTTGTCAATGATGGCTTGGTGATTAGCCACTGTAAGAGGATAATATTCATTGCTAATATATGTAGTTTTCATGTGCCTTGCTATTCATAAATACCATTTTAGTGCATTTTACATTTTGAACACTCATTCTCATCATTTGTGCACTTCATGCCTAATGTGCACCAATTTAGGCCCAATGTTTCATCTGATTTTAAAGAATGTAACTATCCATGTTTTAATTTGATATTCACTTAATTATGAACATTTTTTATTCAGGGATCAATGGATTATTAATAAATTATGAGGGAGATATTTGGCGATTAAAGGAAACAATTCTGGAGAAGGCAGATTGTATATCATCCCACTGATCGGACTATGGGGACCACAATACAGGCCCAATGAAGCCCAAAATTTATGGAAGGATATAAGACATACAGGGGAACAAATCATTCTTCTGGAGCTAGTGCTAATTCGTCCTCAATGGTGGTGATAAAGGTGGCCCAAGTTGAAGATTTAATTTTGGGCCAGAGTCTGCGGCCCAGAAAAACAGCCCACCATTTCAATCATATCTCCCGAACCACAAATTATTTTTGGCTGAAATTTTACAGGATGTTAGGGGACATCCGGGGCTTCATTTAAGTCTTCTAGGGCCCATTCTAATTCGGCCTTCTAGAAGGTCATTTAGGCGCGTCTTTCCGGTGGATGCAAGCTGGCTGCAACTTCGGGGCAAGAAGTGGAAAAGTCTCTCATCATTAATGTTCCACCCACCTTTTCCCAACATAATTAATTCAAAGCACATGGGATGTTGGGAGCTCGGCCAAGGCTTAATTTTTTCCTATTTAAGGCAGTAGTGGTGATGTATTTGGGGAGGTTGGATGCTTTCTTTTCATTGTAATGTTATTATGCCAATTTGCCTTTGTAATGTTCTTCCTTCTCATGTAAGTTGTTCGAATCACCTTAGTCTTCAATAAAAGTTCTTCCTCTTCTCTTGTTCTGTTCTTATCCTTATCACCTTGATACCGTTGCCTCAAGGTGTGAATTTATTCACACCAAACCTTGTGATTTTGTTCACACAACGGTGGAGTGATTGTTATTTTTGTTATTTTTACTTCTTCAATTCCACCCTCATAAGTCTACCTTCCGCTTCCGTTGAGAACTTGTAATCAATGGAGGGCTAGCTCTTTTATGGGTTGATCCAAGGGAGTAGCAAGGGGCTGGATTGAATGTTATTTCTCATGCCCTAAATGTTATTAATTTCTTTTAATTGAGTTTCTTTCATTCAATGATTTTTATTCTTCCTCTTCCTTATTGAATTTATTCACCCCACTTTCATGTGCTAATTACATCCTTTACCTTGGAGTGCTCATGAAAATGATCCTACAAGTGTATAGGTGATTATCATATGTTTTGAAGGTGTTTAATCAGTAAGTGATGAGGTTAGTTTGAATTCATTGCATGAATCCTTCTTGAGTTAATGAAATTAAAATTGTAAAAAAAAAGGAATTCATTCAATCCACCCCGAGCCATAACCTAGGATCAACTCATTTTCTCTTAATTTGAATTCACATAGATCTTTTAGTTCTCTTTAAAAACAATATAAAATCAACCCAAGTTGGCCACTTCATAGCCAAAAATCCATCTCTTTTTTTTGAGTGTCTAAAGGTTCTTCTTAGGTCTCTGAGGATTCGACAACCCAAGCTACACTACAAGCGACCGCTTGACCCTTAAAACTTGGGTAAATTTGGGCGAGACCAAATTTTGGCGCCGTTGCCGGGGACCAAGTAAGTTCCTTAGACAAAAACCTTCTTTCCTTACCCCCATTCTTCTACTCTCACCCAAGATCTCTTATCTTGTCCCTTTCTCGCTTTTTTTTTTTGGCGCATGTCCGCCTACACCCGCGATTTCTCAAACAGACTAGTTAGGGTGGATAGTCCTAGGATAGGGGAGTCAAGTGAACCTAGGGGATTGTTTAAATCAGATTCAAATACTCTTGAAACCCCAAAGTCAGAACTTGAAACAAGTCCAATGGAGGGTCATCCACAAAATCAAATTGTAAACCCTGGGGGGAATCAAATGGGAAACCAAAACCAAGAAGCTCCAAACTTAGGGAATGTAGTTGATCAAACCATGAACGACTACCTCACTCCAGCTTGGACCAATGCCCCCTCATGCATTAGACACAATTTCATAGGAGACACCAACTACATATTCAAACCCCATGTCCTAAACCACCTTCCAACCTTTCATGGGATGGAGTCAGAAATGCCATACCTTCATGTCAAAGAGTTCAACGACATTGTTGAAACCATGTGTCCCCCACATCAACTAGAATCTTCTAAGATGAGGCTCTTTCCTTTTTCATTAAAGGATCGAGCTAAAAATTGGCTAAACAACCTGAGACCTTCATCAATCCACACTTGGAACCAACTGCAAAGAGAATTTTACAAAAAATACTTCCCCCATCACAAAACCATTGCACTAAAAAAGAGCATCCAAAATTTTTTTGAAAAAGAGGGAGAGTCATTTTATGAAACATGGGAGAGGTTCAAAGACACCCTAAACATGGTTCCACACCATGGTTTTTCTATTCCTGAACAAGTAAGAATTTTCTATGAAGGTTTGGGCCCGGGGAACAAACAATTCATTGACATGATGTGTAATGGGACCTTTAAAAACAAATCACCAAATGATGCTTACGAGTATCTAGAAATCCTTGCTGAACAAAACCAAACATGGGGAACATCACCTTACTCTGAAAAGCCTCAAAGAACTACTGGAATGCATACACTTAGGGAAGAGGAAAGCCTTAGGGCGAAACTTGCAGCACTCTCTAGGAAGGTTGAAGAGATAGACCATAGGAAAATCAATGAAATCCAAACTGTAGACCTTGTTTGCACAATCTGTGACAAACATGACCACAAAACGGACAACTGCCCAACAATTCCATCCATCAAGGATGTTCTTTTAGGAGGACCACCTGCTGAAGTCAATGCCCTAAACTTTCAAAAGCCTCAATACCCAAACACATTCAACCCAAGGTATAATGACCACCCAGGCTTCCGATGGAAAGATAACCAACAACCTAGCCAACCACAAGGACCAAACCCCTACCCTACACAAAATTTTCAAAACCATAACCAATTCCAACCACAACCAATCCAATACCAACATCCTCCAGTCCAATACCAACAACCCATCCAACAACCAAAGTATCCCCCTGGGATAACCCAACCAACACAAACCCCTTCCCAATCTGTCCCTCTCCCAATCCTTGAACAACTGTGTAAACAAATGGAAAGGATGAACTCAGAAGTCTCGTCCCTTAAACAAGAACTTCAAACCATAAAAACTGGAAAGGCACCCATGCCCACACAGGCCATTCCCCAACAAACATCAAGGGGGGACACAAGTTGCACTCAAACAACTCATGAACAACTAAAGGCTGTGACAGTTTTGAGAAGTGGGAAATCAATTGAGAAACCTGAACAAATAGTTCAAAACCCACCTGAAGATTCAAACTCTAATGAAAATTCAAATGAAACACATGAACAAACTGATGATACTAATAAAAATGTGAAGGAAACAACTCTTCAAAAAACAACCCCACAACCTGCCCCATTTCCTCAACGCATGAGGGGGAAAACCAAGCCTGAATTGAGTGAAACATTGAGGGAAATATTCTCACAAGTCAAGTTGAACATTCCACTCCTCGATGCCATTCAAACCATTCCTGCATACTCAAAATACCTTAAGGACCTCTGCACATTTAAACGGAAATTCTCACATAAGAACCAAGTCCTTCTGGCAGCAAATGTTAGCACAACCATCCAAGGAACCCTTCCCCCAAAGATGAAAGACCCGGGATGCCCTTACATAAATGTTGAACTAGGTGAGAACAAAGTTGTAAAAGCCTTGTGTGATCTAGGAGCTAGTGTGAACCTCATTCCTTATGCTATGTATTGTCAGTTAGGGCTCGAAGAACTCCAACCCACATCTGTCACTCTTCAACTTGCTGATCGTAGTATTCGAGTTCCAAAGGGGATCTTAAAGGATGTTTTGGTGAAAGTTGAAAATTTCATTTACCCAGCTGACTTCATTGTTCTTGACAATCACCCAAGCTTAGGACCTAGGGAGCAAACCCCAATCATCCTTGGTCGTCCCTTCCTTGCAACAATTAACTCTGTTATCCGAGTCCGAAATGGGAACATGACCATCACCTTTGGAAACATGAGTCTAGACTTGAACATCTACAATGCAAACTCTCAAATTGGGGATGATGAAGAGATCCATGAGGTTAATTGGATGGGTAGTGTTGATAGTGAACTCAAGGAACATCAAGGAATTACCGAAGGATGTTTAAGTCAAGAAGAGATTGATTTTCTTTGTTCACATGAGGGAAATTTGTCTCCTTGGCTTGAATCTCTTTCAGATTGCTCTATTGATGATTTTCTAGAATCACCAATCAATGATACCATGAGTGAAATCAATAACATCGAGTCCATATCCCTTCATGAAACTACTCTAGCTAATTTAGTGGATGAAAATTCTCTTCACAAGGAACCAATTTTGTCAAGAAATGTGAACAAAGAAACTGAGTTCAATGAAAAGTCTCATCCTTTCTTGGAAAGTGATAACCACTCTGATCTTGAATTTAAGGTTTTACCTTCATCACTCAAGTATGCGTTCTTAGGGGACAATCAATCCTTTCCTGTTGTCATTTCTTCCTCTCTTGAAGCCAATCATGAGAGGATGCTTCTAGATGTCCTTAGGAGACACAAGAAAGCCATTGGATGGACCCTATCAGACATTCCTGGGATTAGCCCACTTATCGGGACTCATAGAATTGTTCTAGAATCCGATTCAAAGCCATGTCGTCAACCTCAGCGACGACTCAATCCTAATCTCATGGAAGTAGTGAGAAAAGAACTTTTGAAATTGTTAAAAGCTGGTATCATCTATCCGATAGCTGAGAGTGAGTGGGTTAGCCCAATCCATGTGGTTCCAAAGAAGGCTGGAATCACAGTAATAACCAATAATGATGGAGAGATGCTTCCAACAAGGGTTAGTAGTGGATGGAGAGTCTGTATTGACTATAGGAAGCTCAACTCTTGTACCAAGAAATACCATTTCCCCTTGCCCTTTATTGACCAAGTCCTAGAGCGAGTGGCGGGTCATCAATTCTACTGCTTCCTAGATGGATTCTCAGGGTATAATCAAATCGAAGTCTCTTTAGAGGATCAAGGAAAAACGACCTTCACTTGTCCATTCGGCACTTTTGCCTTCAAGCGCATGCCCTTTGGGTTATGTAATGCCCCTGGTACCTTCCAGCGGTGCATGATGGGAATCTTCTCGGACATGGTGGGGGATTGTTTAGAGGTCTTCATGGATGATTTCTCCATCTTTGGGGATACTTTTGAGGGATGCCTTCTAAATGTTGAAAAGGTTTTGTCAAGGTGTGAGGATAAGAATCTCATACTAAATTGGGAAAAATGCCATTTCATGGTAAGGGAAGGACATGTTCTAGGTCATCTAGTATCTGGTAGAGGGATTGAAGTTGATAAAGCTAAGGTTGACATCATTCGTCACCTTCCCTCTCCTAAAACTGTTAAGGAAGTGAGGTCCTTCTTAGGACATGCTGGTTTTTATAGAAGGTTCATTAGGAATTTTAGCTCTATTTCTCGACCACTTTGTGCTCTATTGGTAAAAGATGCTCCATTTTTATGGACAGAAAGCTGTGAGGAATCATTCTCTACACTCAAGTCAACTCTTATATCTCCACCTATCATGCAATCTCCAAATTGGAAACTTCCTTTCGAGCTCATGTGTGACGCAAGTGACTTTGCTGTAGGAGCAGTATTAGGACAACGATGTGAGAAAACTCCATGTGTCATTGCTTATGCAAGCAAATCTTTAAATGATGCACAAATAAACTACACCACCACTGAGAAAGAGCTGCTTGCTTTTGTCTTTGCTTTAGAGAAATTCAGGTCTTATCTCTTAGGATCACCCATCATTGTCTTCACTGACCATTCAGCCCTAAAATACCTTTTCCAAAAACAAGATGCCAAGGCTAGATTGATTAGGTGGGTCCTTCTTCTTCAAGAGTTTGATTTAACCATTAAGGATAAAAAGGGTGTTGAAAATGTTGTAGCTGATCACCTCTCTAGGATGGAATTCAAAGACAACTCACACCACCTCTCTGTGTCTGATTCATTTCCCGATGAGCACCTCTATTCAGTGAGTGATTGCCCTTGGTATGCTGACATAGCAAACCATTTGGTGACGGGTGACATTCCAAAATTCCTGGGGACCCATGCTAAGAGGAAATTCCTTTCTGATGTCAAACACTACGTGTTTGATGATCCTTACCTCTTCAAGTTCTGTCCTGATCAAATCATTAGGAGATGTGTTCCCGAGTCTGAGCAAGAGTCCATTCTAAAATTTTGTCATGGAGAGGCATGTGGAGGCCACTTTTCTACAAAGAAAACCACTGCAAAGGTCCTCCAAAGTGGTTTATACTGGCCGAACCTCACTAAGGATTCCTTCCAATACTGCAAAAGTTGTCCTCAATGTCAGCAATTAGGATCCATTTCCAAAAGAAATCAAATGCCCCTCACTCCCATTCTAGTCGTTGAAATCTTTGATTGTTGGGGAATTGATTTCATGGGACCCTTTCCAAACTCTAAGGGATACCTCTACATCCTCTTAGCTGTTGATTACGTCTCAAAATGGGTTGAGGCCATTCCCACCAAGACTAATGATCATCAAGTTGTGATCCGATTCCTAAAAGAGCATATCTTTTCTAGATTTGGAATTCCGAGGGCTATAATCAGTGATCGTGGAACCCATTTCTGTAATCGCCCATTCTCTTCACTCATGTCTAAGTATGGAATTTCTCATAAAGTTTCCACTGCATACCATCCTCAAACCAATGGTCAAGCTGAGTTAGCAAATAGGGAGATTAAGCAAATTCTTGAAAAAACTGTCAACCCCTCTAGGA
Source organism: Viscum album (assembly GCA_963277665.1). Classification (NCBI taxonomy): domain Eukaryota; kingdom Viridiplantae; phylum Streptophyta; class Magnoliopsida; order Santalales; family Viscaceae; genus Viscum; species Viscum album. The sequence continues at coordinate 2,133,035,797 of OY728145.1, read as the reverse complement.
AAGATTGGTCTGAGAAACTCCTGGATGCTCTTTGGGCATATCGTACAGCATTCAAAACCATCCTAGGAATGTCCCCATATAGGTTGGTTTATGGAAAAGCATGCCATTTACCTGTTGAAATTGAGCATAAGGCATTTTGGGCAATCAAGAAAATGAATTTCGACATTTCTTTAGCCGAAGAAAAGAGGAAGTTAGATCTTAATGAACTTGAGGAACTTAGGATGGAGGCGTATGAAAATTCAAGGATAAATAAAGCTAGAGTTCAAGCCTACCAATCTAGGAATATCAAAGTCAAGCAATTTGAACTGGGAAAACCTGTGCTCTTGTATAGTTCAAAACTTCATTTACACCCGGGAAAGTTAAGGTCTAGATGGTCAGGTCCATTCATAGTGCATCATGTGTACCCTCATGGGGCTGTAGAGATTCAGGATCCCACAAGTGGTAACATTTTTAAGGTCAATGGTCATAGGTTAAAACCATTCATTGAATCATTCAATAAACAGGAAATAGAGGTAGAGTTAAAAGAGCCAACCTATGAACCAGGAAAAAATTGATAGATTTAGGATTCATGTCGGGCTAACGACGTTAAACAAAAGCGCTGCACGGGAGGCAACCCGTGGTCTTCATCTTTCTAATCTTTGTGACTCGTTTTTTTTTCTTCTTCTGCATTTTGTTATTTAAAAAAAATATATAGACTGTTGACCTGATCTTCTTTTATGAGTAAGGATGGGTATGAAAGGGGAGCACCGTATTCATCCGTGTCACGCGGTGTGATCCCTGAGTAATACCTTACCCAGAAAATATAAAGAAGACAATGTATCATCAGTTTATTTTATTTTATTTTATTTTTATCTTTTTTGTAGGTATTTAAAAAAAATAGATTGTTGACCTGTTCTTCTTTTATGAGTAAGGATGGGTATGAAAGGGGAGCACCGTATTCATCCGTGTCACGCGGTGTAATCCCTGAGTAATACCTTACCCAGAAATTTAAGAGAAGACAATGTATCATCAATTTATGTTTTTATATTTTTTTTAAGGCATGTCATAGGTCATTGGGAAAAGCTGGTCACAACCGTCTAAGCCATTGGGAGATAAACCAGAACTGAAGGGAGACATGGGAATGCAATTTCAACATCAACCACCAGGTGACTTCGTTCCATAATTTTCATTTTCAATGTCTTCGTTGCACTTCTATCCTGCCACTTCTATGTTTCAATTCTTTCAACACTGGGGACAGTGTATTCCAAGTTGGGGGGGAGATGAAAATGTGTGGAATGAAAAATGCCATTAACCTTGAACATGATAACATACATTCCAAACTCTGAAATTGGATATCAAATAATTTTGCATGCCTTGATTCTGATTTTAAAGCAAGTTTATGTTCATGTGCATTTGTATTGGAAAGTGCGGTTGTCCGATGTGATTTTTCACTGTTATATTTTCATCCATTTAAAAAAAACACACAATGCACATCCTCTAGATTGTGGGGTTTTAGTTTGAGTTCTTGGGGACCCATAATAAATAGCATAGGATTGGCGATCATTTTAATTTTAACATGAGTATTCAAAAAAAAAAAAAAAAAAAAAATTTGCGCGTAGAGCAATGAATTGACCTAATGTGTGGCTTTCGGCACTTGGGGATCGCGACTCCATAGTTGTCTGGCCCAGAGTTGGGCATTTTATCTCTATTTGTGGTAATTTGAATTTGTTTTTGATTGAGTTAGCTCGAGATGATGCCTGAGTATGTGAGCTTCACTTGGTGCCCTAAGGTCTTTGAGCCTGGGAGTCATCGGCAAAGTCTTGCTACATGGGTTGACTCGATTGAGTTCAATTTCAATTACCATGGCAAAATTGCAAAAAAAAAAAACCAAAAAAAAAATATATATATATAAAATAAAAAATGAGTACCCATCTTATTATTAAAATTTGATTGCTCCTAGCGCTTCCATCTTTTATCCCTCGAATGAAAATGAACCCCCATGTCTATTGTGACACACAACACTTCATCATGCTTAATTGAATTTGGATGAAATATGGCAATGAATTTGAACAAAGGAATGGGCTTGGGCTTGGGATATGCTTATGGACATAGCTTGTTTTAAATGATTTTGATGGGTTTCATAATTGTTTGGTATGTGATCTTTGGGTGAGAAATGTGTATTAAAATGTTTTTGGAAAATGGCATTCGAATTTCATTTTTGTGAGATATATTTTGCTCGGGACTAGCAAAACTCAAGTTGGGGGGTGTGATTAGCCACTGTAAGAGGATAATATTCATTTCTAATATATGTAGTTTTCATGTGCCTTGCTATTCATAAATACCATTTTAGTGCATTTTACATTTTGAACACTCATTCTCATCATTTGTGCACTTCATGCCTAATGTGCACCAATTTAGGCCCAATGTTTCATCTGATTTTAAAGAATGTAACTATCCATGTTTTAATTTTATATTCACTTAATTATGAACATTTTTTATTCAGGGATCAATGGATTATTAATAAATTATGAGGGAGATATTTGGCGATTAAAGGAAACAATTCTGGAGAAGGCAGATTGTATATCATCCCACTGATCGGACTATGGGGACCACAATACAGGCCCAATGAAGCCCAAAATTTATGGAAGGATATAAGACATACAGGGGAACAAATCATTCTTCTGGAGCTAGTGCTAATTCGTCCTCAATGGTGGTGATAAAGGCGGCCCAAGTTGAAGATTTAATTTTGGGCCAGAGTCTGCGGCCCAGAAAAACAGCCCACCATTTCAATCATATCTGCCGAACCACAAATTATTTTTGGCTGAAATTTTACAGGATGTTAGGGGACATCCGGGGCTTCATTTAAGTCTTCTAGGGCCCACTCTAATTCGGCCTTCTAGAAGGTCATTTAGGCGCGTCTTTCCGGTGGATGCAAGCTGGCTGCAACTTCGGGGCAAGAAGTGGAAAAGTCTCTCATCATTAATGTTCCACCCACCTTTTCCCAACATAATTAATTCAAAGCACATGGGATGTTGGGAGCTCGGCCAAGGCTTAATTTTTTCCTATTTAAGGCAGTAGTGGTGATGTATTTGGGGAGGTTGGATGCTTTCTTTTCATTGTAATGTTATTATGCCAATTTGCCTTTGTAATGTTCTTCCTTCTCATGTAAGTTGTTCGAATCACCTTAGTCTTCAATAAAAGTTCTTCCTCTTCTCTTGTTCTGTTCTTATCCTTATCACCTTGATACCGTTTCCTCAAGGTGTGAATTTATTCACACCAAACCTTGTGATTTTGTTCACACAACGGTGGAGTGATTGTTATTTTTGTTATTTTTACTTCTTCAATTCCACCCTCATAAGTCTACCTTCCGCTTCCGTTGAGAACTTGTAATCAATGGAGGGCTAGCTCTTTTATGGGTTGATCCAAGGGAGTAGCAAGGGGCTGGATTGAATGTTATTTCTCATGCCCTAAATGTTATTAATTTCTTTTAATTGAGTTTCTTTCATTCAATGATTTTTATTCTTCCTCTTCCTTATTGAATTTATTCACCCCACTTTCATGTGCTAATTACATCCTTTACCTTGGAGTGCTCATGAAAATGATCCTACAAGTGTATAGGTGATTATCATATGTTTTGAAGGTGTTTAATCAGTAAGTGATGAGGTTAGTTTGAATTCATTGCATGAATCCTTCTTGAGTTAATGAAATTAAAATTGTAAAAAAAAAGGAATTCATTCAATCCACCCCGAGCCATAACCTAGGATCAACTCATTTTCTCTTAATTTGAATTCACATAGATCTTTTAGTTCTCTTTAAAAACAATATAAAATCAACCCAAGTTGGCCACTTCATAGCCAAAAATCCATCTCTTTTTGTTGAGTGTCTAAAGGTTCTTCTTAGGTCTCTGAGGATTCGACAACCCAAGCTACACTACAAGCGACCGCTTGACCCTTAAAACTTGGGTAAATTTGGGCGAGACCAAATTTTGGCGCCGTTGCCGGGGACCAAGTAAGTTCCTTAGACAAAAACCTTCTTTCCTTACCCCCATTCTTCTACTCTCACCCAAGATCTCTTATCTTGTCCCTTTCTCGCTTTTTTTTTTTTGGCGCATGTCCGCCTACACCCGCGATTTCTCAAACAGACTAGTTAGGGTGGATAGTCCTAGGATAGGGGAGTCAAGTGAACCTAGGGGATTGTTTAAATCAGATTCAAATACTCTTGAAACCCCAAAGTCAGAACTTGAAACAAGTCCAATGGAGGGTCATCCACAAAATCAAATTGTAAACCCTGGGGGGAATCAAATGGGAAACCAAAACCAAGAAGCTCCAAACTTAGGGAATGTAGTTGATCAAACCATGAACGACTACCTCACTCCAGCTTGGACCAATGCCCCCTCATGCATTAGACACAATTTCATAGGAGACACCAACTACATATTCAAACCCCATGTCCTAAACCACCTTCCAACCTTTCATGGGATGGAGTCAGAAATGCCATACCTTCATGTCAAAGAGTTCAACGACATTGTTGAAACCATGTGTCCCCCACATCAACTAGAATCTTCTAAGATGAGGCTCTTTCCTTTTTCATTAAAGGATCGAGCTAAAAATTGGCTAAACAACCTGAGACCTTCATCAATCCACACTTGGAACCAACTGCAAAGAGAATTTTACAAAAAATACTTCCCCCATCACAAAACCATTGCACTAAAAAAGAGCATCCAAAATTTTTTTGAAAAAGAGGGAGAGTCATTTTATGAAACATGGGAGAGGTTCAAAGACACCCTAAACATGGTTCCACACCATGGTTTTTCTATTCCTGAACAAGTAAGAATTTTCTATGAAGGTTTGGGCCCGGGGAACAAACAATTCATTGACATGATGTGTAATGGGACCTTTAAAAACAAATCACCAAATGATGCTTACGAGTATCTAGAAATCCTTGCTGAACAAAACCAAACATGGGGAACATCACCTTACTCTGAAAAGCCTCAAAGAACTACTGGAATGCATACACTTAGGGAAGAGGAAAGCCTTAGGGCGAAACTTGCAGCACTCTCTAGGAAGGTTGAAGAGATAGACCATAGGAAAATCAATGAAATCCAAACTGTAGACCTTGTTTGCACAATCTGTGACAAACATGACCACAAAACGGACAACTGCCCAACCATTCCATCCATCAAGGATGTTCTTTTAGGAGGACCACCTGCTGAAGTCAATGCCCTAAACTTTCAAAAGCCTCAATACCCAAACACATTCAACCCAAGGTATAATGACCACCCAGGCTTCCGATGGAAAGATAACCAACAACCTAGCCAACCACAAGGACCAAACCCCTACCCTACACAAAATTTTCAAAACCATAACCAATTCCAACCACAACCAATCCAATACCAACATCCTCCAGTCCAATACCAACAACCCATCCAACAACCAAAGTATCCCCCTGGGATAACCCAACCAACACAAACCCCTTCCCAATCTGTCCCTCTCCCAATCCTTGAACAACTGTGTAAACAAATGGAAAGGATGAACTCAGAAGTCTCGTCCCTTAAACAAGAACTTCAAACCATAAAAACTGGAAAGGCACCCATGCCCACACAGGCCATTCCCCAACAAACATCAAGGGGGGACACAAGTTGCACTCAAACAACTCATGAACAACTAAAGGCTGTGACAGTTTTGAGAAGTGGGAAATCAATTGAGAAACCTGAACAAATAGTTCAAAACCCACCTGAAGATTCAAACTCTAATGAAAATTCAAATGAAACACATGAACAAACTGATGATACTAATAAAAATGTGAAGGAAACAACTCTTCAAAAAACAACCCCACAACCTGCCCCATTTCCTCAACGCATGAGGGGGAAAACCAAGCCTGAATTGAGTGAAACATTGAGGGAAATATTCTCACAAGTCAAGTTGAACATTCCACTCCTCGATGCCATTCAAACCATTCCTGCATACTCAAAATACCTTAAGGACCTCTGCACATTTAAACGGAAATTCTCACATAAGAACCAAGTCCTTCTGGCAGCAAATGTTAGCACAACCATCCAAGGAACCCTTCCCCCAAAGATGAAAGACCCGGGATGCCCTTACATAAATGTTGAACTAGGTGAGAACAAAGTTGTAAAAGCCTTGTGTGATCTAGGAGCTAGTGTGAACCTCATTCCTTATGCTATGTATTGTCAGTTAGGGCTCGAAGAACTCCAACCCACATCTGTCACTCTTCAACTTGCTGATCGTAGTATTCGAGTTCCAAAGGGGATCTTAAAGGATGTTTTGGTGAAAGTTGAAAATTTCATTTACCCAGCTGACTTCATTGTTCTTGACAATCACCCAAGCTTAGGACCTAGGGAGCAAACCCCAATCATCATTGGTCGTCCCTTCCTTGCAACAATTAACTCTGTTATCCGAGTCCGAAATGGGAACATGACCATCACCTTTGGAAACATGAGTCTAGACTTGAACATCTACAATGCAAACTCTCAAATTGGGGATGATGAAGAGATCCATGAGGTTAATTGGATGGGTAGTGTTGATAGTGAACTCAAGGAACATCAAGGAATTACCGAAGGATGTTTAAGTCAAGAAGAGATTGATTTTCTTTGTTCACATGAGGGAAATTTGTCTCCTTGGCTTGAATCTCTTTCAGATTGCTCTATTGATGATTTTCTAGAATCACCAATCAATGATACCATGAGTGAAATCAATAACATCGAGTCCATATCCCTTCATGAAACTACTCTAGCTAATTTAGTGGATGAAAATTCTCTTCACAAGGAACCAATTTTGTCAAGAAATGTGAACAAAGAAACTGAGTTCAATGAAAAGTCTCATCCTTTCTTGGAAAGTGATAACCACTCTGATCTTGAATTTAAGGTTTTACCTTCATCACTCAAGTATGCGTTCTTAGGGGACAATCAATCCTTTCCTGTTGTCATTTCTTCCTCTCTTGAAGCCAATCATGAGAGGATGCTTCTAGATGTCCTTAGGAGACACAAGAAAGCCATTGGATGGACCCTATCAGACATTCCTGGGATTAGCCCACTTATCGGGACTCATAGAATTGTTCTAGAATCCGATTCAAAGCCATGTCGTCAACCTCAGCGACGACTCAATCCTAATCTCATGGAAGTAGTGAGAAAAGAACTTTTGAAATTGTTAAAAGCTGGTATCATCTATCCGATAGCTGAGAGTGAGTGGGTTAGCCCAATCCATGTGGTTCCAAAGAAGGCTGGAATCACAGTAATAACCAATAATGATGGAGAGATGCTTCCAACAAGGGTTAGTAGTGGATGGAGAGTCTGTATTGACTATAGGAAGCTCAACTCTTGTACCAAGAAATACCATTTCCCCTTGCCCTTTATTGACCAAGTCCTAGAGCGAGTGGCGGGTCATCAATTCTACTGCTTCCTAGATGGATTCTCAGGGTATAATCAAATCGAAGTCTCTTTAGAGGATCAAGGAAAAACGACCTTCACTTGTCCATTCGGCACTTTTGCCTTCAAGCGCATGCCCTTTGGGTTATGTAATGCCCCTGGTACCTTCCAGCGGTGCATGATGGGAATCTTCTCGGACATGGTGGGGGATTGTTTAGAGGTCTTCATGGATGATTTCTCCATCTTTGGGGATACTTTTGAGGGATGCCTTCTAAATGTTGAAAAGGTTTTGTCAAGGTGTGAGGATAAGAATCTCATACTAAATTGGGAAAAATGCCATTTCATGGTAAGGGAAGGACATGTTCTAGGTCATCTAGTATCTGGTAGAGGGATTGAAGTTGATAAAGCTAAGGTTGACATCATTCGTCACCTTCCCTCTCCTAAAACTGTTAAGGAAGTGAGGTCCTTCTTAGGACATGCTGGTTTTTATAGAAGGTTCATTAGGAATTTTAGCTCTATTTCTCGACCACTTTGTGCTCTATTGGTAAAAGATGCTCCATTTTTATGGACAGAAAGCTGTGAGGAATCATTCTCTACACTCAAGTCAACTCTTATATCTCCACCTATCATGCAATCTCCAAATTGGAAACTTCCTTTCGAGCTCATGTGTGACGCAAGTGACTTTGCTGTAGGAGCAGTATTAGGACAACGATGTGAGAAAACTCCATGTGTCATTGCTTATGCAAGCAAATCTTTAAATGATGCACAAATAAACTACACCACCACTGAGAAAGAGCTGCTTGCTTTTGTCTTTGCTTTAGAGAAATTCAGGTCTTATCTCTTAGGATCACCCATCATTGTCTTCACTGACCATTCAGCCCTAAAATACCTTTTCCAAAAACAAGATGCCAAGGCTAGATTGATTAGGTGGGTCCTTCTTCTTCAAGAGTTTGATTTAACCATTAAGGATAAAAAGGGTGTTGAAAATGTTGTAGCTGATCACCTCTCTAGGATGGAATTCAAAGACAACTCACACCACCTCTCTGTGTCTGATTCATTTCCCGATGAGCACCTCTATTCAGTGAGTGATTGCCCTTGGTATGCTGACATAGCAAACCATTTGGTGACGGGTGACATTCCAAAATTCCTGGGGACCCATGCTAAGAGGAAATTCCTTTCTGATGTCAAACACTACGTGTTTGATGATCCTTACCTCTTCAAGTTCTGTCCTGATCAAATCATTAGGAGATGTGTTCCCGAGTCTGAGCAAGAGTCCATTCTAAAATTTTGTCATGGAGAGGCATGTGGAGGCCACTTTTCTACAAAGAAAACCACTGCAAAGGTCCTCCAAAGTGGTTTATACTGGCCGAACCTCACTAAGGATTCCTTCCAATACTGCAAAAGTTGTCCTCAATGTCAGCAATTAGGATCCATTTCCAAAAGAAATCAAATGCCCCTCACTCCCATTCTAGTCGTTGAAATCTTTGATTGTTGGGGAATTGATTTCATGGGACCCTTTCCAAACTCTAAGGGATACCTCTACATCCTCTTAGCTGTTGATTACGTCTCAAAATGGGTTGAGGCCATTCCCACCAAGACTAATGATCATCAAGTTGTGATCCGATTCCTAAAAGAGCATATCTTTTCTAGATTTGGAATTCCGAGGGCTATAATCAGTGATCGTGGAACCCATTTCTGTAATCGCCCATTCTCTTCACTCATGTCTAAGTATGGAATTTCTCATAAAGTTTCCACTGCATACCATCCTCAAACCAATGGTCAAGCTGAGTTAGCAAATAGGGAGATTAAGCAAATTCTTGAAAAAACTGTCAACCCCTCTAGGAAAGATTGGTCTGAGAAACTCCTGGATGCTCTTTGGGCATATCGTACAGCATTCAAAACCATCCTAGGAATGTCCCCATATAGGTTGGTTTATGGAAAAGCATGCCATTTACCTGTTGAAATTGAGCATAAGGCATTTTGGGCAATCAAGAAAATGAATTTCGACATTTCTTTAGCCGAAGAAAAGAGGAAGTTAGATCTTAATGAACTTGAGGAACTTAGGATGGAGGCGTATGAAAATTCAAGGATAAATAAAGCTAGAGTTCAAGCCTACCAATCTAGGAATATCAAAGTCAAGCAATTTGAACTGGGAAAACCTGTGCTCTTGTATAGTTCAAAACTTCATTTACACCCGGGAAAGTTAAGGTCTAGATGGTCAGGTCCATTCATAGTGCATCATGTGTACCCTCATGGGGCTGTAGAGATTCAGGATCCCACAAGTGGTAACATTTTTAAGGTCAATGGTCATAGGTTAAAACCATTCATTGAATCATTCAATAAACAGGAAATAGAGGTAGAGTTAAAAGAGCCAACCTATGAACCAGGAAAAAATTGATAGATTTAGGATTCATGTCGGGCTAACGACGTTAAACAAAAGCGCTGCACGGGAGGCAACCCGTGGTCTTCATCTTTCTAATCTTTGTGACTCGTTTTTTTTCCTTCTTCTGCATTTTGTTATTTAAAAAAAATATATAGACTGTTGACCTGATCTTCTTTTATGAGTAAGGATGGGTATGAAAGGGGAGCACCGTATTCATCCGTGTCACGCGGTGTGATCCCTGAGTAATACCTTACCCAGAAAATATAAAGAAGACAATGTATCATCATTTTATTTTATTTTATTTTATTTTTATCTTTTTTGTAGGTATTTAAAAAAAATAGATTGTTGACCTGTTCTTCTTTTATGAGTAAGGATGGGTATGAAAGGGGAGCACCGTATTCATCCGTGTCACGCGGTGTAATCCCTGAGTAATACCTTACCCAGAAATTTAAGAGAAGACAATGTATCATCAATTTATGTTTTTATATTTTTTTTAAGGCATGTCATAGGTCATTGGGAAAAGCTGGTCACAACCGTCTAAGCCATTGGGAGATAAACCAGAACTGAAGGGAGACATGGGAATGCAATTTCAACATCAACCACCAGGTGACTTCGTTCCATAATTTTCATTTTCAATGTCTTCGTTGCACTTCTATCCTGCCACTTCTATGTTTCAATTCTTTCAACACTGGGGACAGTGTATTCCAAGTTGGGGGGGAGATGAAAATGTGTGGAATGAAAAATGCCATTAACCTTGAACATGATAACATACATTCCAAACTCTGAAATTGGATATCAAATAATTTTGCATGCCTTGATTCTGATTTTAAAGCAAGTTTATGTTCATGTGCATTTGTATTGGAAAGTGCGGTTGTCCGATGTGATTTTTCACTGTTATATTTTCATCCATTTAAAAAAAACACACAATGCACATCCTCTAGATTGTGGGGTTTTAGTTTGAGTTCTTGGGGACCCATAATAAATAGCATAGGATTGGCGATCATTTTAATTTTAACATGAGTATTCAAAAAAAAAAAAAAAAAAAAAATTTGCGCGTAGAGCAATGAATTGACCTAATGTGTGGCTTTCGGCACTTGGGGATCGCGACTCCATAGTTGTCTGGCCCAGAGTTGGGCATTTTATCTCTATTTGTGGTAATTTGAATTTGTTTTTGATTGAGTTAGCTCGAGATGATGCCTGAGTATGTGAGCTTCACTTGGTGCCCTAAGGTCTTTGAGCCTGGGAGTCATCGGCAAAGTCTTGCTACATGGGTTGACTCGATTGAGTTCAATTTCAATTACCATGGCAAAATTGCAAAAAAAAAAAACCAAAAAAAAAATATATATATATAAAATAAAAAATGAGTACCCATCTTATTATTAAAATTTGATTGCTCCTAGCGCTTCCATCTTTTATCCCTCGAATGAAAATGAACCCCCATGTCTATTGTGACACACAACACTTCATCATGCTTAATTGAATTTGGATGAAATATGGCAATGAATTTGAACAAAGGAATGGGCTTGGGCTTGGGATATGCTTATGGACATAGCTTGTTTTAAATGATTTTGATGGGTTTCATAATTGTTTGGTATGTGATCTTTGGGTGAGAAATGTGTATTAAAATGTTTTTGGAAAATGGCATTCGAATTTCATTTTTGTGAGATATATTTTGCTCGGGACTAGCAAAACTCAAGTTGGGGGGTGTGATTAGCCACTGTAAGAGGATAATATTCATTTCTAATATATGTAGTTTTCATGTGCCTTGCTATTCATAAATACCATTTTAGTGCATTTTACATTTTGAACACTCATTCTCATCATTTGTGCACTTCATGCCTAATGTGCACCAATTTAGGCCCAATGTTTCATCTGATTTTAAAGAATGTAACTATCCATGTTTTAATTTTATATTCACTTAATTATGAACATTTTTTATTCAGGGATCAATGGATTATTAATAAATTATGAGGGAGATATTTGGCGATTAAAGGAAACAATTCTGGAGAAGGCAGATTGTATATCATCCCACTGATCGGACTATGGGGACCACAATACAGGCCCAATGAAGCCCAAAATTTATGGAAGGATATAAGACATACAGGGGAACAAATCATTCTTCTGGAGCTAGTGCTAATTCGTCCTCAATGGTGGTGATAAAGGCGGCCCAAGTTGAAGATTTAATTTTGGGCCAGAGTCTGCGGCCCAGAAAAACAGCCCACCATTTCAATCATATCTCCCGAACCACAAATTATTTTTGGCTGAAATTTTACAGGATGTTAGGGGACATCCGGGGCTTCATTTAAGTCTTCTAGGGCCCACTCTAATTCGGCCTTCTAGAAGGTCATTTAGGCGCGTCTTTCCGGTGGATGCAAGCTGGCTGCAACTTCGGGGCAAGAAGTGGAAAAGTCTCTCATCATTAATGTTCCACCCACCTTTTCCCAACATAATTAATTCAAAGCACATGGGATGTTGGGAGCTCGGCCAAGGCTTAATTTTTTCCTATTTAAGGCAGTAGTGGTGATGTATTTGGGGAGGTTGGATGCTTTCTTTTCATTGTAATGTTATTATGCCAATTTGCCTTTGTAATGTTCTTCCTTCTCATGTAAGTTGTTCGAATCACCTTAGTCTTCAATAAAAGTTCTTCCTCTTCTCTTGTTCTGTTCTTATCCTTATCACCTTGATACCGTTGCCTCAAGGTGTGAATTTATTCACACCAAACCTTGTGATTTTGTTCACACAACGGTGGAGTGATTGTTATTTTTGTTATTTTTACTTCTTCAATTCCACCCTCATAAGTCTACCTTCCGCTTCCGTTGAGAACTTGTAATCAATGGAGGGCTAGCTCTTTTATGGGTTGATCCAAGGGAGTAGCAAGGGGCTGGATTGAATGTTATTTCTCATGCCCTAAATGTTATTAATTTCTTTTAATTGAGTTTCTTTCATTCAATGATTTTTATTCTTCCTCTTCCTTATTGAATTTATTCACCCCACTTTCATGTGCTAATTACATCCTTTACCTTGGAGTGCTCATGAAAATGATCCTACAAGTGTATAGGTGATTATCATATGTTTTGAAGGTGTTTAATCAGTAAGTGATGAGGTTAGTTTGAATTCATTGCATGAATCCTTCTTGAGTTAATGAAATTAAAATTGTAAAAAAAAAGGAATTCATTCAATCCACCCCGAGCCATAACCTAGGATCAACTCATTTTCTCTTAATTTGAATTCACATAGATCTTTTAGTTCTCTTTAAAAACAATATAAAATCAACCCAAGTTGGCCACTTCATAGCCAAAAATCCATCTCTTTTTGTTGAGTGTCTAAAGGTTCTTCTTAGGTCTCTGAGGATTCGACAACCCAAGCTACACTACAAGCGACCGCTTGACCCTTAAAACTTGGGTAAATTTGGGCGAGACCACTTGGGTGGGCATGGTTTTTTTCCATGGTGGGTTCATTGAGTTCTACTATCACCAAGATGTGTTTAGGTATAAGGATGTTTTTTGTTTAATGAGTATAACATTGGGAATGATCCCTACCTCATGGCTATCTTGAGAGGGAAGGTTTGGTTGGTTTCCTAGCCCTGCTCTTTTTTTATTATGCCTTAGGTAGATCACTCCTAGCATGGTTGGACACCTATGTATTTGGATCAATTAATGAGTTTAGGGTGGTCATGTGGTGATATTTTCATGAGTTAGATGCCTTTTTTTGGTAGAGGAGTGTCGAGGGTGCTCTAGTTTATTGGAACTAACCTTCGTAAGGAGTATGGTCTGTGGTTTTAGGTACATTGTCCTAGTTTCATCAAGACTTGGTTCACATGAGTATGAGTCCTTTTTCACTTTTGAGATAATTTTAGGGAAATACTTATGGTGTGGAGTGCACCATAGGTTTTTTGAGTTTGTGATCCTATTTTATGTGGTTAATTGAGTGAAAAGGTTATGTGTTTTGTACTAGTACTCTGGTGTGAGTAGTTTGGATATGTCTATCAATTTTTTTTTGGTGATGGATATAGTGTGGGCTATGTGGTTTTTTTGTTTGGGTAGCAAAGTGACAATAAGGATAATCCTATAGTGGGGAGCATCATATTGGTTGTTGTTAAATGTATCTTATCTTAGGAGAGAGTTGGGGACACTATAATATCATTTAGTGTATGGTCGAGATAGTGTTAGTTGTGCCAGTTTTTAGGGTAGAGTATGGATTATGGTTATCCACTAAGGCTTCTTGGGGGTAATAAGCATTTTTGGTGGGGAGTTTGTGATGACCCTCGTTGTAATGTGTTGTAAATATCAGGGGAAACTTAAACTTTTTTTATTAGAAGTGTTTAGGGGTAAATGGTAAATTCTTCTATAATATTATCTCAGATAATTTTTCTGATCACTATGTTAGTCCCAAAATAGGGCTTTTACTCTAGGATAAGAGTTTGGTAGAAATATGATCCATTCGAATTTTCATGAAATATTTAATATTTATTTAATTAAATATTAATTTATTCACATGTATTCATTTGGTGATATTTTCAAACAAATCTTTGGATTTATATTATGTCTCTAAGGTAGAGTTTAGAATGGGGGTTTTTTCCAAGGTGAGGCGTAACCTTATGTTGGGCACTGGGGCCAGGCTCGGGCCCCTTTTTTTCTTTTTCTTTTTCTTTTTATCCTTTTAATTTTTCCATTTCTCCCTTGGATTTGGAATTATTTCCATGTGTATCCCCATTTAGTGTATTTTAATGAGATATGGATAGGGGAGAAGAGGGATAGGGAATGAGGAGGTATCTCTAGGGGTTCATCTGAGACCTGGATCGGAGTGCAATGACTACGGCTAGCGGATTCAATGTGAAGCATCAGCAGTTTCCACCTAGAGGTAGTATTGTTTTGTATTTTATGATTAAAATACCCATTTATTATCCATTTTTATCTTTTAAAGACTTTTATGGGTTTTTGGGGACCCCTACTGGGTCGATTTGTGGCTTTCGGGGAGAAATCGAGTGTTTCGGGGCATTTCAGGGGCTTCCCATTTGGGAAAACCCATGAACACGTTGTGTGGTTTAGAGAAAACACATCATGTGTTCTTACTATTCAAGGAATATGGGTTTTAATAAGTACACACCATGTAATCTGGGTATACATCCTATAGTGGGACATGGCCATGTAGCCATGTAGTTGGGAAGACACCCTTTGTGAGGGGTACATGGCCAAGTAAAAGTACACAGACAACCCCCATGTACGCTATGGCCAGAACCCATGTCTACTCTATCTATATACAAGTACATGGTTAGGTGTATATTTTGGAGTACATGTCATGTACTCAGAAGTACACATCATGTACTTTTTCTAGAATAGGGGTTTTGGGTGTTTTTGTGCCCTGAAGTCAGAATTGGACTTCTGGGTAGTCCATTTTGAGACTTTTTCACATATATCACGATGGTGTAATCCGTTCATCATTTTGAGACCATATGGATGGTTTTTTGGACCTAGAGAGTTCAGTAGAATGATTTCTTTTAGTTTTGGTTTCAAAATCATCCTAGGGATTGGTTTGTGAGCTACAAGGCTTGGGTGAGGGTGTGAGCTCATTAGGTGGCATGGATTGTGGACTCCAATTTGGTGTTTTTAGAGGTTATTTTGGATGGATATTGTAAGGTGGGATCAATTATTATCTCTTAGGATAACTTGGTTAGTCCTTTCATGTCAGGACTAGTTGCTCGAGGTTAGAGTAGTTATGGTTTAGCTCCTGGGTTTGGGGACCAGGGCTCTTAGAGCCAAAAGGATTACTTAAAGTGCATTCTACCTAAGGTAATGCTTCTAAGAGGAATATAGGGATGTATGTAGCTTAATTGGGTAGATTTTGGATGATACAAGGGGCATGAGAGGTGTGATAAATGGGTTAGAGGTGAGGGATTTTTATAAGGGGGGGAGGGGCTCTTTAGGAATGTTTGAAAATATTATTTTATTATATAATTATTTTCGGTTTAAAAAGGTCAAAAACTCATTAAAGTATAAGATAAGATGACTCATGTTTGAAATAAAATCATCCAATAATAATTGGACAGGTTTTGGGTATTGTTTTAATTTTTATAATCTCATTTATTTAAATCATTCTTTAATGAGGTAAACACGACATCATTATTGTGTCATAAATAATTTTATTTATTTGATGTCTAAAAATTATAAAAAAAATACCATAATGTAGGAAATATTTTTATCTTTCAAATGAATATTTATAGTTGAAAATATAACTTATATAACCCCTTGTAAAAATTATTTTACTAAAAGATATATGTTTATGTAATTTTTGTCTTTACTTTAAATTAATTAATATAAAGTGTCATTATCACTATCAAGTGGCTCCATGGGGTCCCAAAATTGACCCAAGGATTCCCATGGTCGGAAATGTATCAAAAAATAGGAATAAGATACATGTTAGGGTAATTTAATATTATTATTATAATAATTGTTTTCCCTTATTTACCAGATTTACCCTTTGACCATAGTAAATAAAATATTTACTGAAGTAAATATTCATAATGTCTAAAAATAAAAGTTACATGTTTATATAATTTGTAACTACTAATTACAAATATATAATCCATTTTTCCAAATTCAAACCACATAAGTTGCAAAAATTAATTTAAAATTAATTCCCGTTGTCAAAACAAAAAGCGTGTTTTTAAGAAATAATAACTATCAAAAGATTGACACTTTTTTATGTCCAGTTAAAATGTGAAATTACATCCAATGACCTAAATTATATTAAATGATAAAAATATAATCTAATGATACTTTAAAACCACTCAAATGTATAATTTAACACTATAAATTATTTCTATTAAAAAAGTTGTTTTTAATTAAAATTTAGTATTTTTCACTGTTCATCAAAATATGAAAGTTATCAGAAAAGTACCAAAAATTTATCCAAACTAAATTTTTATGTCCCGATTCTAAAGAATAATTTAATTTCATTAAATTTAATATATAAAAGTGTCAAATATTGGTTTTAAAAAAAAGGTTCCCCATTAAAAGGCGGTAAAATTTCATTTTTTGAAAAATACTTATTTTATCTGGAAAAAAAAAAGAATTTGTTCTTATATTATGTCTAAGAAACACATAATATGGATTCTAAAATTATATGGAGTATATAAAATTCGAAATTCAGTTAATACTATTCATAATTGCTTTTTGAACGGCTAGTTTGGTAAGTCGTGGTGCGCTCAAACTCAGTGTTGTGTGTAATGCAAGCTATTGAATTTCTTTGAAGAGATAATGTACTATGAAATCTTGGGGTGTTACAGAAATAATGAAAAAAATCAAGGGAAAATTAGAAACAATCATCACACAAAGGAGAGAAAAAAAGTATAAGCTCTCTATTATAGCTTGAATGAAATACAATGCCATAGGGTGGCTATTTATAGCCAATGTGTGATACAAAGGTCAAGGGTCTAATATCCTAAAGTCATAAATCCTATTCATACCTTTTTCTCTTAAAGTCAAAAAGATAAAGTCTAAAAAATACTTTTTGGAAAAGTAACACACGCCTTTCCACCCATAGCCCATTAGATTTTACTTAGAGTACCTAGCCTATCAGAACTGACTTTGGTGTCCAAAGATGCCATTCTAGAATATCCATGTGGTCTAAGTTTAAAAAATATTATTTGGTCTTGAATAAGAGAGATAATAATCCCACTTGACACTTCCATGAATGCACCTTGGTTTTAGTCCTTTTAATGTAGTGTGATGGGCTATTGTTGTCGCATGTAGTCTCTTTAATATTCCTTGCATAATTGGGCCTTGTAGCTCCAAATCTACACTTTCCATCAAGTCAATGTAATCTATTAGTTTCATATTACTTCTTAGACTAATACAAGTTACATACAGTGATAAGATACTAAAGAGATTAGGTATAGACCAATATAATAGGGATTATTTCCTACTTCATGCGGCATTCATATTTCCAAGAAAATGTGCCCTCATACACATGAGGAGAGAAAAAATATGGAAAGGATTTTATACGCATTGGAAATTAGGTTAGTCATGTATATCATGATATGTATAAGGTTATATGTCACATATGCCTTAATATGGTAGGAAGATATCAAGATAATCCAGGATACCAACATTGGATGGAAGTCATGTCTATCCTTAAGTATCTAAGGCATGTTAAGGATATGTTCCTAGTTTATAGAGAAGATAAGGTACTAGTCATCAGGGTATATACAGATGTTAGTTTCTGAATAGATTAAGATGATATGAAATTGTATCCAAAAAACATCTTCACTCTTAATGGAGGCATTGTGAGCTAGAAGAGCTCAAACAAGTTGTGGTCATCAATTTTACAAAGAATTTAGATTATATTATTCCTTATGATGTAGATAAAAAATTAGTTTGGGTATGCAATTCCATATAAGAGCTTGACATGGTTCTTAGTAGTAAAGACCCTATCAAACTATACATTAATAATATTGTGGTGGTGGCTCTTACAAAGGAGCCAAGTTCATATCAGCGAATGAAACACATACTCCATAAATATAATCTCTTGAGGTATTTTTCTTAGAGAGGTGATGTTGCAGTAAGAATATTTTCCACAAAATTATACATGATGAACTCATTGACTAAATCCATATCTCAGCAAAAGAAGAAATGTCATGTGATATCTAGAAGAATAAAATTCATTAGTAGTTGTCTCTATACTAAGTGTAATTATCTTGGATTTAGTGTCCTAGAACCATCTACTTGTTTACCTTAGATTACCTATATATATTCAAATATATCAATATTAATGAATTCATTATCACATATTTATTTTTATTCTATATAACATTAATGTGATAATGACCTAGAGTATCAATCACATTGAAAGGGTCATAATCATTTCCCCACTATGATGAGAACCTAAAAATACTATTATGATATTTCTAAACTATATGTATTATGGTCATATGACATCATCTAGCTGGAAATAGATGGTGGAGAATGTTAGGTGTGAGTACTCATAAGTTGATGAGACTTCATCTCATGAATTTTACAATTGGTAATCTTCAAGATGGGGGATTGTGAGGATAAACCCATGGGTGGGAATTACACATGTTATGTGTCATTGTATATTCTTTTCTATTAACATGTGTAATGATCCTTAGACTTTAATATTATTATTAATACATACCACAACTCATGTACTTTTATGTACTAACCAAAACCATGATTCCATATGTTCGTGATAAGTAGGGTTTTTGGGAGTGTCACAAATGGTATGTTATTAATGAATAAATAAAGGAAGGATTTTACCTTCTATATTTATAGAAGTTGATATCTTGGGCCTTTGATTGAAATGGAATTTCCAAAATAAATTCCATGGTCATGGTATATGGACAGGTTCATTTCATAAAGTCAAATAAAGACGTATCAATCATATAGGTTGATGACACGAGTATGCAACCTACTTGATGGGATATAGATATTGTTGGTTGGATTGGATACTCAAGAGGGGGTGTGAATTGAGTTCCAATTAAAATTTATGTTAAAAACTTTATGATTAAAAAACCCCCAATTTAAAAACAGCCCAGTTAATTAAGACAGTAGAAATGTAAATGTTTAATTGTTCAATAGGTTTCTCAAAGGGTGATTAATCCTCAGATGAATCAGTGTAGAACACCAATTCAACTTTTGAAACAAGTTTACCAAATTAAACAAATACATGCACTAACAAAAACTAACTATCAAAGTGTAAGAAAAAAAAGTTTTATGTTTTAGAAAATATAAGCAGTGGATAAAATAAAATAGAGTATATGAGGATTTTCACAACAATGTAAACAAGAGGTTCTATCTCAAGCCATGACCTAATCCTCTCCACTTGGTGATCACCATCCACCAAGAAGTTTATATTAATAAACTTGATACACATCCTGTATCAGGCTTCACAATAGTTTTTACAAACTATCCAGGGTTCACACCCTCTACCACTGTTCTTTGTGGAAAAAACAAAAAACACAGACCACACACGGTATCTTCCATAGTTATACGTGAGAAACACATATAAGGTGAAGTTTGATGTGAGGATATTTAGTATCCTCCAGTTCAAGCATAGGGATAGTGTGTTTAATAGACTGACACACTTCTCACAGATGTAAAAGAAAGAAACACAATAGAGTAGTTATAATGAGAAGGAGTTTATAAGTCTCTATGTGTTTGCAGTTCATATCTTGACTCCTCAGAGTGAAGAATTTGATGTTGGAGTCTTTTTCTGAAACTTGTCTTCAAAATAGAGTGTCAGAACTCCAGGTTCTGGCTTTCAGTGTTCTGCTTCTGGTGTTGATCAAGAGTTGATGAATCACAGAAGGTAGAAGAGAGTTTGTCTCATAATTATCTTTGTGATGCTTGTGGGTTCAGAGTATTAGTGCTGGATGGATCTTCTTTGATCTAGAAAGTAAACTCTATCGCACTTCGTATGCCACTCTTTTCTTTGTGCACGTATATTTGTATTTCTCACTTTGTATATGTATATTTCTCGCTTGTATCACTCTTCACTTTTTATATTAGAGGTCCGACAATGGGAATGAGTAGATCACGTGCATGCTTTCTCTTACCTCTTACTTTCCACGGTATTGTCTCCTAAAACGTTTACAATCAGCATTAATTAATTTCATAGCATTTATTTTATCAAATATGACCATTAGAAAAATATTTAGAAATTGACAGAGTATGGAAGGAAAAGCATTGGTAGACTGGTAACTGTAGGCTTTATATCGGTAGGCTTCAATAGTAGGTGCACAACGGCAATCTCCAACTGTAACCTTTCATCGGTAGGCTTCAACGGTAACCTTTATCAGTAGTCTTACATCGGTGACCATGTAATGGTAACCTTGTCGCGGTATCCTTGCAGCGATATACTTGTAATGGTAACCTTATAGAGGTAACCTTGTAGCGGTATCCTCTGTAACGGTGATCTCTATAAAGGTGTCCTCTGTAACGGTGACCTCTGTAACAGTGATCTCTATAACTTAGATAAATTATGCACTGTAAGATTAACCAATCAAGCTGTGAGATTGAGAGTATATGAATATTACTCTATAAGAATAGGAAACATTAATGAAACATAATTATTATAGACATTAATGAAACATAATTAGTATAGAATGAAGACATGGTTCTTAAACAAGGTCAAAACATGATTTGGGATTATCAAAACAGGTGAGTCCAACAATCTCCCCCTTTTTGATAATCACAAATTATTTCATTGAATCATTAGATTTAAGAGTTTTGAATCAAGGTTAATATAAACTCATATAAACACTTATCCCTCTTGGGGTAACTGGAACAAGTGAAATATAAGTGAAAATATTTTCTCCCCCTTTGTGATTAAAAAAAGTGTAGATAACAAAAATAGAGAAAAGAGAGGGTTTTTATTGATGAGACAGTAGTACAAGAGACAAAAATTACATCAATACCTATCAGCAAAGACAGTCTACATTCAATCCACATCAGATATGTCCATAGGATATTTGTCCTTGGAAACTAAGGATGCAGGTTCTGAAGGTGGAGGGATAGGCCGAGGGATGGTAGTTAGCAGTGTAGGAAGAGCAGCCACCAAGGAATCACCAGACCTATAATGAGTAGATCTCTGAGTAATCATTGGTGTCAGACTTTTGGTGGCCTGGACAGGAGTAATCAAAGGAGCATCACTGGTGGAACCTGAAGCAGCTGAAGAAGCAGGCAGAGTAGGAGGAACTATGATTGGAGTGCAATCCACATAGAGGAAAGGCAAGAGAAGATTCCTGAAGTCCATAATGATACCGCCACCTCTCTCCATATTAGAAATAAAATCATTCTTATTCTCCATAAATTTCTCCAAAGTAGGAGTCAGCTCTCGAACCTTACTTGATCCTTAAATGCCTAAGTGATAGGAGGGATTCTCAAATTTTCCAAAATCAATTTTAAGTAGCCATCCATCTGATGCTTAGTGTATACCCTTTTGTAATAGAATTCAACTTTATACTCGATGGCCTTTTGATCTTGAGAAGCTTCCCTTAAATAGTTTCCCACAAGGTTATGAATTTCTCTGGTAATGGAAATGAACTAAGAGTCTAAGGTACTAGTTCTAGAGAGATTTGTCACTTCTTCTCTAACAATTGTCCTGAAGGCTTCAATATCAACTGGAGGAGAAGCTGAAGTGGAAGCAGATGTAGCTAGAGGAGACAAAGAGAAGACCATTGTCTCCTTGAAAGATTTGGTCAATCCACTGATTAGTATTTTGACATCATCATCTTTACCTTTCACATGTGTTTCCATAGAATTCTTAAATTATTCAAATACTGTGACCATTTGTTGAACTATAATTTTGATATATGCAAGGTCTCTGTCCACCTGGGTCCTTGAATCCATATAAGAATATAATGTGTCAATAGACTGTTTCACTGAAACCATAGACTCTGCGAACTCACTGATTTGACTCTGGCATTTCCTTACTTCTTGGAGCAGAGTAGATTGAATACCGGGGTGCATTTTGGCTAACTCAGATGCTAAATGCTCATGAGCTAGAGCAACAACCTTTTCCACCTCTGAGGACCTATCCTTCAACATTCTCTACAGGTCGGATTTCAGGGATTCAAGGTCTGCCTTTCTGGCATAGTCTTGATGGAATGAGGTTTCTAGAGGGAAAAAAATGAGGTTTGGCACTGAGGGTCTTCTGTTGGGCCTCTCATCTTCTGAGTCATCGTATTCTAGACCCAACACCATAAATACAGGTTCCTCATACCAGCCTTCAATCTCATGCACAACTGATACTGATCCTTTGGCAACAGGTTCCTCCCCCTCACTTGGAGCATTCTCCTGAACAACCACATCTATATCCATCTGACCTCCTTGATCAAATTCATCAAAAGTAAGGTTCACTGCCACTTCCTCCATAGAATCTTCAATAACTTTCAGGAAAAGTCCAACTTCGAATGAATCAGCAACTTCTTCATCTCTACTTTCTACCCTTTCTGTATTCCCTATTAAAGGACTAAGACTTAGACATTCCTCTTCATTTTCAGCAGCAGTTGTCTCAAGGTCAGCATGACTTGATTCAGAGTCCTCATCCTCATTTGAGGTATCTCTTACTTCTCTTAAGACAAATTCAACCCCTTCTTCTTCACTGGTTTCCTTATCATTGTCCCTTAGAACAACTTCCCTTCCAGGAAATCTCTTTGGTGGGCTAGGCTCACTAAAGGATACAGTGGTCGCACGAGGATTGGAGGGAAGGTCAGGGTTACTCCTATCATCTATAGGAGAGTCCTCTCTTTCTTGCACAGCAGCAACTTCCTCTTCTTATACATCTGAATAACAAGGCTCTACTTCATCAGGCTTAAGACCCGGGTCTCTCTTATTCTTAGGCCTAATAGGATGAGTCACATGATTAAACTCTTCATACACTTTAGCCTCATTATTTACCCATATTCTCAGCCATGGATTCCAGTTAATCTTCATCATCTTGCAAATCAATTTGGTGATGCAATGGTTATCTTCCACAACAACAGTTTCTTCCTTATCTCCAACAAATCCTTTCACTTTCAACATAAGAGATATCGTCTTGGCATGGAATAGGGCATTGGATTTGGAACTAGGCTTGGTCATATCTTCCAACTGAGCCATCAACAACCTAAAAAGGTTGATCTTATGTCCATGATTCAGTAAATACAGTATGAATATGTCCTGATACTTCAAAAAAGTGAAGTACCCTCTCTTGGGACTTATCACATGCTGAATAAATTTGAAAAGAAACTTATCTTATCCTTCCATTTCAGCAGCAATGACTTTCCTAGGAATTCAATTCCCTATCAACTCAGTTAAATCTTCTTTATAGTAGAAGAACTCACTAGTGGGAGGCACCAATTTTGAGTAATAGTCATAAATTCCTTCATGAGGAATCCTTAAGCATTCATCCCATTCAGTAGAAGAGAAACTTATATTTACTCCATTTACTCTGGAAGTCATTCGGTGCTCATCCTCAGACTGCTCAAAATTCAGATACTCATAAAACTCCTTCACTAACTTCAGTTAAAAGGGTCCATTGTTGTTTTCAAAACATTCAACCCAGCCCTAAGCTTCAAGTGCCTTCAGCACTAACGATCGGCTTGACATTATCCACTCTGAACTTAACTCCTTCTCAGCTACTATCTCCCTCTTCGATAAATAAGGGTTCAACACCTTTTCTACTGTCTGTCTTCCACTACTCGACTCAACTCTAGGTCTCTTGGGATCAGGTGCATCTCCTTCATCACTGACCAATGGTCTCTTCAATATATCCATCAATTAGGAGCGGTTCAAGGTTTCAGTAGAGGTTTAGGTTCTGGGATTTAGAGCAAGAGGTTCAGGGGAGGGTTTGATGTGGATCGAAATGTGGTCTGTGTTTTAATTTTATCATTTAGGGATCAAAAAATAAAACAGATAAAATAAATAAGTAATAGCAGAAAACGTTTCAGATTCCGGTTGAGATCACACAAAAATCAAAGTCTCAGACTTTGAATGTCTATGGGTAAGGAGGTGTCTGTAAAGTCTAACGGTGAGGTCCTATTGGTAAGGTTCTAACAGTGAGGTTCTAACAGTGAGGTTCTAACGGTGAAGTTCTAACAGTGAGGTTCTAATAGTGAGGTTCTAACGGTGAGGTTCTAACAGTGAGGTTCTAACACTGAATTTCTAACGGTGAAGTTCTAACAGTGAGGTTCTAACAGTGAGGTTCTAACGGTGAGGTTCTAACGGTGAGGTTCTATCGATGGTGTTTTAACGGTGAGGTTCTGACGATGGTGTTTTAACGGTGAGGTTCTAACGGTGAGAATCTAAAGGTGAGGTTCTAACGGTGAGGTTCTAACGATGAGGTTCTAACGGTGAGGTTCTAACAGTGAGGTTCTAACGGTGAGGTTCTAACGGTGAGGTTCTAACAGTGAGGTTCTAACAGTGAGGTTCTAATGGTTAAGTTCTAACGGTGAGGTTCTAACGGTGAGGTTCTAACAGTGAGGTTCTAATAGTGAGGTTCTAACAGTGAGGTTCTAATGGTGAGGTTCTAATGGTGAGGTTCTAATAGTGATGTTCTAACATTTTATCATA
This sequence comes from Viscum album, assembly GCA_963277665.1. Classification (NCBI taxonomy): domain Eukaryota; kingdom Viridiplantae; phylum Streptophyta; class Magnoliopsida; order Santalales; family Viscaceae; genus Viscum; species Viscum album. The sequence continues at coordinate 2,133,010,980 of OY728145.1, read as the reverse complement.
CCTAACTCATGTTTGATGAAATTTAACTTCTCAAAATTCAAAGGATTTGTGAATATATCATCTAATTGATGTTCAGTACCAATTAATTCAAGAGTGATATCACCTCTATGATAATGATCTCTCAAGAAGTGATGTATTGCATCAATATTCTTTGCCCTAGCATGATATACTCAATTTTTAGAGATTTTAATAGCACTTGTGTTGTCATAGTTTATAGAGACATGTTTGAATGGATATCCATAGTCTATTAAAGTGTGTTTCATCCACAGAACTTGAGCACAACAGCTACCAACAGCTATATATTCAGCTTCTGTAATAGATAATGCAACAGAATTCTGTTTCTTACTACACCATGATACTAGTGACTTGCCTAAAAGGTGACATGTTCTAGAGGTTCTCTTTTTGTCTAACTTGCAACCAGAAAAGTCAGCATCTGAATAACTTATTAAATCAAATGGTTGTCCTCTTGGATAAAATAGTCCTAAATTTATAGTATACTTGAGATATTTAAAAAACCTTTTGATAGAATTTAAGTGAGACTCTTTGGGATTGGCTTGAAAACGAGCACACATGCATACACTGAACATAATATCAGGTCTGCTAGCTATAAGGTAGAGCAGACTTCCTATCATACCTCTATAGTTGGTTTGATCCACTGGTTCACCAGTTTCATCAGGATCCAACTTACAAGTGGTACTCATAGGTGTATCACTACCTTTACTACTATCCAGACCAAAATGCTTTAAAAGATCCTTATTATATTTACTTTTATTTAAAATAATACCATTTTTATTTTGAAAAATCTGAAATCCAAGGAAATTTTTAAGTTCTCCCATTAAAATCATTTCAAATTCATCTTGCATCATTTTTGAAAAATCATTACATAAAAAAATTTAGAAGATCCAAAAATTATATCATCAACATAAATTTGTACTATCAAAACATCTTTGGAAATCCTTTTAATAAACAAAGTAGGATCAACTATCCCTTTTGTAAAACCTTTTGAAATAAGAAAAGAACTAAGTCCATCATACCAAGCTCTTGGAGCTTTTTTTAGACCATATAAGGATTTAGACAGTTTAAAAACATGATTTGGAAAATGGGGATTTGTAAATCCATGGGGTTGTTCAACAAATACATCTTAAATTATATATCCATTTAAAAATGCACTTTTGACATCCATTTGATGAATTTTGAAATTCAGATGAGCTGAATAAGCAAGTAGTATCCTAATGGATTCTAGTCTAGCTACAGGAGTAAAGGTTTCCTTGTAGTCTATTCCTTCTTTTTGACTATATCCTTGTGCAACTAAATTAGCTTTGTTTCCATCTATATTTACAGACTCATCAACTTTTTTCCTAAAAACCCATTTAGTGCATATTGTCAAAGTGTCCTTAGGTCTTTCAACTAGTTCCCAGACTTTGTTTATTTCAAATTGATTCAATTCTTCTTGTGTGTCTATCACCCAAAATTCAGCACTGATTGCATCATTAATATTTTTGGGTTCAAGTAGTGAAAGAAAATCTTGATGTTCAACCTGGTTTCTCAGAGAAGCTCTAGTTTGTGTCCCTCTATTTAAATCACCTACTACAGCATCTAAAGGATGATTCTTGAGAGTTCTAATACCTCTAGAAAGAGTTGAACTAGAATCCTCATGGTTATCTACAGGTTCAGGCTCAACAGGTGCAGATTCTGGAAGATTCCCAGAACTGGTTACTTTCATAGGGGATTCACTATTATTATCATTAAGGTCCAGAATTGAAATATCTTCCTCAAGATATTCAAGAGAGGTGTTGGGTTCATGTGGATCAGTCTCATCAAATTTGACATGAACAGATTCTTCCACACATTTGTTTCTCTTATTGAATACTTTATAGGCTTTACTCGAGATTGAGTAACCTAGGAAAATTCCTTCATCACTTTTGGAGGAAAACTTGTCAAGATTATCCTTAGTGTTAAGGATAAAGACTTTGCAACCAAAAACTCTGAATCAGTTAACCTTAGGCTTCCTATTTTTCCAAATCTCATAAGGGGTCTTCTTAAGAATCGGTCTAATCAAGACTCTATTGATGGTATAACAAGATGTATTTACAGCTTCAGCCCAAAAATAAATAGGTAAATTATACTCACTAAGAATTGTCCTAGAAATTTCTTGAAGGGTCCTATTTCTTCTTTCTATGAGTCCATTCTGTTGAGGTGTTCTAGGAGCAGAGAAATTGTGACTATCTCCATTGTGTGAGTAATAAGTTTCAAACTCCTGATTTTCAAACTCACAGCCATGATCAATTCTCAAGGTCTTAATACTAAGTCCACTAATATTTTCTACAGAATTGGAGTATTTGATAAAATAAGAACAAGATTCACTTTTTTTAGCAATAAAGTATACCCAAGTGTACCTAGAAAATAATCTACAAGAACATAAACATAGTGATTCCCATTTAAACTTGAAACTCTTGATGGTCCAAATAAATCCATGTGAACCAACTCAAGCGGTTGAGAAGTAGAAACTTATTTCTTTGGTTTGAAAGAAACTTTGTGTTGTTTTCCCTTTTGACAAGGATTACACACTTTGTTGAGAGGGAATTACAATTTAGGTAATTCTCTAACTAAACCTTTCCTATTCAGTTTCCTAAGTGAGTGCACATTGCAGTGTCCTAGCCTTCTGTGCCACAACCAGGATTCCTTATAAAACGCATTTAAACAAGAAACATTTTTCTTAGCTAAAGAATCTAAATCAACAGCATATAAATTATCATTTCTAAGAGCAGTAAATATTAAATAATTTTTAGAATTAAAAACATTACATGTATAATTTTCAAACTTGACATTAAAACAATCATCAAACAATTGAGAAATACATAGCATATTGTATTTTAACCCATCAACAAAAATTACTTTTGAAATTAACATAGTATCAGGGTTACCAATCTGGCCTAAGCCGACAATTTTTTTTTAGCATTGTCACCAAAATTTATATGTCCACCATCAACTTTGATTGGGCTCTTGAAGTAAGAATAATCTCATATCATATGTCTTGAACATCCACCATCCAATTACCACATATCTTTACAGGATCACTTTAGACAATTTGCCTTAGATGTTTCTATCATGAAACATAAATTGGCATGATTTTTCTGTTCACTATCAGAAGCATCAGATCCACTAGATCTATCTTCTGATGCACTCCAAGTAGATTTCATAGCCTTTTTACAACCCTTGCTTTTATCTTCATATTTTTTCTTAAATTACAGCTTGGGGCAGTCTGCCTTCACATGACCTTTTCGTTTTCACTCATAGCAGATTATTTCATTTGAGTTTTCATTCCATTTTTTGTCTTTCTTCCATTGTCCTTTACTATCATACTTTCCCTTCTAGTTTGACTTCCTAAATAATTTTTTCTTTTGGTAGAATTTTTTGAACCTTCTGGAAAGATGATCCATCTCCTCATCACTGTCTGAATCTGACTCTTCACTAGTGGAACTGTCTACAGGAACTTGAACTTTTTCTTTGTCTTTTCTCTTTGAGGTGGTAGTCTTAAATTATGCAGACTTATTCCTTGGTTCCTCATCTACTTCTTGATTCACCTTAAGATCTTCTTCATACATCATAATCTTTCCAATTAGTTCCTTTACTGGTAGTTTACCTATGTCACAAGATTATTAGATAGAAACAGAAGTCCATCTCCATCTGTTAGGTAGGCATCAAAGCAGTCTCATAATCTAGTACTTTTTGTCCACTGGTTTCCCAAGAAGACTCATAGTATTTACTATCTCATTAAACCTAAGATACATGTCAGAAATGAGTTCATCAGGCTTCATTTTAAAATTATCATATTTAATAGTGTAGGTATTTAATTGCATTTCCTTAACATTGGTTGTTCCCTCATGAGAGATAGCTAAAGTATCCCAAATTTCATATGGAATTTTACAAGAAGATATTATACTGAATTCCCCATCACCTAGAGAATAGTAAAAAGCATTCATTGCTTTATGGTTATTGTTATATGTAGCTTTAGTCAACTAAGACCATGTGTCTCTAGCAGTAGTAGGTAATGTATGTTGTTCCTCAATTGTGTCCCAGATTTCAGGTCTCGTGCTCTCTAGATACATTTTCATTTTTAATTTCCACTGAGCATAGTTATTACCATTAAAGAAAGGTGGCCTGTTAGTAGCAGCACCCTCAACTCTATTTTCCATAGTTACTTAGAATTTTAAAGAACTGAAAATTTAGATATGACAGAAATTTTAAGATCTTGTAAGATACAACTAAAATCACAGTTGAAAAATTTATAACACTTGAAAATAAACTCTTCTGATACCAAATGTTGGTCGGAGTGGATACTCAAGAGGGGGGGTGAATTGAGTTCCAATTAAAATTTCTGTTAAAAACTTTATGATTAAAAATCCCCCAATTTAAAAATGTCCCAGTTAATTAAGACAGTATAAATGTAAATGTTTAATTGGTCAATGGGTTTATCAAAGGGTGATAAATCCTCAGATGAATCAGTGTAGAACACCAATTCAACTTTTGAAACAAGTTTACAAAATTAAAAAAAAAATACACACACTTACCAAAACTAACTATCAAAGTGTAAGCAAAAACAGTTTTATGTTTTATCAAATATAAGCAGTGGATAAAATAAAATAGAGTATGTGAGGATTTTCACAACAATGTAAACAAGAGGATCAGTCTCAAGATGAGACCTAATCCTCTCCACTTGGTGATCACCTTACACCAAGTAGTTTATATTAATAAACTTGATACACATCCTGTATCGGGATTTACAATAGTTTTTACAAACTGTCCAGGGTTCACACCCTCTACCATTGTTCTTCGTGGGAAAAACATACAACACAGACCACACACGGTCTCTTCCACAGTTATACGTGGGAAATACAGATAAGTTGAAGTTTTATGTGAGGATATTTAGTATCCTCCAGTTCAAGCATAGGGATAGTGTGTTTAATATACTGACACACTTCTCATAGATGTAAAAAAAAGAAACAAAATAGAGCAGTTATGATGAGAAAGAGTTTAGAAGGCTCTATGTGTTTGCAGTTTAACTCTTGACTCCTCAGAGTGAAGAATTTGATGTTGGAGTCTTTTTCTGAAACTTGTCTTAAAAATAGAGTGTCACAACTCCAGGTTCTGGCTTTCAGTGTTCTGCTTCTGATGTTGATCAGGAGTTGATAAATCACAAAAGGCATAAGAGAGTTTTTCTCAGAATGATATTCGTGATGCGTGTGGGTTCTGATTATTAGTGCTGGATGGATCTTATTTGATCTAGAAAGTAATATCTGTTGCACTTCGTATGCCAATCTTTTCTTTTTGCACATATATTTGTATTTCTCACTTCGTATATGTATATTTCTCGCTTGTATCACTCTTCACTTTTTATATTTGAGGTCCGACAATGGGAATGAGTAGATCACGTGCATGCTTTCTCGCACCACGTATTGTCCATGGTATTGTCTCCTGAAACGTTTACAATCGGCATTAATTAAGGTCAGAGCATTTACTTTATCAAATATGACCGTTAGAAAAATATTGAGAAATTGAAAAAAGTATGGAAGGAAAACAATCAGTAGACTGGTAACGGTAGCCTTTATATCAGTAGGTGCACAACGACAATATCTAACTGTAACCTTTCATCGGTAGGATCCAACGGTAACCTTTATCAGTAGTCTTACATCAGTGACCATATAACAGTAACCTTGTCGCAGTATCCTTTTAGCGGTAGTGATCGCACCGTGATTCACTGTTTCATTTTCATCCCTACACCACTATGGTAAACTAGTTTTGTATTGAATATTATAAAAATAATACCAAATTGAATTCCATATTTGAATTATTAATTTTTTATTTATCACTGTTAAAATGGGCATTGTTTCTTGTTTTGAGGATTTGATTGCAGGAGGAGGTGATTTGGAGTCCCTGAAGATGATCCAGAAGGAAAATGGGCCAAAATTGCATGGATCCCAAGGACACTTGTCCACTGTTTTGAACAGTGCGTGAAATACTTGCATGAAAATGGGATTACATTTTTGACCATCTCCAAAACTTCATGTTCTACAATTCATCTCAAATAACCTAAGGCCAATTCGTTCATATGGTGGTTCATCCGAACCATTCTGTCCAGGAGACAGAATCTGCACGAAGTCAAGAGTTTGGTTCGGTTTTATGACTATATATCCATTTATAGATGTTCAATGGCCACAAAATTTTACATGGTGATAGTAAAGACCTCTTGAAACATCTTTTATCTTTTGTCCAAGTCTAGATAATTCCATATACCAACCCAAAACCGAGACTCAATTGGTATCACCAAAACTGGGTGCTCAAAACCACTTAGAAATTTGGCTATAAAAGGACACCAAGGGAACCTCATTTGGAAGTTCGAACCAGAGGTCAAGTTCTGCCATTTTGGAGTACCAAAGGAGTCCTCTCCTCATAAAAGAAGTTCTGGAGTACCCTATCCTCATAGGGGGATTAACAATAAAGAAGGAGTTCAACCCGAGCCTCCTCCTCCACCCGATGTCGAGCTAAATGGTGGGTGTTCGTTGTGAGGGAGCTACACACATGTCGAGGGAGTTCTGATGCATACACTAGCAACTGGTTTGGAGTAATTTGGGTGTTTAAACATTTCATTCCATGTATCTTATTTTATTTCAGATTTGAATGCTTTATTTGATTCATGTGAGTGTTATGCTCTTAATTTCTAACCGGTCGGTGTGAGGTTTTGAGTGCGTGACTTGTGTTATTCCGATTGGATATCACAAGAATCCTTTTCATACCCACCTTTTTGAGATTTAAATATTCTTTGGAAGCTCTTTTTCCATGCATAAGTACTGGACCTTGACAATACGATTGTTACGTCAAGGTTGGGTCCTTAAAGCATTGAAATAAAAGCTTAGGAATTAATCGGGATTCCAACTAACTCCAACCAAAGAATTACTCTAAACCTAAGATAAATCTCTATGAAAAATGAACTTGATATGTGTGTATTGAAATCACATTTACCCTTTTATCTCATATTTTTCAAAATCCACTTGTTCACTCAACTTTTAATCTATTTCAACTAAGTCATTGTTTTAAACTCTTTTCAAAACCACCCCCTCTCTTAGTCATTTTTATTAAAAATATACACTCTAAACCTACCAATGCTCCTTGAGAGATGAACTAGGGTCTACCCTAGACTATAAATAAACATTAAAATCATAATCAATTTGAAGTGTCACGACAACGCGGTCAAATTTTGGCACCGTTTCCGGGGAGTGCTTTGGTTTTTTGTGCGTGTTTTTTTATAATTTTTTTGTAATTTTTGTGAATATTTGTTTGTTTTATCTTCTACATTTGCATTTATTTTTGTGTTCTAATTTATTTATTGTGTAGGTTCTATGTATGGAATGTTCTAATCTAGGATACCTACAAACTTTCGAACCTGAACTGGAGAGGATCCTACATCAACGAAACTAAGACACACAAGACAACACTTTGAAGGAGGAGGCATCACATCTTAAAATTCTTCTTGATCCTTCTTCTTCTTCTGAAACCAAAGTTAAAACTGAACATAACTTGTATAACATGGATGAAAATAATAGAACACTAAAATAACTCACCGCACTTTATGTTGATATCCGACCCACTTACATTCAATTACAAGGCGAAGCACCCAATTTTGAACTAAAATCTGTTTTAATTCATTTATTACCAAGATTTCATGGACTTCCTGGAGAAGATACACATAAGCATTTAAAAGAATTTCATACTGTGTGTTCAACATTAAAACCTTCTAATGTGTATGAAGAACAATTAAAACTTAGGGCATTTCCATTTTCATTAGAAGACACAGCTAAAGATTGGTTGTATTATGTTAATTCACCTATTAGAGGTTGGGCGGACATGAAACGACTTTTTCTTGAAAAATACTTCCCCGCCTCTCAAACTGAAACAATAAGGAAAGAAATATGTGGGATAAGAAAATATCAAGGAGAAACCCTTCATGAATATTGGGAACACTTTACAAGGTTATGTTCAAGTTGTCCACACCACCAAATAAGTGATCAACTTTTAATACAATATTTTTATGAAGGTTTAATTCCAATAGATCGTAACATGATTGATGCTATTGTAGGTGGTGCAATAGTGGATAAAACCCCAATAGCTGCAAGGACCCTAATTAAGACCATGTCACAGAACACCCAACAATTCAGATCAAGGTCTAGTGTACCCATTCGAGGTGTCCATGAGGTGCAAAGTACTAAATTCGAGAAGAAGGTGGACACAAAGTTTGAAGAGGTGAGTACCCTTATATGAAAACTTGATCTTTCCCAAGGGAAATTACAATCTCCTCCTCCCATACATTGTGGTATATTCTATTCTGATACCCACTATTCTGACCAATGCCCCCAATTGAGAGAAACTTCTGAGATTTGTGAGGCAATATTCCCAGGACGCCCCTATAACCAACCCATTAGGCAAGAACCTTACTATCCATCCAACCCTGGGTGGAAAGAAAACCAAGACTATAGGAAAGGGGGTATTCAAACCAGCCTCATCAACCATGGAACCAACCAGGGAAAAGTATTCATCAACCACCACCACCCAGAAATTTTCAACCACCCCAAAGGCCTTTCCAACAACCCCCTCCAAAACTCGAGCCTAGACTAGAAGATATGATGAAACAAATGGATTCCAATAATCTCCAGTTCCAAAAAACCACCCAAGCAGCCATACAAGACCTCAAAACCCAATTAGGCCAACTAGCTAACTCAGTGGGTGAAATCCAAAGCCATGGGTCTGGTAAACTACCATCTCAACCACTTGTCAACCCTAGGGATAAGGGAAATGTTAGTCCCATCACCCTTAGGAGTGGAACTCAACTTAAAATCCAAATTAACCCTCCATTAGATTCATCCTCTCCTGAGGGAACCACCATCCCAACCACTGAAAAGGGTTCAAATTATATGGAACCTTGTCTTGAGAGAAAACCTACCAAAATAAAGAGTGTGTCTATTGATGAGTTACCAAGCCCAAGAATTCCTCTTCCATTTCCCAAAAGAGCCACCCAACCAAGGAAACAAAAGGAAACTGAACTTGATAAATAAATCTTGGAAACTTTCAAAAAAGTGCAGGTTAACATTCCATTGATTGATGTCGTCAAGCAAATTCTGAGATATGCCAAGTTTCTGAAGGAGATGTGTACCCACCGAAGGTGACTTAGAGGTGATGAGAAGGTGAGCCTAGGGAGGAACGTCTCAGCATTGAAACAACCATCACTTCCCACCAAGTGCAATGATCCTGGAACATTCTCGATTCCGTGCACCATAGGGGAGTATTATTTCTCCAATGCTATGCTTGATTTGGGTGCTTCTATTAATGTGATGCCTCACTCCATATACTCTTCTTTGCAGGTCGGTGAACTAAAGCCCACAGGAATAGTTTTTCAACTTGCAAATTAGAGTACGGCACACCCTTATGGTGTGTTAGAGGATGTTCTTGTGAGGGTTCAAATTTTAATATTTCCTACTAATTTTTATGTTCTAAAAATGGAAGATGATATGATGAATGGACGCGCCCCAATTATATTGGGGAGACCGTTCTTTAAAACTGCCAAGGCCATAATTAATGTCCATAATGGTATATTATCTATGGAATTTGGTGGTGACATAGTCCATTTCAACATACTTGATTCCATGAAGCACCCCTCAGAAGAACATTCCTCTCTCTCGGTAAATTCAATTGATGTACTCCCTTCCCCTAAAATCACTTCATTTGTTTCCCCTGATCCCCTTTCTGAATTTTTATATTTGATTGAAATTCTTGGAAATGAATCATGTGTTGATTGTTGTAGTGGTCTAGAAAAGTGTCATGCATGTTTATTAATTGATAATTTCTTGAACACGGAGGATCACATGACCATCGATGATACTGCTACGCTTGTAAAAGCTAATTCCTCATCTAAGGATGATACCATTGAGAAGTTAGATGAGATTAGTGACCTCTCACTTTCACACACACTCCCATAAATCCAAAATCCACCTGAATTGGAACTAAAGAAACTGCCTCAAGATTTAAAATATTCATATCTTGAGAATGGAAACAAGTTGCCCGTTATCATTGCTAGTTCACTCCCTTATGAGCATGAATTGCGACTGCTTGAACTTTTGAGGGAGTATAAAAAAGCATTGGGATGGACACTTGCAGACATTCCTGGTATTATCCCATCAATTTGTACACATCATATTTTATTAACTGATGAGGCTAAACCAGTGAGGCAGGAACAACTTTAACTGAACCCAAACCTCTTAGAAGTAGTTAAAAAGGAAGTAAAAAAATTATTGGTTGCTGGAATCATTTACCTCATCTCTGACATCCAATGGGTCAGTCCCATTCAAGTAGTTCCTAAAAAAACTGGCCTAACGGTAATTAAAAATGAAAACAATGAATTGGTTCCAACTCGTGTGTAGAATAGTTGGCGTGTCTGTATAGATTATCACCGACTAAGCCAAAACACTAGGAAGGACCATTTCCCCTTGCCATTCATTGACCAAATGCTAGAGAGGCTAGCGGGTAAGTCCCATTACTATTTTCTTAATGGGTATTCTGGATACTTTCAGATCCATATTTCCCCTAAGGATCAGAAAAAGACAACCTTCACTTGCCCCTTTGGCACATTTGCCTATAGAAGGATGCCATTTGGCATGTGCAATGATCCGGGTACTTTCCAGCGATGTATGGTTAGTATTTTTTCGGATTACCTGGAGAATTGCATGGAAGTTTTCATGGATGATTTTACTGTTTATGGATCCTCTTTTGATGAATGTTTAAGTAGTCTTCATTTTGTCCTACATCGCTGTATTGAAAATAATCTTGTATTAAATTATGAGAAATGCCATTTCATGGTGCGACAAGGTATAGTTTTGGGACATGTCATTTATGGGGCTTGTATCCAAGTAGATAAATCGAAAGTGGATGTCATTTCTTCCCTACCATTCCCTAAAAATGTACGTGATGTGCAGTCTTTCCTAGGTCATGCTGGATTTTACCGATGTTTCATTCGTGACTTTAGTAAAATTGAATTCCCCCTCTCCTGCTTACTCCAAAAAGAAAAGGAATTTTTTTTTGATAAGGAATGTGAAGAATCTTTTAATAAGTTAAAATGGAGTCTCACATCACCCTCGGTAATCCAACCACCTCGGTGGGATTTACCATTTGAGCTCATGTGTGACGCCTCTAACTATGCAGTTGGGGCAGTCTTATCACAAAGGGTCGATCGAGCTCCACGTGTCATTGCCTATGTCTCACTTACTTTGGACCCTGCCCAAAAAAACTACACCACCACTAAAAAAGAATTTCTTTCCATTGTGTTTGCCTTAGATAAATTCAGGTCGTATCTTCTAGGGTCCAAAGTAATCATTTTCTCAGACCATGCAGCCCTCTGGTATCTCCTAAAGAAATCGGAAGCCAAACTACATATCATTCTCTGGATACTCCTCCTTCAGGAATTCAATCTAGAAATTAGTGATAAAAAATGAGCAGAGAATGTGGTGGCAGACCATATCAGTAGGATCCTCCCATCCTCAGACATTGTCGCATCCCCCTGTATTCCCATTAATGACATGTTTCCTGATGAGCAATTGTACAAAGTGCAAGATGTTATTCCCTGGTATGCTGAAATTGTAAATTATTTGGTAGTATCTTACATTCCTACTGATTTCAATAAAAACCAAGCCATATGTCTAAAATATGAGTCTTGTTGGTACATTTGGTATGAACCCTACCTTTGGCACACATGTAGCGATCAGGTCCTTAGGCGTTGTGTTCCCGATAGCGAGTTTCAGTCTGTCCTTAGATTCTGCCACACTATTTCTTGTGGGGGCCACTTTGGTCCCCAATGGACTTCTCGCAAAGTTCTTGATTATGGTCTCTTTTGGCAAACACTTTTTTGAGATGCCCATGAATTTTGTAAATCTTGTCCTCGTTGTCAAAGAATGGGGAATGTCTCTAAAAGGAATAAAATTCAACAACAACCCCTGCTCTTTCATGACATTTTTTATGTTTGGGGCATTGACTTTATGGGTCCATTTCCCAATTCTTTTGGAAACTTGTACATTCTTTTGGCTGTTGATTATGTATCAAAATGGGTAGAGGAATGGGCCACAAGGACAGATGATTGCAAAACAGTTGTATAATTTTTGAGAACTCAGATCTTTTGTAGGTTTGGATTACCTAGGTTCATCATCAGTGACCAGGGTTCTCATTTCTACAACTGAACAATCCAATCACTTTTGCGTCGATATGGGGTCGATCATCGAGTATCTACTGCATATCACCCACAGACTAATGGTCAAGTCGAGATGTCAAATATAGAGGTAAAACAAATTCTTGAAAAAATGGTCCAACCTAACAGGAAAGATTGGAGTCTTAGACTCTATGATTCATTATGGGATTACCGTACTGCTTTTAAAACTCCCATTGTAATGTCACCTTATAGGCTTTTTTTGGAAAGAGTTGTCATCTCCCTATTGAGATTGAGCACCAGACCTACTGGGCCATTTAAAAAATGCAATTATAACCTTTCTGGTGCAGGTTCTCAAAGGAAGTTACAGATGTAGGAGCTGGAAGAAATGCGTAGAGATTCTTATGAGAACTCCAGGATTTATAAGGAGAGAACCAATGTTTCCCACAACCGCCTTATCCTTCATCGAGAGTTCCAAATTTGGCAGAAGGTCCTCCTATACAATTCAAGGCTAAAATTGCATCCTGGTAAGCTTTGTTCCTACTGGTTTAGACCATACATTGTTACTAATGTCTCTCCATTTGGTGTTGTTCAGGTTCAAAATGAAGAAAAAAAAGCAAACCTTCACTGTCAATGGGCAGCGGCTGAAGCACTTTCATGAAGCCATTCTGGAGTCCCCAATAGAGGAAATCCAAGTTCAAGAAGAAAACTATGAATGACATCCACCAGGTTTTATCCTTCCTTCCCACATTCACTTTTACTACAGTGAGGACACTGCATACTCTAGGTGTGGGGGGATGGGTACATTCCTGGGTTAGTTAGGAATTTTCATCATTTTCTTTCTTTATTTTTCTTTTTTCTTGCTGAATGGTATTGTCACTTTCCCCCCTTCCCCTGTTCCACCCCTTACTTTTGTGCCGGAATGCTAATTTTATCATGGAAAAAGATGCCCCCTTAATTGAATCATGAAAGTTACTAAAAATGCATGAGTAATTTCCCTATTTTATGTTGTTTTAACATTTTCAAAAAACAAAAAATCACTGATGGAATGTGTGTTTTAGATTGAATTTAACATTTTGGTGTGACTTTCTCTTGGAAATTAGTTGTTTGTCGATGATATAAATGGTTGTATCATTTTGAAAACTTTGAGAAAAATAGTACCCTTTACGTGAGTAGTTCAAAGGAAAATTATGGCACTTAATTTCTCCACACATTTTTGCACCCAACCAAGAAGTGTGATTTCTACTTACTCAATGGAAGTTAAATATAAGTTAGGTTAATATTTATCTATTTTCCAAATTATTTTTCCATACGTTCGTTCCTTATCCGATCTTTTTCATTACTATATCGGATTGACCTACGCGTTTGTACCTGTTATCCGACTGTTGTATGCCCTCAAAAAAATAGTTGTATCTTGTTCAGGTCAAAAACCACTCTTCCTTGACTTTTTATCTTGTTATAACTATAACAATTAGTGTTGTGAGGAGATCAAATAAGGGTTGAGAGAAGGGTGTGAGATTTTTTCCATGCACAACATTTCAAAAAAAAATGAGGGGAGTGATGAAATATACATCATATGGGGATATCTAGGTTAGGAGATTAAGGTTTGACTTCCAGGAATTCTTAAGTGAGTGGGTCTTGAAATTTGATTGCAAAGGGTATAGGACAGGTTCGGTGGACATAATCATTTAAGCAGAAAAATATTAAAATAACCTATATTTACTGGATAGAAAATGGGTAGAACAGCATGAATTGTTTGTCATGCACACATGTGGAGATTTAGTGACATTGTGGACTTTAGGATTACTTTCTCAAATTGGTATCATTAATCTCCCTGAATTTCATGCTGATACAATTTATGAGACACATTTTTCCATGATCATTGAGAATAACTCCATGATGTGATTTTTTATTTGATCACATTCCTTTCAAACTTTAAAATTTCATTGAATTTTAAATATTCATGAAGTTTTGAATATCTCCATGCACAATTTTTGGAAATATCACTTTTCCCAGGAGTGAAAATGTTTAGGTGTGGGGGTGTGATCGCACCGCGATTCAGTGTTTCATTTTCATCCCTACACCACTATGGTAAACTAGTTTTGTATTGAATATTATAAAAATAATACCAAATTGAATTCCATATTTGAATCATTAATTTTGTATTTATCACTGTTAAAATGGGCATTGTTACTTTTTTTGAGGATTTGATTGTAGGAGGTGATTTGGAGGCCCTGAAGATGATCCAGAAGGAAAATGAGCCAAAATTGCATGGATCCCAAGGACACATGTCCACTGTTTTAAACATTTCTCGAAATACGTGCCTGAAAATGGGCTGAAATTTTTTGTACCTCTCCAAAACTTAAATTTATACAATTCATCTCAAATAATCGAAGGCCAATTCATTCATCTGGTGGCCCATCCGAACCATTCTGTCCAGGGGATAGAATCTGCATGAAGTCAAGAGTTTGGTTCTATTTTATGACTATATATCCATTTTTATATGTTAAATGGCCTCCAAATTTGACATGGTGATAGTAAAGACGGGGTGAAACATCTTTTATCTTTTTTTCAAGTCTAAATAATTCCATATACCAACCCAAAACTGAGACTCAATTGGTATCACCAAAACTAGGTGCTCAAAACCATTTAGCAATTTGGCTATAAAAGGTCACCAAGGGAACCTCATTTGGAAGTTCGAACCAGAGGTGAAGTTCTACCATTTTGGAGTACCAAAGGAGTCCTCTCCTCATCGAAGAAGTTCTGGAGGCCCCTATCCTCATAGGGGGATCAATAATGAAGAAGGAGTTCAACCCGAGCCTCCTCCTCCACCCGATGTCGAGCTAAACGATGGGTGTTCGTTGTGAGGGAGCTACACACATGTCGATGGAGTTCTGATGCATACACTAGATACTGGTTTGGAGTAATTTGGGTGTTTAAACATTTCATTCCATGTATATTATTTTATTTCATATTTGAATGCTTGATTTGATGCATGTGAGTGTTATGATCTTAATTTCTAACTGATAGGTGTGAGGTTTTGAGTGCGTGACTTGTGTTGTTCTGATTGGAAATCACAATAATCCTTTTCATACCCACCTTTTTGAGATTTAAATCTGATTTGGAAGCTCTTATTCCATGCATAAGTACTATACCTTGACAATACGATTGTTACGTCAAGGTTGGGTCCTTAAATCATTGAAATAAAATCTTAGGAATTAATCAGGATTCCAACTAACTCCAACCAAAGAATTACTCTAAACCTAAGATGAATCTATATGAACAATGAACTTGATATGTGTTTAGTGAAATCACATAGACCCTTTTATCTCATATTTTTCAAAATCCATTTGGTCACTCAACTTTTAATCTATTTCAACTAAGTCATTGTTTTAAACTCTTTTCAAAACCACCCCCTCTCTTAGTCATTTTTATTAAAAATACACACTCTAAACCTACCAATGCTCCTTGAGAGACGACCTATGTTCTACCCTAGACTATAAATAAACCTTAAAATCATAATCAATTTGACGTTTCATGACAACGCGGTCAGGTATCCTTGTAATGGTAACCTTGTAGCGGTAACCTTGTAGTGGTAGCCTCTGTAACGGTGATCTATGTAACAGTGACCTCTGTAATGGTGACATCTATAACGGTGATCTCTGTAACTTAGATAAATTATGCACTGTAAGAATAACCAATCAAGCAGTGAGATTGAGAGTATATGAATATTACTCTATAAGAATAGGAAACATTAATGAAACATAATTAGCATGGACATTAATGAAACATAATTAGCATAGAATGAAGACATGGTTCTTAAACAAGATCAAAACATGATTTGGGATTATCAAAACAGGTGAGTCCAACAGAGATAACGGGATTATATCACACAATGATAATTCATATGTGATTTTAATCATAATTACATTAACTTCTTCCCCTTGATATCCTTTACGTGTTGCTAGATGTTAATATTAGACTTTAGTAAAACTCATCTAATGTCACTGAAGAAGAAGCCTAGAGTGTCACACACTTAGTGTTTCTATTGATCTTAATTAAATTTAATTACTTGAATAAATATTATTCTATGATATAAGGAATAATATTTTATTCATGATTTATTGATCGCAAATATTCATTCACCATATTTATGAGTGAGTTGAATTTTAAAATAAATTTTTATTTACAAGACTATGAATGTTATGAATATTTATTAATATATCAAATGGATAAAATTTATTATTCAATGTTTGGTAAATATAGAGGAGGAAACACGGACTGAGTTATCAAGTCTGATAGGAATGATATATTAAATATCATTTAAATAATATTAATTTATTTATTTAAAAGAATGATATTTATTTTATTTGTGAGACATGTACACATCAAAGAAATATTATTATTATTATTATTATTATTATTATACATGGGTTTTCTAAGGATTATGAGAATAATTAGGGGTTTATATTCAATTATTTATTCTATAACCTAGCTCTATAAATAACTGATTATATCATTTCTTAGGGTTTGTTTCTTTAGACATTGTTGTGCATAACACTCCCCTATAGATATTCTCTCAACCCTATAGAGAAAATTCACTAGAATTCTCTAAAGAACTAATATAAAGTTTCCACCTTCCTTAACCTATCAAGAATGAGAGAATAAGAATCAATCCTTCAGCCTCAAAGTATTGTGCGACAATCAAAAGGAAGTGGCACAAGATGATTGATACCACCATGCTAGGACCCAGAGTACCATTAGTGATGATGTGAAATAAAAGGATCATGCATGGATCAACGCTAAAGGTATTCTAATTTAGATCCCCTTGATCTAATAATGGTACAATAAAATAGAGTTATGAATTATTAGCATCTTCTTCCAAGAAAGAATCTTAAGATTTAGGTAATTATTGTTTTTAAATTAATTATAAATTTAACATAAAAGATCCTCTCTATGGTTCTAGGATTATTTTGTTATGATTGTTTAGATATAATAATGCATTGTTCCATTTTTAAACACATTCTTATGTTTTATTCATTGGATTCAATGAAAATCCATTATTATGCATGGGCTCGATTGGCTTCTGCTACTCCCAGAACCTTCATTTCTTAAGTTTTATTTTTCTCTATTTAGTCAGAATCTTCATGCATAGCCTTGATCCAATTCTCATATTTAATAACATCCTCAAAATTATTTGGATCTAATTGATATAGGATTGATGTTTTTATATAGAATTCATCATTCTTTTTTTATTGGAGTTATTTGATCACCAATAATATTCCCTTCATTAATGTCAGTCTTATTTCATAGCTTCTTCATAATCACTGAAGTTTCCACATATTCTTCTTCGTTGATGAATTCTTCAAAATCACCCAAAACCCCTTGTACTCCCTCTAGGTTGCTCATTTTGGCATCACTTTCATTTGAAATTTTCTCACTGGTTTGAGAATTCTGCTCATTTCCCACAATAGTGACATCTTGGTTTTAAATGATATTTCCAAGCCTTTTGTTAAAACATTTGAACACCTTTCTTTTAGATGAGTATCCAAAAAATAGGCATTGGTCTCTCTGAGATTAAAACTTCCAATGGTTCTTCTCTTTGTTGAGAATATAGAACTTACTTATGAATATTATAATGCACTTCAATGTTAATTTCTTCCCATACCACATCTCATAAGAATCTTGTCTTCTCTCAGACACAAAAAATGCCATGTTGGTAATATAGATGGATCCTATAACTTCTTCCTTCCAATACCACACTAATATATCCTTCTTGATGAGAATCATTTGAACAATGATGTTAATAATCCATATCTTCTTCTCAATGACATCATTTTTTTGAGGAGTATTCACTATCAAAACTTACTTCCTTATCCTATGTTTCTCAAGATAATCCTCTACTTGGATATTGGTAAACTCTATGCCATTGTTGACTCGAATTTTCATAATTTTCATCTTGAGTATCATTTCCCTCAATCTCTGATATCAATGTAATTGAAAACTTTGGATTTGTGGGTGATCATCATCAACCATGTCATCCTATTTTAATCATTAATGAATAAAACATATTACCTCTTTCCATCAATGGATTTAGGTGATATTCACAATGCCAAAATGCCATTCAGCAGTGGTTTTTTTGGCGTTTTGCAGGGGCTTGTCGAAACCTCCACATATACCGATGTCACGAAATATCTATTAGCGCTTTTTAAAATCGTTGTAGATCATTTAGCGATGGTTTTTTAACGGTGGTTTAAACTGCAAATTTTTTATTCTTTTTTATTTTTTTTATTTTTTCTATAATTTATTTATTATTCATGTATTTATTTAGTTATTTTATTATTTATTATTTATTATTTAGTATTTAGTATTTATTATTTAGTATTTATTATTTATTATTATTTAGTTATATAATTACTTATTTATTTATCCTGCCATGTAGAAATTGTGCATATATTTGTGTGTGTGTGTGTGGTGATATTTCAACCTCATACCTCTTAGTTATTCTACAAAGACTTTACTAATCCAACAAACTCATCATATGATAACTAAACAAGATTCAATATACTTATATATATATATATATACAGATAAATGTATGTAAATATATAATAAATAATAAATAAATGATAAATGATAAGTAAATAATAAATCATAAATCATAAATAAATCATAAATAATAAATAATAATAAATAAATTGATAATAAATAATTATTATTAATATTAATTAAATAAATAATAAATAAATGATAAATGATAAATAATTAAATGGAAAATGATAAATTATAAATGAATAGTAAATGATAAATAAATAATAAATAATACATAATAAATAATAAATAGATACTAAAAAATAAATAAAAAATAAATAATAAACGATAAATAATAAATAAATAATAAATAATAAAAATATATAATAAATAATAAAAATATATAATAAATAATAAATAAATACATAAATAATAAATTAATAATTAATAATTAATAATTAATCAATATATAATGAATGTGTATAAATAAATAATAAATAATAAATAATAAATAAAGACAATTACATGTAAATTTATTTAAATACAGTTACATATATATATATATCTTATAAAAATATATAAATATAAATAAATGTATATAAATATCTATATATATATATATACAACTAAAATTGCATAAATATATATTAACACACACATATATAATTAAATATAATTTTGTAAATATATATAAACACATGTAAATATAAATAAATATAATTATACATAAATATATATAAATATATATAAATATAAATACATATAAATCCCTATTTATATATATACACCCACAAAACATATATAAATATATATAAACATAAATACATATAAATATTTTTAAATATATATAAATATATATAAATACACATATATATATACAATTTTATATAATTATAAATAAATATATAGAAATACACACACATGTATATATATATAATAAATAGTAAATCACGAAAAGAGGGAAGACCACTCCAATTGCAGCACTATCATATCGATAGTAACGTAAAAACATTGAATAAAATCATAGAAAACCCAACAATTATAAGAAGACTCACTTAAATAAAGTTGAAATTCCATCAAATGTTCAAAAATTAGGGTATCTCAACTAAAAACCCAGTTTTTGAGGTCTTTAATGCCTTTTTAACCAAGAAAAAACAAAGACCAGGGTATTACTTGATTTGAATGATATAAATATCAGCACAAGATTTAATTTAACATCTTTTGGAACCTCATCGGATACCTAGATCAAAATTTATAGCAATTTAAAGTTGAATTATGATTTTCAGCTTATCTTAAAATAGTAATAAATTTTTTATTATTAATTATTATCAAATTATTATATATTTTCATTATAGTTCTTTTCGTAAGCTTTAATTTTCCAGATCATGGAGCATAAATAGACATCCTGATCAAAAGTTATGGTCATTTGATGTTGAAGTCTCATTATCAACTTCTCATAGAACATTAGTATGTATGTATGTATGTATGTATGTATGTATGTATGTATGTATGTATGTATGTATGTATGTATGTATGTATGTATGTATGTATGTATGTATGTATGTATGTATGTATGTATGTATGTATGTATGTATGTATGTATGTATGTATGTATGTTTGTATGTGTGTATGTAT